>OZ010799.1:251207638-251807638 GCA_963932465.1 Maratus speciosus
GGTAAAATCTTTAAGCAATTAAAATGCTTTAGTTTTAATAGAACATTTCGAAATAGAGCTATAAATTGATTATTGGATACTAATAGCTGTAAAGATCAACTTTACGCTCAGTTCGCACAAAAGAGCGCATCAAAAGAATTTGTCAAAGATATGAAGAAATCCTCAACGTTCTGCAAATAAAATGGCTGCAGAAGAGAACGCGAGTCGGCAGAACTATGCAAGTTATTATAAATGAAGATCTGGGTTTTCGCCCTTATCGCAAAAGGGCGAGGTTTTCACCGCTAAGGTTTTTCAAGGTTTGACCGCTGCACAAAGAATAAAAAGATTACAAAGATGCAAGAAATTGTTGAAGCGGCATAGTAAGAAAAGTGTTGACAGAATAATATTTTCTGATGAGAAGTTATTTTGCACGGAACAGTGTTATAATGATAAAAATGATGTAGTATATTCAACAACATTCGGGAACATACTTGAAACCCTTCTAACTGTTAAACGGTTTCCTGTTATGGTTTGGGCTGCAGTGTCAAACAATGGGATATTGCCTTTAAAATTGATCGACAAAATGGTAAAAATCAATGCGGAATATTACAAACAGGACATACTGGCTACACATTTATTGCCACATGCTGACAGGTTGTATCCCAAAAAGAATTAGATATTTTAGCAAGATTCTGCACCTTCGCACCGAGCTAAATCAACACAGGCTCCATGTCAATTGTCCGAACTTTATCATGCAAGAAGATTGGCCGCCTTCTTCACCTGGTCTAAATCCTTTCGATTATTGCGTCTGGGGGATTTTAGAGGCTAAAATAAATAACAAACAACACAGAAGTTTGGACTCTCTAAAAAGCTTCCATATTGCGTGAATGTGACAGATTACCTCTTAAAATGATTTGTGCCGCAGTCGGACAGTGGCATAAGAGATTATCTTTGTTAATCGATAAAGATGGCAGTCGATTCGAATAAAATTATATCTCGGCAAACTTTCATCTCTTGCCATTTGGAATATTGAAAGAACCAAAGTTTTTCCGCTACACCGAAAAGACTTTTGAACTGCTAGTAGGGCAAATTGCTTCTTTAGATGAAACATGACCAAGTAAGAAAGGAAAGGGGTACTCGGTACACATAATTTTGTTTCTTATCAACAAAAATGCTGTAAAGGGAATTTTGTCGTAAAAAGCTTCAACTTCGCAAAACAGTAAGTATCATTTTATGCCATTATCTTTCGGTGGCATACATCAGGGTACTTGCTTTTTTACCTTTTCCTTTTGAATACCAATATTTCTATTAAAATTTTTTCACTGTATGTTATCGCAGTTTACATACAATACTTTTTTTAATACTATTATTTTTCTAAAGAAAATGTCACTGTGGTCACAGATATTCTATCATTTCTTTAAATTTTTCATTTATAGTCATCCTTCCTGTAGTTTGCATACTACAGTTATACATCTCCTTTTTTCTGGCTGCCTTATCCCTTACTTATCGCTTACTTATCAACTGGATGTTAGCTTGCATCGCAGCTATAGATAATACATAACGATGCATACATTGTTCCATTATTTATAGAAATTCTGCTATGCTATTCAAAAGGGGAAAAAAATCAGTTGAAAAGGTAGTTCTCGTACGAACTATGAACATGAACCCTGTATGTGCATGCTTTTATATGTATCAAGCACTTTCATTTTCTTATACAACAAAATATTTAGCGTAATAAAGCAATAAAAAAAACTAATATTAGTGTAATTTATTTGCATCTATTGATCTATATGTGGAATAAGTTACACACTATGCAAACGCATGGCGCATAGGCTATGGGGCAAAGGCATCATACATGATACAAAATGAAGTGGAAAATAAACGTTCTTCATACGCGTGTGGTAACAAAGGAGGACATAATCATTTTCTTTCAAAACTATCTATCTGTAACAAAATATGACATAAATTTATCTATGCGTTCATTGTCACGAATGTATGTTACCTCAGATTATTACTAAGTCATTGTAAAAACTGCCTATCAGACGAAACCATCTCGAAATGTAACACACCAGCTGTTTAAATACCATTGACTGACTGACATCAAAAACTCGTTATTTGTTCGTAAAAATGAACAGCCATCACCCCCTGTGTGCTTTTCTTGGCATCTGAATTTTCACAGTGTATTTCGAGCGTGAAACAACCGAATAAAAATGGCTCGTGCAACTCGAAAAAGAACACACTCCATTCATGAGTTCCCCACCTCAATAGTAAACAAACTTCTGGAGAGATTCCTTATTTCTTTGGATACGTATAGAACAGACAGATGGGAGAAAAAAGAAGCGTTTTTTGTGCCATTTAGTTGAAGATCTCCGCCACCGGCGGCGTTGCGGAAGCTGTCAGATCGTCTGCTAGGATTACGCGTGCAACTGTCACACTCACTCACGTGGGAGTGTTCTTTGGTCTGTATGGACCTTTCCCCGTGTTCTTTTATTCAAAGAACAGATGCTGTGGCTTGGAGATTTTAATAGCCTCTTTAGAGAGATTATGTTGATATGAAATTTTGAGTTTACATTGATGTGAAGTGAAACGTTAATCGTAAATGACTCTTAACCTTCTCGCTGCGCAACCCGAGATTTCCTCGGGCAACATAAAAGTAGCAAAATTTGCGCAGAGATTTCCTCGGGGATGCATTTTTCCGTCTAATTAACCCTCCTTGATTATTCCCACCAGTTATTTTTTTAGTGTAAATTTTGTCTTATTTAATCGGAGCATTTTCCCGATTAAATAGACAAAAATTTTTGTTTTGAAAAACCGATGACAAAAGAATAAAAATTCTTAAAAGACGCTCGTCGCGAAGGGATTAAATACGCAATTTTTGAAGCTATTTTGATAAAACAATTACGCAGCGCGAGGGTTAAAAATTTGAAAAAATAAAATAAAATGTCTTACCAAAAAATATATACTATAAAGTGTTTAAATATTTTACATCAATTTTGTAAAAATGTGACATCTCTGTAGAATGTCCCTTCAGTTTCAAGTTACATATATGGAAACATTTTTAAACGGTTTAATAGCCGCACGTTTATGTGACAAGCATGAACGTAGCGTGGATGGGGTAAACTTTTTAAGATTTTTTTTTTCTTCTTTGGAATATGCAGATTGAAGCAGTAGTATGCCAGAGGTCTATGACTTACAACATCAAGACAGGCGCATCGCTGTAAGCGTAGTCCCAAGAAATTCTTGGCAAAAGTGTTTCCTAACTTGGAAGAGACCGGCCCATGTTCATTTCTCTTCCGGTGGGTACGTTAAACTGTGAAACATACCCTTGACTGACGACTAATTTTATTTTTGTTAATTATGCAAAGTAATATAAACAGATGTTTTTTGTACTTATGTTTATTCGTAAATGTTAGCATCATAAAAATAATTGTACGTAAATAACATTTTCCCATTGAGAATTGTCTACAATTGTTGATCAAGTTTACTTCAATGTTTATAAAAAGAGACTTAAGACTATACAGACCGCAAACAGTGCTGCCAAATCTGATGTTTTTTTTTTTTTTTTTTTTTTGAGCTGACACCAGGAAAATCTTAATACTAATTTTGTCTTATTTTATTCACGAAATATCTATCATTATAATAACCAAAATAACTATTCAAACTTTCTGGGGATATTTTTTTTTTTTTTTTTTGCTTGTGCCGGAGAATTTCCAATTACCAAAATCCATAAAAGAATTTTGTTTTTGTTATTTTTAGAAGCTTACGGCAGTTTATGTCCCATCCCCCCGGTACACACACATTACACCTTCAGAGTTACCATTTTAGCCTTTTCTAATACAGAAATTATGAATTCATACTGGAAACTCAAAAAAAATTTTTTTTTTCATTTACGTAACCATACAAGGTTTCTCGTTAAATAAATCAAAAATTTCCATTGGGAATTTCTTGTAAAAATATTTTTTTTTTCATTTACGTAACCGTACAAGGTCTCTCGTTGAATAAAGCAAAAATTTCCATTGGGAATTTCTAGTATGATTGCGAAATTTCTTAATTTATGGCGCGTTGACCAAAAAATTTAGAACCCTTGCTGTAAATCAGGAATAGTAAAAAATGGAAGTTTCTCTCTATAATTAAAGTAAATTGTTCAATTTAAAAAATGCATACGTTAATACTAATAATAATGCATATTTTTTTGTTCGTAATTTGCATTTATCGCATCATTATCGTTCTTATTAATACCAAGATTTATCAAAAGAGAATTTTTGAGACCTTTCTCATCAATTAAAATTAGTTCTTTCAAATTTTGCATTGTAAAATAAGTATATCAAACTATCAAATGCAAATAATTGACGGAATTGCTGAGATTCAAAATCAGTGCATCAATTCTTATTTTTATTATTAGGAAAACGACATCAACATTCATTCTTACTCACAACACACGCTAGTCAAAGCAAAAGTAAACTGTTACATCACAAACATTCCAATCCGATGCACCACTTCGCAAGCATATAAAACGGAGGAAAGGGAAGAAATCGATTAATCGATATATCCGATGCATCCCTCCCCACTCTTTCCCCCCGCTTTGTTTCGATTATGATATGCGTGTGTGATGAGGCGCTTGACAAGCTGTCACGTGGTAATTGGAATTTATGTTGAAGTTAATGAAGTGATACCGGAGAGCAGAGGTGTGTCTTAGTTTGTGTTAATAACGCTAACGTTACTTCAAAGCAAGTGTTTAGTGCGCTTTTGAGCGGGTGGTCTACGACTATGTGCGTGTCTGTCATTACCTAATGAACTTCGTCAGCCGTTACTTTTTTTAACACTTCTCTTCAAAGATAGTAGAGAAAGTATTAATGATATGGTTTAGTGCTGCTCTTCATTCTAATTTCCTGATTATGAAAATAGATGTGAATTAAACTTCAAAATTTTAAAGATAGAATAACGTTAAGCTCGTTTTTCAGAAATTTTTAATATTAGTGTGAGAAAAATTCTGTTAATTTAAGGCCTGAAAAGAACGCTGTATATTAACTCCTTGGCATGCAGGGCGTATGATGCGTACTAGGGTGTATCGATTTTTAACTTTTTTTTTGTTTCCAAATTCCAACTTGATAAAAAGTTGCTACTAGACACCACAACTTACCACAAAAAATTTTGGATTTTTAAAAAAATGTTTAGGTCTCCCGCACAAGGCCTAAAGTTTAGAAATTTTACTTAAAAAGTAAATTTTTACAAAAATTTTTAAAAAACCTAAAACCCCTTTTTTTAAATTGCAATTTAAAATTCCACTATCAATAAGCACAAAAAACAATAGAAAAAGTATTTCAAAAACTTAGCACAACATTTAGGTCTCCCGCACAAGGCGTACAAGTCGTAAATTTCAGGCAATTTTTGAACATTTTTCAGCACTTTGATATTTGTGTTGTTGCTGGTTTAAAAATTAAATGTAACTAAAGCCTCGTTAGGCTTGATTGGAATTGTTGAAATAAGTGAAATAATAAATCACATTTCAATACATCAAGCGTCAACTTGAAGCGATGGGGTGGGGGAAGGCCAGACTGTCGCGCCGCGGTGACGCGGCACCTATGAATCACCGCGCACACTTGTCAGTAGTTGTCTGCCCGCGAGCGAGCATTACGGTTGTGTTTTAGTGTGATAGTCTTGTTGTAAGAATCAATTGAGTGAGTGTTGTTGTTGTTCATTATGAGTAAAAAACCGCACCTAACTAGAAAAACTACCGACAGGCCGGCTATCGGGCAACCTATTGATGTGAGTGAGTTTAATGTTCTGCCAACCAAGATGGATGTTTTGAAGTATTTTGAGTGGGTACGCATTGAAATGAAACAAGAGGGAATACATCAGCCTTAAAGAAGGTAATTGCGTTAAGAGTTACTTTAAAACGTGAGGAAATATGGAAAAGAGCTTCAATTCCTGTTTCTGGAACCAAAAACACAATATTTATGGTTTTAAAACTGCATGAGCAGCTTGAGAAAATTGAAATGTATTCAGGGCCTAAAAGGAAGTATCATAACTCCTACAAAGATGCAGTAACTAGCTTTTAGTCAAAAACTGAAACTGCATTGTTTGATATTTGTACTTGCAAATGTGACCTCAGCAACTGTATTTGATCTATTGGCAAAAAAGTCCCGGCACTAGAACACGAGTTTTTGCTCGACCAACGTGGTCCTAGATTGATGTCAATTGCAGAGTGTGACAAAAACGAGACTAAAAAGCTTAAAAAGCGATTAGAAAGAAAATCTAGGTCACAAGCTTTAATGCAGGTAGTTGTAAAAACGACTGAGGATGAAAACTTAAAATCTGTTGATAACATTGATTCTGGTGATAGTACAGATGATTCAATGCCTCACACATCATGTCAAGATAGTGATTTTGAAATAAATGTACTTGATACGAGTCAAAAAAGTGTTTCAAGTGTAGAGGTAAAACAAGAACTGCCACAACGCTTGTCTTTGTTTTCACGAGCTTGTGACCGCAGGGGCATTTCTAGTAGAGCTGGAGTTCAGTTAGCTGCTGCACATTTGCGAGACTTAAATGTCGTTACTGCGGAGAACCAAGAAACAGTAATCGACAAATCAAAAGTAGCAAGTGAAAGGCTTAAGTCTCGTAAAGAAGTAAGCTCAACTCGAACCTCCGATCTGTTGGCCATTTACTTTGATGGTCGTAAAGATGAAACCATAACAAAAGAAATTGTAGCTGGTAAAAGTGTCCGAAAAACTTTAATGGAAGAACACATACCTATTGTTGAAGAACATGGATCCAAGTATTTCGGTCATGTAACTCCCATAAATGGAAAAGGAAAGGAAATAGTTACATCACTTGTAAAGTATTGTGAAGAAAAAACTGTGGATCTTTAAAAACTAAAAGCTATTGGTTATGATGGTACGGCAGCAAACACAGGCACTTCAAATGGAGTTATCACCTTATTTAAAATAAAATACAACAGCCACTGCAGGCAGTTGTGTGTCTACTACATTTGAATGAATTACCATTTAGAAAAATTATGGTTGCTCTTGATGGGCCAACTTCTGGACCAAACACATTTAGCGGGCCTATTCGTAAACAACTTCTAAGCTGCCAAAATGTGGATGTTGTCAATTTTGTTGCAATTGAAAGCTATATACCAGAAGTTGATCTTAAAGAGTTGAGCACAGACCAAAAGTATCTGTACGAAATATCTATTACGAATTATCAAACAATTTACATCGTTAAACTATCTTTTTTAAGGTATACAACATTTATATATTATTTATGTAGTTTATATATATATATATATATATATATATATTGTGTCATTTTATGACTCTTGTAACAAAAATACACTGTGTGTTTTTAACGAAAAAAAAAATGGTTCATTTACACTAAAAATTACGAAAGTTTCGTCAAAATTAACAAATTTAGGTCTTGTGCGGGAGACCTAAATGTTGTGCTAAGTTTTTGAAATACATTTTCTATCCTTTTTCATGCTTATTGTTAGCGGAATTTTAACTTGCAATTAAAAAAAAGTGTTTTAGGTTTTTAAAAAATTTTTGTAAAAATTTACTTTTTAAGTAAAATTTCTAAACTTTAGGCCTTGTGCGGGAGACCTAAACATTTTTTTAAAAATCCAAAATTTTTTGTGGTAAGTTGTGGTGTCTAGTAGCAACTTTTTATCAACTTGGAATTTGGAAACAAAAAAAAAGTTAAAAATCGATACACCCTAATGCGTACGTCCTGATTTTATCGTATACGACTACGTGACGTACAACGCATACGTCCATGTGAAATATGAAAACACAAATTTGTACTAAAAGCTAGTATATACGTCCGTACTTGAAAAAAACGGTCCGTGTGTCAAGGGGTTAACGCTGTATACGAACGCTTGTCAATTTATAGTTTAATCTAAAATTTACTGGTCAGTTGAATGTTCAAAAACTGCCCTAATCCATTCGTAACAATGTTTCTTTTCATTGTCTTCTTGAAAGCGAAAAATGAGCATGGCTAAATTTTATCTTCACACAACAGTAGAATAACAGAATTGTTTGACGTACAATTAGAAAAATACGAGCTACATAACACAAATTTGTTTGTTGTCATTGTTGTTGTTAATTGGTGCTACATTGTATCATGTAATGGAATAAATGCCCTTGTGTGTAAGCAAAGATAACAAAGCAATACATTTTTGTGCATTAAATAGTTAACATGTTACGTCTAAAATTTGTCAGTCAATTAAATGTTTAATATGAAACTTGCTGGTCAGTTGAATATTCAAAAACGCTCATAAACTACTCTTAACAATGATTCTTTTCATTGTCTTCTTGAAAGCGAAAAAAGAGCATGACCAAATTATCTTCACACAACGACAGAATAACATAATTGTTTGACGTACAATTAGAAAAATACGAGCTACACAACACAAATTCGTTTGTTGTTAATTGATGCTACATTGTATCATGTATTGGAAAAAATAAATACCCTTGTGTGTAAGCAGAGATAACAAAGCAATACATTTTTGTGCTTTAAATAGTTAACATGTTACGCCTAAAATTTGCCAGTCAATTAAATGTTGAATATAAAACTTGCTGGTCAGTTGAATGTTCAAAAATGCTCATAATCTACTCGTAACAATGATTCTTTTCATTATCTTCTTGAAAGCGCAGAAAGAGCATGACTAAATAATATTCACATGAGAATAGAATTAGAGGTACAATTAGACAATTAGAGGTACAATCGACGTACAATTAGAAAAGTAAAAGCAACATAACCAAATCCTGTTCTACTTTTTGTTGTTGTTAATTCGTGTTACATTGTATCATGTAAAGAAATAAATACCGTCGTTGAATGGAATCAGAAAGCATAGCAACACATTTTTGTACCTCAAATCGTTAACATGTTACTCCTAAAATTTCCCAGTCAAATGTTTACTCTAAAACTTGCTGGTAAGTTAAATGCTCAAAATCTTTCATAATCCATTCGTAATAATGACTCTTTTAGTTGTCTTCATGAAAGAAAAGAAAGTTCATGACTAAACCTTCACACTAAAATAGAAGAACAGAATTGTTCGACGCATAGAAAAATAAGAACTACATAACGCAAATTATTTTGTTATTGATTGTTGATTAATATTACATTATGTAGTGTATTATAATGCCCTTGGATGGAACCATAAATAGCAAAGCAACACCTTTCTGTGCCTTAAATCGTTAACATGTCACGCCTAAAATTTGCCAATCTGTTAAATGTTTCATCTAAAACTTGCTGGTCAAAAACGTTAATAATTCATTCGTAACAATGATTATTTCATTTTCTTCTTGAAAAAGAAGAGCATGCCTAAATAATCTTCACACAACAATAGAATAACAAAATTGTTCAACGCACAATTATAAAAGTAAGACCTACATAATATAAATGCTATGGTTGTTATTGTTGTTATTAATTAATGTTGTATTGTATCATGTAAAAAAATAAATACTCTTCAATGAAAACACAGATAGCAAAACAACTAATTTTTATACCGTAAACTGTTAACATGTTACGCCTAAAATTGGCCAGTCAATTAAATAATTCTAAAACTTGCTGGTCAGTTCAAAAACGTACATAATCCATTAGTAACAATGATTCTTTTCATTGTCTTCTTGTAAGGGAAAAAAGAGCATGACTAAATAATCCTCACACGACAATAGAATAACAAAATTGTTCGACGTACAATTAGGAAGGTAAGAGCAACATAACACAAATCATTTTGTAATTTTTGTTGCTATTAATAGATGTTAAATTGTGTCATACAAAGAAATAAATACTCTTGGATGGAAACTGGAAACATAGCTAGCAAAGCAACTCATTTTTATACCTTAAATTGTTAATACGTTACACCTGAAATTTGCCAGTCAATTAAATAATTCTAAAACTTGCTGGTCAGTTCAAAAACGTACATAATCCATTAGTAACAATGATTCTTTTCATTGTCTTCTTGTAAGGGAAAAAAGAGCATGACTAAATAATCCTCACACGACAATAGAATAACAAAATTGTTCGACGTACAATTAGGAAGGTAAGAGCAACATAACACAAATCATTTTGTAATTTTTGTTGCTATTAATAGATGTTAAATTGTGTCATACAAAGAAATAAATACTCTTGGATAGAAACTGGAAACATAGCTAGCAAAGCAACTCATTTTTATACCTTAAATTGTTAATACGTTACACCTGAAATTTGCCAGTCAATTAAATAATTCTAAAACTTGCTGGTCAGTTCAAAAACGTACATAATCCATTAGTAACAATGATTCTTTTCATTGTCTTCTTGTAAGGGAAAAAAGAGCATGACTAAATAATCCTCACACGACAATAGAATAACAAAATTGTTCGACGTACAATTAGGAAGGTAAGAGCAACATAACACAAATCATTTTGTAATTTTTGTTGCTATTAATAGATGTTAAATTGTGTCATACAAAGAAATAAATACTCCTGGATGGAAACTGGAAACATAGCTAGCAAAGCAACTCATTTTAATACCTTAAATTGTTTATACGTTACGCCTGAAATTTGCCAGTCAATTAAATTATTCTAAAACTTGCTGGTCAGTTAAAAAAAGTACATAATCCATTTGTAACAATGATTCTTTTCATTGTCTTCTTGTACGGGAAGAAAGAGCATGACTAAATAATCTTCACACGACAATATAATAACAAAATTGTTCGACGTACAATTAGGAAGGTAAGAGCAACATAACACAAATCATTTTGTAATTTTTGTTGCTATTAATAGATGTTACATTGTGTCATATAAAGAAATAAATACTCTTGGATGGAAACTGGAAACATAGCTAGCAAAGCAACTCATTTTTATACCTTAAATTGTTTATACGTTACGCCTGAAATTTGCCAGTCAATTAAATTATTCTAAAACTTGCTGGTCAGTTAAAAAACATACATAATCCATTAGTAACAATGATTCTTTTCATTGTCTTCTTGTACGGAAGAAAGAGCATGACTAAATAATCTTCACACGACAGCAGAATAACAGAATTGTTCGACGTACAATTAGAAAAATAAGAGCTGCATAACATAAATTCTTTCTCACTTGTAGCTTGTAGCGCTACCGGAGATATAAATTTCCGTTAAAAATAATTGTTCTTTCTTACAAAGAAGCCCTATACAAAATGCTGCGGAAGCCCTATGCATATGTATATCAAGTGTGCAACTGAAAGAAGCTCTTTGTTCCCACTTCTGATGTGAATGGAATTTAATGCTTCTTCTACAATGACAGATGGTGGTGAAAGGGAACGTATCACATAGGAGGATAAAAATTCGGAAGTATCAGGAAAGTTTGCTGAAAGTTAAGGTGTATTCTAGATTAGATAATCTAGTACAGTATGATTATAGCATAGCTGCCAGCTTCGCGGTTTTTTTCTTTTTTTCCATGCCAGATAAATATGTAAGAATCAGAAACGTTATAAAAAATTAAATGTTTCTTGTTCCTATGTGGAACTTACATTGTTGTCTCCAATTCTACACAATATGGAAGAAGAGTGAACTTGAGTTCCTCACATCTTGTCTAATTTTTCAAATTCTGTTTATACTAATTGAAAAAAAAATAAAATCAGTTAGTCTGTAACCAAAATAAATAAAAACATGAAAAAAAAAACCTCTGAAAAGTGCTTTGCCCTTTTTAACACTTTCCAACAAAGTTGAAAAGTGTTTATGCATTCGGTTTGTCTGTTCTCCCATAAATATAGTCGGATTCTCATACAATTGATAAAGGTTATTTAGGGTCACCAAAGCATGTTTGGCATTGTATATGAAGTAATGTAAGATTAATCGTTCATTTACAGGGGCACTCAAAAGTATTCCATTATTATATATGGTAAAAAATCGTTTGCAGAGTATTTTAATGACTTTGCGTTATTTCAAATGTATTAAAACTAATATAAATCACTGAATTTCACTACGATCACGTTAGAAAAGGGCATTCATAGCATTGTTTATTCATTTACAGGAACATACAAAAGAAATCGGTTACAGTATAGCAATGTCTTTGAGTAATAATTGCTGGAGTGTACGGTTTAAAATTCGGTATGTGCTTTTAAATTTAATTAATATTTTGCATCTTACTCGTTATATATAAATTCTATACCTCAAATACAGAGCTGCACAAAAGTATTCACGTACCGTGCTCCTTATTAGAGGAAATTGCTGAAGGCAAATTTTCAACTGAAGTATATGTATCTCTTAAATGTAGTTAATAGATTCAAGTCTAACTATCATATACAGGGCTGCTGAAAAAATTTGGATAATTTTCCGATTGTGGATGTGTGTGTGTGTGTGTGTGTGTGTGTGAGGGGTTTTGAAATGTGTTATGAGTTTCTATATGGTTGAATCAGAAGTAATATTTAAAACTTTTAAACGGTGCAGTTTTGTTACATTATTCTGAATGTGTTGGAAAGTATTTCATAATCTATGTTTGACGCATGCTTTTTTCTTTCTTGTTTTGTTTATTCTGTGACTTTTGCCACTTCCTTTGCTTAGAATGCCCTTTACCCCGCTTTAAACAGCGATTTACATACTTTTTCTCTTCTTTTTACTCTTTAAACTTAAATTTCTATATAAGAAAGTCTTATATGTTGTTCACCTTATGCTGGACTTTCTTTCGTCTCATGTTTCGTGCAAGGTTGTGTGCTCATGAAGACTTTTCCATCTTGTGCTGCGGTTGCAGCGTTACTGACCAGGGTTTTCAGTTTGGCCTGCATTTTTATTTAAAAAATTCGCTTTCGCACCAGAAATGCAAAAATTATTTTCTGATTTCTCTAATGTCAGACTTTTCTTGATTATTTAAGGGGGTCCGGGACACAAAAATCTTCAAATTTTCAAATTTTTTTTTTTATTGGATTAAAAATTTTTCGCTGTCGTTTTCTGCTTAAAATGATGTTTAAATCATGTTTCTATCTTAATTAGAGCAGGAAATATTAATTTTTTCGTTTTGGTTTGTTTTCAAAATCTGCCTTTCAAGCTATGGTTATCAAGGAAACGAGTTTTTGTGAAATTGCGTTTTTCTTCATGATAGGTTTTTTCACCCTTTCTCATATTTAAATTCTTATAACTCGAGAACCGTTAAAGATACAGGGTTGAAACTCGGAACATATCTTTTTCAATTATTTTACTTTACTTTTGAGCCAGCATATTTGAAAAAATATTTACTTTTGAAAATATGATTTTTTTTTTTTAAGTTGCACCACTTTTTTTGTAATTTTTTCGTTAAATATTTTTAATTTTTTTAAAAATTAATATTTTTTTAAATGCTGGCTCTAAATTAAAAAATATATATTTCTGTTTATTTAAATGAAGGACAATTTAAATTCTACATATAATATTTCGAGTTATAACGATTTTAAGTTATACCACTTTTTTCATAAATTTAAAATTTAAAATTTAAAAAAAAACTATGAGAAGTTTTATCATTTGATTTTGTTTACAAGTAATATGGTTAATCATCACAAAAAATTTCAAAATTTTAACTCAATAAATAAAAAATTTTTGAAAATATGTCCCGGACCCCCTTAAAGGAAAAATTCTTCTTCAAAAAGTTCCGATCTGAAGTCGAAATTTCGGAATAAAAATGGAAGCCCGACTGGAAACCCTATTGCTGATGTTTGAGAGTAAGTGATGCCAAGTTCGGTATCGTCCTCGTAGCTTAATGGTAGAGCATTGGAACACTATTCCAGGAATCCGGGTTCGATTTCCGGCTTGGAGATTTTTCACTCTGTTGGTATGCGCTTAGCTTTGCAATATGAAACATTTTGCGTATTTAATATTAAATTTCTATTGTTACTTTCAAGTTAACTTAATATGTTTACATTAGTCTTATTAAATTATATTCATTTTTTAATTTTTTAATGTTCTATCACATTTTTATTAACTTTAATTTTTTAATGTTCTATCACATTTTTATTAACATTAATTACTTTAACTTCATTTTAAAACTTCTATTTAGTTTCGTAACTTTAGTTAAACTTTTTCAAATGGTTCATCTGATACTAAGATGTCAGTAATATGTCAGTAATATGTCACTAATATGTCAGTAAATAAGGCGAATTTCACTATTTCAAAAAAGTTTTGCCAATCAAGAAATCTGAATTTAAAAAAAAATTGCGCACTTGGCAACACTGGGTCCCTACCAACATTTAGAAACCTGGAATAGGGCCACAACTGTCACAGAATGGTTTCAACAGAATGACGCAAGCTATGAGCATCCATAGACGGAAAATACACATATCTAAGGTACAGCTGAAAACATTAAATGAAAATAAGTAAGTGTCTAATGTTGCCACATAATCGCAAGGCAATTTCTCTAAATCAGTGTCTTTTCCCGAAAAAAATCTCCAACTCAGTTTCTACTTATAAATGTAAATTTATTTTAAATATTCCTCCATTTACATATAAATAAATAAATAAAATAAATAAATTAACGAACTAGCGAACTGACATTTTTATCGTGATTGACTACTTTCTTGAAGAAAATAACACGAATTACGAAAAGATAAATAGATATTAAAATTAGATAGATAATAAATTAGAATTTAAAACACGTGTACACTGTAATACATATGTAACGTGTAAAACAACGAGCAGGCGAATAATGATTGATAATTGAAAAATTTCTATTTCCAAATTAATTATCGATATCATGTTTTGTCATATTGGTCTATAACTTGAAAACGTGAAATAATAAAAAATCCTCAAGTTTTTTTCCAAAATTTTCCTTTGAAGCTTCAAAATTCTGCAAAATAGGGGCAAAATTCCTAATCTGGCAACACTGGCTAAAAGTGTAAGCAGCTTTAAGGGGCTTCCGAGTTGATCTCAGCTTTACTCTCGGTCTATAGATAAGAGTTCCTTTCCCTTTTCTCTTGTTTCTTTTCTTTTCCTTTCCCTTTTCTCTTGTTTCTTTTCTTTTTATTTTGTAAAAAAAAAAAAATAATAATAATAATAATTTGGATTTTTTTCTTGTTCTTTTATAGTTCTATATTTTTAATTTACTTCTTTTATTTTTATTTTTTCTTTTATTTCCATTTTTTCCATTTCATTTTCTCTTCTATCTTTTTTCAACACATTTCCCTTTTGCATATCCCTCTATCAGGTAGTGCCATCTGTCGCATTCTTCGCAACATTCTTTATCTTCAGTTCATTTTTGAACTTGTTCGTTTACGGACACGTGTATGCTTAGCTGATGACGAGCTGTTATGTTTTTAGCTCGAAACGCGTCCTGTGTTTTGTTTTAATTTTATGGTGATTTTTCTACAAAGTTTTATTATTTTAATTATCCTATGTAGTCTTAATATGTAGTCATAATAAAACTACCATAATTCGTAAACTATTGGGAATTTTTTAATGCGGTTTTTTGTATATTGTTCAGAAATGATTACAGAATCAAAATATGTATTAAAAAACATTCAAAAATTTTGATGGTTTAAAGGTATCCTACCCCCTTAATACCAGAATTTTTGTTTAAAACTGTTTAACTTATTTAATTAAGCCTTTTTTCCTTTCTGTCTTTTAAACTTATTTTAGGAAAAAAATTCCGGATCGAACCGAAGTATATCCATATGGCTAGTGCCAAAATGCCTCCACCCCCCCCCCCCCCCATCGTCCTTCTAGTGTTAAGGCGAAAACAAGGGAAATTTTACCATTTTAGAAAAATGGTGCTCATCAAGAAATCTGAATTTTTAAAAAAATAGCCCACTGGCAACAACACTGTAAGGGACCAATTGAATTGACTGCTTTCTATGAGTTTCCTGGGGAATTTCTCACTATCATCGAACCTTTAACAGCAATTACTCATAATTAGGGCTAAACCTATTTTATAATGGCTCCAAATAAGGGCGATACTCTTAACTGGACGTAAAGTTGTGTCAATTCGATAGCTGCTGAAATTTTCCCATACTGTTCAGCACTTCCTTTTATTTATTAAGCAAACTTTCCTGTTCGAAATCTGTCTATTTCAATTGAAAAAAAAAAAAAAAAAAAAAAAAAAAAAAAAAAAAAAAAACGGCAGGTTGGCAGCTATGTATAAGGGTAACAATAACAGGTCTGCCACAGCAGCATCCTTTTTTATTAACACTTTCCAACATAGTTGAAAAGTATTTATGACTTCGGTTTGTATGGCCGTCTGTCCACACTCTAACTCCCGTAATTATACTCGGATTTTCGTGAAATTGATAAAGGTTATGGAGGGTCACCCAAGCATGTTTGGTATTATATATGAAGCATGTACAATTAATAGTTCAATTACAGGGGCACTCAAAAGTATTCCATTACATTATGGTATATGGGGAAAAATCGTTTGCAGAGTATTTTAATGACATTACGCTATTTCAAATGTATTGAAACTGATATAAATCACTGAATTCCACTACGATGACGTTAGAACAGGGCATTCATAGCATTTTTTATTCATTTACAGGGACACACAAAAGAAATCGGTTACAGTACAGTACTGTCTTTGAGAAATAATTGCTGGAGTGTACGGTTTAAAATTCGGTATGCGCTTTTCAATTTATTTAATTTTTTGCATCTTAGTCGTTATATATAAATTCTATACCTCAAATAAAGGGCTACCCAAAAGTATTCACTTACCGTTCTCCTTATTAGAGGAAAATGCTGAAGGTAAATTTTCAACTGAAGTACATGTATCTCTTAAGTGACTTGAATTTTGGCAAGCATGTAGTTAATAGATTCAGATCTATATATCCTATACAGGGCTGTTGAAAAAATTTGGGTAATTTTCCAATTGTGGACGGAAACAACTGAAATTGGGTTTTGAAATGTGTTATGCGTTTCCATAGGGTTTGAATTAGACGTAATATTTTAATTTTTTAAAAGGTGCCATTTTGTTACATTATTCTGAATGTATTGGAAAGTGTTTCATAATCTATGCGTGACGCATGATTTTTTCTTTCTTGTTTATTATTATTATTGTTTAACACTATTTCAAAACAAAAATCATTTTTGTAGTTTTTACTAACAAAGTAGATTGTTTTTGTTTAGAAATAGTGTACATAAAACAAGTACACAAACAAAAACAAAAAAATTGTCTCTTAGAGTTTCGTGAAGCGCTTTCTTTTGACAGATATCCATTTTTTCATATTTTTAACACAAATTAAGATGGAGTTAATGGTATCGGTTTTTAATTTCTTCAATATTTCGTTTTCGATGGTTTCAAGTACTCTTCTTTTAATCATTGGATACCAGTACTTTTTTCTTCTAATTTATGTTTCATTTAATTGCAAAATGTCGTAATTAAGTGAAGAAAAAAATTCTGTTTTAAAATACTGGTGTGCAAATTCAAGGATTTGGACATCTTATATGGCACGTATATACATGCTTCTCGTCGCGAAGTTTTTCGACCGGAAATGTTAGCAATTTTGTGTGTGGGTTTTTTTTTTTATTCAAAATATCTACTAGAATTTTCGATCAGCAATATTTGATTTATTTATTCACAGACATTCCTTGTTGAAATAAACCAAAGAATACTATTCAAAAATTTAGAATTTTTTTACAAAATGAGCTAACTTATTGACGAGTACCCGTCAACAAAGTTTTAAGGGTACTTGTTTATTATAAAGGCATTGGCTCTTTCAGGGAGATTTATTGCCAAACGATATAAATATCTATGAAAACAAATCTGAAAAACTTTTATGCCTGTTTATAAAAAATACCACAAATTAACCCTTTGGAGGGCACCGGTATGTAATATGTACCACTTTTCAACAAATAACAGAAAATTTTCGTATTAGTTTTTGGAGATTAAGAAGCTAAAAAATCATTATTGAAAAATACTGGTGTGAAAACGCACAAAATTTTGACATTTTTGGCCACATCTCATGCCCTTTAAGGGGTTAAGGTTAAGAGGAAGTAACCGTTTTGTTCTGCAAGATCCGCATTCTGTGAGGAAGTTTTAAATAAAGAAACAATAACTAAATACAAATCATATTATAAATAAGAATTTATTTACAGTTATCTAAGTGTATTTCCTTACTTTTTAGTCACTAAAACAATTAGAGAAGCCTCTCTTTTTTGTGAATGAAAATTAAAGGGGAAAAAAAAGAACGGAAGGGGCGTGACAAATTTTGTAAGATAGTAGCTCGATGTCTTTAGTTTATTTTTCCTTTATTCTGGTGCTCATGAGATTTTTGCGTGCAGAATAATAGTATTTCGTGACCGCTTCTTTATTTTTTCTATTCTTATCGGTTTTATATTTATTGAAGATCTTTTTATAAGTCCGATTCGTATCTAATCAGGGATTTGCGGTTATTTTCGAATATTGGTGGTTTTAGTATTATCTCACTATAAATAATTTATTAAAGATGGTACTTTAAAAAAGTTTTAGCTGGTGATTTGTCGTAGATTTATCTTTTGAAAATTTATATGTCGACGTGGATTAAGACGTAAAAAAATTCCTACTTTTGCCCTTGATCCAAATCAGAGATTAATCAGAGGTTGTGTATTTCAAATTTGGTTGGGGGGGGGGGGGGGGGATGACCTGGTTCTGCTTATGATGGAGTTAGGATGTTGAAAGTTAGCTTTAATAACCACTACTTTAATTATTTATAACGGATATTGACCTCATCTCCATTTTATATAATATAAAATTTCTAAAATACGGTTGTTACCAGAAAAGTTATATTGTAAAATCTTAAATATAAAATTATCTAAATTTCTATTTAAAATATCTTTTTAATTTTTCTGGTTTCTGTGTTAATTAAAATTATTTTGTATTAGTACAATGCCAGCGGTTAATCCCGAAAGATTTCTGTAGTTATAGCAACATTTTAAATTTTGATTGTTTCAGTGTTTAATTGCGTAGTTCGATTAGATGTCTGTTAAATTAGTGTTTTATTTATTTATATATTTGTGAAGTTTTAATTGCGTTAGTCAATATATTTACGGAATATTACACAGTAAACAAATGCTGAATTATTTCCCTTTTTTGTAAGTGCAAATAGGTTAATATTCTATAATTAGATTGCACGTTCATTTTTGAGAGACTACCGTAATTTCCCGTGTATAAGCCGCGGCTTAGAGAAGTCTTTTTCAAACCGGAAATTTTATCTAAAAAATGAAGCCAAATAAATGCATAGCAGAAGTAAGTAGTATTCTATTAAAAACTATTTCTGGTAGGAAATCGAGTTATCTGAGGTGCGGCTTATACGCCGGAAATTACGGTAGTTTGAAAAATATTTTTAAAACCATAAAAAATTAGTGAATTGAGATATAGTTTTCAAAGAAATTGCATTTAAAATTACTTTTTTTCTGTTCCATGATGTAAAAATTGAAAGTGTGCGATGTTTAGAAATTAAAAGATTTCGATAAAACGAAATTGACCGTTTAAGTCGTTGCCACTTTCGATATGACGCCAGAGTTACTCACACACATGTATTTCATTTATAATATAGAGTTCACCAATCGAATAACAAAGAAACATACTTCAAAAAAGCATATAGAAAAATAAATTACAAGTATTAATTTTCTGACGAGAAACTGGAAAAATGCGAATGCATTTCAATCCCATAGGATTAATACTGGAGACGGGAATTTGGCAGTGTGAGGGCGAACGAACCTTAAGTATCTATCATATAAATAACAAACGTGTCTGTGCATAACGTTGACGTCATTTTAAGATTGGCAACACTTGACTATTAAATTTCGCTTTTACTGCAGTTTTTTAAACTTCTAAACTTTAAATTTACCCCGTCAAATAGCTGGGAAAATGTACTTTCAAATACAATTTATTTGAAAATCGTTTAGCAATTTGTTTGAAAACTGTAAAGCAAATAACTTATTTTTTAATATTTGGTGTAGGAATTAATTCGTGCGGATTTACAAGAGATGGCGTAACTAGCGTATTGTCCCACAGTTTCGTTTGTTCAAACATGTATTTAAAACTACTGTTATTATCCATCCAGTTTAGTATATGACATTTGGTTTAAGCGTAAACAACAACAATTTTTATCCAACTGAAAATGTCAAATTTTGTGCCTGATGAAGTGTTTTTGCGGGAAGTTCTTCTTCATTACTTTAACATGAAGAAAAGTGCTACTGAAAGTCATCGTATTTTGGTGGAAGTTTATGGTGACCATGCTGTAGTTGAACGAACGCGTCAGAAGTGGTTTGCACGGTTTAAAAGTGGTGATTACGGCTTGGAAGACCAGGCACGACCTGGACAGCCAAAAAAATTTGAAGATGAAGGATTGACTGCATTGATTGATCAGGATTCGTGTCAAACGCAGGAAGAACTTGCAAAATCATTAGAGGTTGATCAAACAACAGTTTCCAAACGCCTCAAAGCAATGGGAATGATTGAAAAGATGTCACATTGGGTTCCATATGAATTGAAAGAAAGAGACGTTGAAAGAAGAAAAACCGTTTGCGAAATGCTGCTTCAAATACAGAAAAATAAGGGATTTTTGCATCGGATTGTTACTGGTGATGAAAAATGGATTGACTACGAGAATCCTAAACGAAAAAAAGCCTGGGTAATGCCATGAACCTGGTCCATCACAACCAAAACGAAATATTCACTGTGCAAATTTTATGCTGTGTATATGGTGGGATATGAAAGGTGTGGTGTACTATGAGCTTCTGAAACCTGGTGAAACTATTAATGGAGAACGTTATCGACTTCAGTTGATGAGCTTTAAAACAAGCTGTGGCCAGAAAACGACCAGAATGGGATAACAGACATGATAACGCCCGAGTACATGTCGCAAAACCGGTCAAAACATATTTGGAGGATATCGGATGGGAAGTGTTACCCACCCGCCGTATTCACCAGACATTGCTCCTTCAGAATACTACTTGTTTGATTGCATGAATAACGATTTGATTGGACAGCGATTCACTTCTTCAGAAAATATAGAAAAATGGATCTCTGATTGGATCGCTTCGAAAAGTGAAGACTTCTTTCGACACGGAATTCGTAAATTATCTGAAAGATGGGAAAAAGTAGTGGGTAGCGATGTACAATATTTTTGTTAACGTATTTATGTATTTTGTTTTTGAAATAAAGCTTTAATTTTTTATTAAAAACCGCACGAATTAATTCCTAGACCAAATATTTTAAAATTATTTTCAAGCATGGAGTTATTACGAATGATAAATCCGTTTTGAACTTAAATTAATATAAATAGTTCAGAATTTGGTTCCCAGCTTATATTCTATAACGAAATTACAACTTCATTGATGAATAAATAATAAAATATAAATACATATATAAATAAATACGAATAAATATATGAATAAATATAAATACGAATTTAAGAGATGTAATCGAACTACGTGCTTAAACCACTGAAATAAACAGAAGAAAAAAAGGCTGCCATACATAACGATCTTTGGCAATTTCTTCGCATATTAACTGCTGCCTCTAGGATAATACGAAAACATCGCTTTTGTTGAATTTCACAACTTTATTTGAATACATTATTGCTATTTTTCATATAAAAATTATTTTTGTTATTGTTAGTTGTAATCTAAAAACATACAGGGTGGTTCAAAAGGCCATGTCCAAAAGGCACGTGTGGATGTATCAGGTCATGAGGAGCAAGAATTACATAGGAGCTGGGGGTCTGAAACACGTTCGTGACGGGGCAATTGCACCGTGACCGTGACGCAAAGAAAAGATAACAAACGGTGTAAAAAGACCCTTATTTTACAAAAAACTTAATCGAAGTACAAAATACAAATGAAAAATGTTACAACTCATAACAAGTGCTCAAAATGTGTCCCATTAGCCGTGATGCATGCTTCACATCGGCGGCGCATGGAATCGCGAACACGTTCCAATAGGCCAGGAGTCTTCTGGACACGTGCCGCTGCTTCAGCTATCCGTGCCATGAGGTCCATGGCCAATGGAACGGATGTCTCGTGCATCAGAGACTTAAGATATCCCCAGAGGTAGAAATCCATGGGGTTTAAGTCAGGGGATCGTGGTGGCATCGGTACAGGGCCGATTAGAACGTGTTCGCGATTCCACGCGGCACCGATGTGAAGCATGCATGATTGCTAATGGGACACATTTTGAGCACATTTTATGAGTTGTAACAGTTTTCATTTGTGTTTTGTACTTCGATTAAGTTTTTTGAAAAATAAAGGTCTTTTCACACCGTTTGTTATATTTTCTTTGCGCCACGGTCACGATGTAATAGCACCGTCATGATCAAGTTTCCGACCCCCCAGTTCCTATGTAATTCTTGCTCCTCATGACCTGATACACCCACACGTGCCGTTTGGACATGACCTTTTGAACCACTCTGTATATTAACTGTAAAAAACCTATTAGCGTCAAAAAAAAAAAAAAAATGGTTTTCACCTATATTTTGTAACCCGGGAATGACGGGTTGAATGCCCTTTTATTTATAAAACTACTTTATAGGTTCATATTGTTTACAATAACTAGTTAGTTGTTATTTGTAATCATCTTATAACAATTTTTCATCCATATGGAAAAGGTGTGTGAAAACTGGAGACGGAGAAATAAGTGCCTTAAAGAAATTACACCGATGTCTAAATTCTATATATGTTTTTCTTTTTGTAGTATTATTGCGTGTCTAATGACATTTCGTGATATTTTCTTAACATTTTTCGTTCTTTTCCTTCTGTTTTCATCTTTGCTTTTCTCATTTCTCGTTCCATATCAGATTTAGACTTTGATACCACTTCGATCATTTCGAGGTTGTAATTGTTAACATCTGTCAAGTGGGATAAAAGTTAGTGAAAAGAAGCTTACACGCAAGTCTCATTGACAAAACAAAAGTACTATTTTCTTTTATTATAGTATTTTAAATTGGAGATATACACCCAGAACAAAATGTACTGCATCTTGTAATATTGATGTTATCTTCAAATTAAACGCGAAAGGTTCTTATCGTATATTAATACCCCAGTACACATTTTTTTGACAGTTCATTTGATAAAATCTAGTGCATGATATATTAAATTACACATAGTTTTGTTTTTTCTGTTGTATGGAGATTTTAGGAAATTTATTGCAATTAATCATTTTTAAGGTGTTCACTTTTAATTTGGGCTCACAATGATTTTCATCAGTCTTTAAAGTCAAATTAACGCATTTGCAAAGATGTCTTGTTTTAGTCTTTTTATCAATAAACTCGCCTATTGGTGTTATCAAAGACCTTAAAAGCCTGCGCAGATGAAGGGAAGAAGGTTGTTTTGAGAAAGTGGTATGAGGTAGATTTAAAAAAAAGTCTTTCCGGCCAGTGCCGGGAGGAAGAGGTAGCTTTCATATTCCTTATTTTTAAAAAGCCAACTTATATTATTCAAACACATGAAGCTCAATTAAGTGGAAACCGAATGTAGGAGATTCAATACTAATATTTATCAATACTAAATCATTATGAATGAGAATTTCGCGAAATTAGTCAGCTTTATCCAAGCTGCTTTTATTTAAAGTAACTTACATTTGGCTGCCAAATTCGGCGATTTCTTAAAGTGCCTGCCATTTTAAGACAAGATGGTGGATGAAGCTAACCAGTGAACTTGGTCGAGACCTTAGTAATTGCTGTGCACATGCTCACTCACATCGGAATCGGTTGATATATACGAGTGCTGTCGCAGGCAAAAAATCAGATTTTTCAAAATGTCAGCCACGTTAGAAATTGAAACTGCTATATCTGAGCCATTTCTTAAGATAAAGACAAACAAAAAAAGCTCCTGAATCCTTGTATCAAGGTCAAATACTTAAGAAAGAAACCTTTTTCAATTTCTAATTTTTTTGCACCTCACTTTAAATATAACTTTTTTTTTAATTTAATGGCCGCCATTTTGAAACAAGATGGCTGATGAAGCTGGCCAGCGAACTTGTTCGAGATATTGATGTATACTATCCACATGCCTTCTTCCATCGAAATAGGCGAATACGTGTGGTATCGCGTGACAAATACAAGATCGTTTCAAAGTGTTAGGCATGATAGAAATTCAAAGTGCTATAATTCAACCACTTTTTAAGATATAAACAAAAGAACAAATTTTCAGAAACAAAAACTGCTCCAGAATCTTTGTATCAAGGCCAAACACATAAGGAAAATCTTTTTCATTTTCCAATTTTTTAATACCTCATTTTAAATTTTAAATAAAATTTTTTTTTAAATGTCAACCCTTTTGAAACAAGATGGCGAATGAAGCTTGCCAACGAACTCGGTCGAGACATTGGTATGTACTATGTACAGACCAAATTACATTCAAATCGGTTCATAAATACGCCTGTTATCGCTTGACAAATATCAGGTCGTTTTAAAATGTCAGCCACAATAGAAATTCAAAATGTTATAACTCAGCCATTTTTTTAGATATAGACGAAACAAAACCTGTTCCGAAAACTTTGTATTAAGGTCAAACACATACGAAAAAAATCTTTTTCATTTTCCAATTTTTTGGTATCTCATTTTAAATTTAATTTTTTTTTAAATGTTTTAAATGGCCGCCATTTTGAAACAAGATGGCGGATGAAGCTGGCCAACGAACTCGGTTGAGTTATTTGTATGTACTATGTACAGACCAAATTACATCCAAATCGGTTCATAAATACGTCTGTTATCACGTGGCAAAAATCAGGGCGTTTCAAAATGTCAGCCACGCTAGAAATTCAAAATGCTATAACTCAGCCATTTTTTAAGATATAGACAAAACAAAAACTTCTCCTGAATCTTTTTATCAAGGTCAAACACATAAGAAAAAAATATTTTTTCAATTTTCAGTTTTTTGGTACCACATTTCAAATTTAAATTTTTCTTAAAATTTTAAATGGCCGCCATTTTTAAACAAAATGGCGGATGAAGCTGGCCAACGAACTCGGTCGAGACATTCGTCTGTACTATGTATAAACGAAGTTACATCTAAATCGGTTCATAAATACGCCTTTTATCGCGTGACAAAATTCAGGACGTTTCAAAATGTCAGCTTCGCTTGAAATTCAAAATGCTATAACTGAGCCATTTTTTAAGATATAGACGAAACAAAAACTGCTACGGAGTCTTTGTATAAAGGTCAAATACATAAGAAAAAATTTTTTTTCCATTTTTAATTTTTTGGTACCACATTTCAAATTTTAAATTTTTTTAAAAATTTTAAATGGCCGCCATTTTGAAACAAAATGGCGGATGAAGCTGGCCAACGAACTCGGTCGAGACATTAATATGTACTATGTACACACCGAATTACATCCAAATCGGTTCATAAATACGAGAGTTACAGTGTGACATAGGTCAGATATATATATATATATATATATATATATATATATCAATTTTGAACGGAGGGTGGTTTCGGAGTCTGGGGGTCATGATCGATGAAAATGTACCAAAATTTTTTGAAATCGCTTTCCTCCGAACGGCTGCAATAGGTAGCTTTTTTGTAAAGAAAGCTACCTAATAGTTGCCTGTGGCAGTACTGCATATGCTAATCGAAGACATTTTTGGCAAAAACAAAACCATTTGGAAACATATATAAACAAGAAAGAAAAAATCATGCGTCAAGCATAGTTTATGAAACACTTTCCAACACATTCAGAATTATGCAATAAAACTGCACCGTTAACTAGTTGGATGTGCCAATCCCAAAACTTTCTTCTATCTTATACATCTTAATATTTCAAAACCTAGTTACACATGTTAATACTTCAATATTATTAGTTCAATACTATACCAACTTTGATTTTCATCTTAAATTTCTGCTCAAGTCAATTAAACGGACTAAAAACGAGTTAATCTATATCATGATATTTGTTAAAATTATTAATTTTTCCTTATTCTGTCGTTATCAGCTGTTTGCGAATAGCCGGCATAGCATGAAGCGAGTTCCCGCCGCTGCATGAGCCGCCGATGCGCAATAGAACTACGAAAAATCAAGAAAAGTATACAAAAATTGCTAGCACGGAGCCCCTTTACCGCGCAATATTTCCAAATTCAAGGAGAACCTGTTGGCCAAAGCCAAAAATAAGCACAAATATTTTGGTTCAATTATATGCATAATTTTATACGCTGTCCGATGGTACAATAATGAAAATGGCACAGAGATCGGAATTATAGCGCCCCCTTCTTTCGGAATTTTTTCAAGTTCAGGGAGGACTTGTTTGCCATAGCCAGAAACATGCTCAAAAAATTTGGTTCAATTATATGGATAATTTCATATACTTTTCGATGGTACAATAATGAAAATGGTACAGACATCGCAATTATAGTGCCCCCTTCCGGCAGAATTTTTCCAAATTCAGGGAGGACCTTCGTGACATGACCAAAAATAAACACGTAAAATTTGGTTCAATTCTATGCGTAACTTCATACACTTTTCGGCGGTACAATATTCAAAATGGCACAAAAATTGTACAAAAATCGCTATTACAGCGCCCTCTACGAGCGATTTTTTTACAAATTAAGGGAGGACCTCCTTGCCATAGCCAAGAACTTAATTTTTTTTTTTTTTTTTGGTTCAATTCTATGCATAACTTCATATACTTTTCGATGGTGCAATATTCAGAATCGCACAAAAATCGCTATTACAGCGCCCCCTAACGGCGAATTTTTTTGCAAATTCATGGAGGACCTGCTTGCCATATCCAAAAACTTAAAATAAAAATTTGGTTTAATTCTATGCATAACTTCATACACTTTTGGACGGTAAAATATTCAAAATCGCACAAAAATCGCTATTACAGCGCCCCCTACCGGCTAATTTTTTCCAAATTCAGGGAGGACCTGCTTGCCATAGGCAAAACCTTAAAATAACAATTTGGTTCAATTCTATGCATAACTTCATACACTTTTCGATGGTACAATATTCAAAATCGCACAAAAAAACACATTTACAGCGCCCCCTACCGGCGAATTTTTTCCAAATTCAGGGAGGACCTGCTTGTCATATCCAAAAACTTAAACTAAAAATTTGGTTCAATTCTATGCATAACTCCATACACTTTTGGATGGTACAATATTCAAAATCGCACAAAAATTGTTATATCAGCGCCCCCTACCGGCGAATTTTTTCCAAATTCCGGGAGGACCTGCTTGCCATAGCCAAAAACTTATAATAAAATTTTGGTTTAATTCTATACATAACTTCATACACTTTTTGATGGTACAATGGCGACAGACAGACGGACAGACGGACAGACGGACACACAGACAGACAGACATTTTCTATAAACATGTTTTTGGGAATCTCTGACCCCTAAAACATGCAAACCCGTCGAAAACCGGAAGTCGAAAAAAATTTCGATTACAATACTTTCTTCTATTGAAGATAGAAGAAAGTAAAAAAATTAAAATATTACGTCTAATTCTACCATATGGAAACGCATAACACAATTCAAAATCCATTTTCAGCTGTTCCCATCTACAATCGTAAAATTATCGGAATTTTTTCAGCAGCCTGCACATGATATATAGATTTGTATCTATTAACTATATGCATGAAAAAATTTAGTTCACTTAGGAAATACATGTACTTCAGTCGAAAATTCCCCTTCCTCAATTTCATCTACACTGGCCTCCAAAAGTTAAGGTACAAGGACTGGATGCTTTCGATTTCACACGTTTTGTCGAATATCTACCAACATTATTGGCGAATTGTTCTTGAACTTCTAGGATGTAAAGAACATGTTTGATTTTATATTTCTCGGTGAAGATTTATCGGGGGGGAGGGGGGGGTGCAATTAGGGGACTAATAATAAATTTAATAATAAAATAATATTTGCGATCACCTATGCAACAGAAAAGGCTGGAAATGGTTTGACACTGTGGTAAATGACTATTTAGGTCCTGTTCAACGTGTGCATGCATTTGTGTAAGCATAGCACTCATATTCGTGATAATGTTAACGTTTTTGGGGAAAAATTCAAAAGTTTTTTGTTTATAGCCTACAGAATTTTCAACCAAATTTAACACAACTTTCCAAAAACCTGACAAAGAACAGTAGCAACAGTATACTGCAATTAAAACAGAAATATATTGAATATTTGATGAGATGTGGGCATTTGTATGAAATAATTTTTAACTGCGCATCCGTGGAAGATCCTACAATTTTTATTATATAATTCGGTAGTCAGCTATTTAGGGCAACTTATATAAAAGGTCCAGTCAAATATCGCGAAAATTCACATAAATAGGGTCGATATAGTGAGTTGCTTCTTAAAAATAGCTTTATTATAAGGGATTTTCTACAACTTTTCAATCAGCTCACTATATCTTTCTAAGTTTTCACAACATTTGACTGGACTTTTTATAGAAGTTGCCCCAAAATACTGAGTACCAAATTATGAAATAAAAATTTTGAAATCTTCCGCGCATGCGCAGTTAAAAATTATCTCATACAAATGACCATATCTCATTAAATATTCATGTTTTAATTGCAGTATACTGTTGCTACTATTCTTTGGCAAGTTTTCGGAAAGTTGTGTTAAATTTGGTTGAAAACTCTGTATGCTATAAACAAAAAAACTTTTGAATTTTCATAAAAGTGTTAACATCTACACGAATATGACTGCTATGCTTACACAAATGCATACAAACAGGACCCAAATAGTCAATTACCACAGTGACAAACCATTTCCAGCCTTTACTGTGACATAGGTGATCGCAAATATTATTTTATTATTAAATTTATTATTAGCCCCCTAATTGTACCCCCCTATAAATATTCACCGAGAAATATAAAATCAAACATGTTCTTTACATCCTAGAAGTTCAAGAACAATTCGCCCATAATGTTGGTAGATATTCGACAAAACGTGTGCAATCGAAAGCATCGAGTCCCTGTACCTTAACTTTTGGAAGCCAGTGTAATAAGGAGGATGGTTCGTGAATATTTTTGTGCAGCCGTGTATATGAGGTATAGAGTTTATATATAACGAGTAGCATGTAAAAAATTAATTAAATTTAGAAGCTCATACCGAATTTCAAACCGTACGCACCAGCAATTATTACTCAAAGACAGTACTGTAACCGATTTCTTTTGTGTGTCCCTGTAAATGAATTAAAAAATGGTATTAATGCCCTGTTCTAACGTGATCGTAGTGAAATTCAGTGATTTATATCAGTTTCAATACATTTGAAATAGCATAATGTCATTGAAATACTCTGCAAACAATTTTCCCCCATTGGTCATGGGATACTTTTGAGTGCCCCGTAAATGAACTATTAATCATACTTCATATACAATACCAAACATGCTTTGGTGACCCTAAATAACCTTTATCAATTGCATGAAAATCCGAGTGTATAATTACGGGATTTAGAGCGTGGACAGATGAACAGACAAACCGAATGCATAAACACTTTTCAACTTTGTTGGAAAGTGTTAAAAGTCTCAAACATTAGTTTTGTTGACACTGACTTCAATAAGTCCCGAAAAAGGATCCAAATGAGATTTTTCCTTCAATGTAAAATGCTTAAATTTCTATTTGTAATTATATTAATTTGAATTATTTGAATTCATAATAAAGCTTACTAAGACTTTTGACATTTGTCTCTATTCAATTAGTAGTTTAAAAAAAACAAATCTAAAATAAGACAATAATGGCTCTGAACATGCATGGCTCAGAATATTTTTCTTGCTACGGCCTTGCACACACACACATGCATATTTATATCGAATCTTAATTCATATATTTACGAGGTTTATTTACACATCTCTTAGAGAAGCCATTCAAAAAGGTCCAGTCATAAATAAATATATACATCTTTCTTGTCATGGGATAAGAATTGACCATGCTGACTCACTATCCCTCGGGATATATGTGGGAGGATATAATAAGTTACATTTCAGAAATCTTATCTGCTCTTCAGCGTTCGGCATTGAGTTACGACAATGAACGTGTCAGAATTGGCAAGTTATCGCTCTGGTTATTATAGTAAAAATTCACTAGGGAACCATTCCACTGACAGAAGCATATTTCTCTTTTGAAATGCTGTGATACGTGAATGTCTTAGTTGTATCATTGTATCTCTTCTTTTCGAATAAACATGCACAGGAAATTTGGCGAACCTATTTTATTTTTCTCTTTTTGTTCAATTCCTACTATTAGTTCACACTCTCCCTATATTTATATATCTTGTTCACATTTTCAATCGTTAATAAAATACTTATTATTCATCCACGCAAGTTCAAATACATTTTTTTAAACTTGTAGTGGATGACACTTCATGTTAATACAGTTTTTTTTAATATTAATTCATTAATTAAATGTAATTAATTAATTTTAGTTTTATATGAGAGAAAAATTTTTCTCTTATTCAAATTTTTAATCGTTAATAAAATACTTGTTATTCATCCACTCAAGTTCAAATACATTTTTTTAAACTTGTAGTGGATGACACTTGATGTTAATACAGTTTTTTCAAATATTAATTCATTAATTAAATTTAATTAATTAATTTTAATAAAATTTTCAATCGCTTAAAATCTTAATATATATATATATATTTTTTAAAGTCAATTCCTTCTTAGGTTCAGACTAGAACCCAGAATGAAAAAAGAATCTGAAAAAGAAAATTTTTTTCTCTCATACAAAACTAAAATTAATTAATTTAATTTAATTAATGAATTAATATTTGAAAAAACTGTATTAACATCAAGTTTCATCCACTACAAGTTTTAAAAATGTATTTGAACTTGAGTGGAAGAATTATTATAGTAAAAATTTCGTCGTAAAAATCGTGGTTTATTATAGTAAAAATTCACGAGGGAACCATTCCACTGACAGAAGCATATTACTCTTTTGAAATGCTGTGATACGTGAATGTCTTAGTTGTATCATTATATCACTTCTTTTCGAGTAAGCATGCATAGGAAATTTAGAGAACCTATTTTATTTTTCTCCTTATTAACATTAACTTATTTGTACAAAAACGGCAATGCAAAGCTTTAGATTTTGTACAAAAGAGTTAACCCTTAATTGCATGAATTATTCTTTTAGAATTGTGGTTTTTTATTTTTATATTAAGGATTAGACACCAGAAATCTTAAGATAGATTTTTAACTTTATTTAGTAGCATATTTTTGTAATTTTTAGAGGATTAATATTTCTATATAAATATAGTGGTTGTAAGAACTTAATTTATGCATTAAAAATTAAATAAAAAGGTGATGGAAATTTACATCACTATGCAATTAATGGTTAATAACGGTTGAATTGCAGATGATTTACTATAAATTATTTCTGCATAAAAGTGTTGATAGAAACATATTTAAAGTAATTACATGTAAAATTTATATATATATATATTTCATATAATTATTTTCCTTATCTTCTTTTAATTATTCTTATTATTACTAAATTTTATTATTCTGCGCTTTCAAAAAACATTTTTGCACAAATATGTTTAATTTTAAATTCTCTTCGAACTTTCGTTGAATTTAAAACTGCAGAGTGCATCAACATTTAGATTTCAAAGCAGTGATACGTTATATTTCTTCTTTGAAATGCTCTGATACGTGAATGTCTTAGTTGTTTCATTGTATCTCTTCTTTTCGAGTAAACATGCACAAGAAATTTAGCGAACCTATTTTATTTTACTCTTTATTAACATTAACCTATTTGTACAAAAACTGCAATGCAAAGCTTTAGATTTTGTACAAAAGAGTTAATAACGGGTGAATTACGCATAATTTACTATAAATTATTTCTGTATAACAATGTTGGTAGAAGCATGTTTAAAGTATTACATATTTTTTAAAAATATTTCATATAATTATTTTCCTTATCTCCTTTTAATTATTCTTATTATTACTAAATTTTATTATTCTGTGTATTCAAAATATATTTTTACCAAATATGTTTAATTTTAAATTCTCTTCAAACTTTCGTTGGACTTGAAACTGCAGAGTGCATCAACATTTAGATTTCAAAGCAGTGATACGTTATATTTCTCTTTTGAAATACTGTGATACGCGAATGTCTTAGTTGTATCAGTGTATCTCTTTTTTCTGAGTAAATATGCACAAGGAATTCAGCAAACCTATTTTATTCAGGGGGGTACCATTCTTGCGATGCGCCAACTGTAAATATTCCTTAACTGCTCGCGCATTACGTCACGTGGCGGACAGATTCGCCTCGCTTCGCTCGTTTCAATAGTATTCTGTATGCTGTTCTGCCTTGGATTTTTTTTCTGTGAATGATTTTAATTTTTATATTATTTTAACAGCCTTTTTTAAAAAAAACCTAGTGAATGCACTATATCAACGTGTTCTAATAACTCTCGGAGAACACGTATACAGATTTATCAATACAGAGCCTACAATACATAACAGTACAGAGTCTCAAATCCGGAAGTCGAAATTCCGAATTCTTCAAAATCCGGGCATTTTGTTAACTGGCGATTATTATTCTGGAAAATCGCAAAGGACAAAATTTACTATACTAAGCTACAATTTCAAAACCGAATTCCTTTTACGAGCGTCAAAAAATTCCTGCAGAACGCGAAAATCTCTAAGAACTGCATAAAAGAATCGCGAGAAATTCAGAATAAACTTTAATGAAAGAAAAAAAAAGAGGACAGGATTTACTATATTAGAATAAAAGATTAAAACCAGATATCTTTCACAAATGCAGACAAATCGCCATAAAGTGGGGGGGAAAAAGTTCGAAACTCGCAGAGGAGAAAATTTATTATATTTCGCTAAAAGTTGGTAACCGAGTTCCTTTTACAAATCTCAAAATTCTAAAAATCGCATAAAAAATTCGAGAAAAATGCGAAAATCTCTGTACGAACTCCGAATAAATTTTATTGAAAAAAAATGACAAGATTTAATGCAATAGTGGGCTAAAAAAATAAAGCCGGATTCCTTTTACTCATATGGAAAAATCGCCGCAAAAATTTAAAAAAGAAAACGTCAAAAATTGCATAAAAAATTTAAAAATTTTCTTTTGTTATAGGGATTTTTTTTACCTTTAAAAAAAATTCCTCTATTAAAATATTTGCTTTAGCATTATCTTTTTTTACTTTAACTAACTTTTATCTATAACAGAAGAACGTATTGTAGTCGAATTTTTGTTCGACTTCCAGTTTTCGACGGATTTACACGTTTTAAATGTCAGAGATCCCGAAAAACATGTTTTTACAAAATATCTGTCTGTCCGTATATGTGTATGTCTCATTATATCATCGGAAAGTATACGAAGTTATGTATTTTTGACTATGGCCAGCATGTCAAGGTTAAATTTGAGGATATTCCGCCGAGAGGGGGCGCTGTAATAGCGATTTTTGTTCATTTTCATTATTGATTCACCGGAAAGCATACAAAGTTAGGCATAGATTTGAACCAAACTTCATACGCATACTTTTTACTATTGACGCCAGATTCCAGTTGAAAATGGATATGTAACCCTGGAAGGGAGCGCTGTGATAACGATTTTTGTGCGATTTTTCGTAGTTTTGTTGTACATCAGCTGCTGATGCAGCGACATGCATTTCGTAACTATAACTAACTCGGCGATTCGCAAACAGAATAACGATGATATTTATTTTATTAAATATTATATTCGTGTTACTCTGATTAATAAAATTAAGCAGAAATTTAAGATGAAAATTAATGTAGGGTTGAAGTATTAGCCTATAAGCAGTGCTTAATTTGCGTTAGATATTATCGTTAATATATTCTGTTTGATTCTCAGCTCCGCTACTTCTTTGTTTTTAGTGGAAATTTAAATATTGGTCTGAATTCCCCGGCGCTCACTCCGGAATTTAGCGGAAATAGTGTTTCTAAAAAATCAAAGCCTAAATTTTTATTTCTTTTTTTCCCATTTCTAATATTTTGCATTCTTTCCTACCAAAGCGCTTACGTATGTGACATAGTGTGTCCTGTGTAGGTTTTTTTTTTTTTTTTCAATGGTTTCAGAATGGCGAAGAGGAATGTCAGAATTAGTCGCAACTGTTTCTGCCGTTTTTATTCGCTGCTTTTTGTTCGTGTTTTTAAAATATTCTCTCTGATTAATTTTCTAGCTCTGCACGGTGCTTAATTTGCTCCGATCACAGGAGCGCAGCGTCAGTACTTCTTTATTTTTAGTGAATATTTAAATATTAGTCAGAACAGACCAGAGTTTATAAATACTGCGCACCAATACAAAGAAGTCCCTGACGAGTAGGATTTTCGGAAAATTTCCCACTCCTGATTTTAATGTTTTTGCTCTGTTCATTTATTAGAATTTATTAGATATTAATGCCTAAAGATATGTCAAAAATATAAATTTCTTTTTGAAGAAGATGAAATTGCTTTAAAATTTGAAATAGTGTATGAAATATAAATATGCGTATGTGGGGGGGGGGGGGGGGGCAGGGGGATTATAAACTTTGTTGTTATTGCTGCAAAATATTAGAGCTCCGGTACTTTTTTTTTTTTTTTTTTTTTTTTGCTAGAAACTAAGCCCTGTGTATATATATTGTTGCATATATTTGAATCATATTGATTTTGATCCTGAATAAGCATAGTGACAGTCGAAATTTTTTGAAAACTTATATCTAATAATCGGACAATGGATTATTGTTAAAAATTTTGAAGTGAGTTTTGTTTAATTTATTCTGTTTGATAATTCTAGTCTTTTTATTATTACTGCTGTGTCATCATATTCATATAATTCATCCATTCATTTTATTTTACAATAGTTTAAAAGTTTTCATTTGTACTTTTACGCATTAAAAATGTAATTTTTTTCGCGAATTTATTGAAGTGTTTGAATGAAACAAATGTATCGCGATATTATTTAACCATTATGTATGTTATATTTAACTAACTCCAATCAGTGTTCGAACAAATTATTTTAAGGAAAGTGATTTCGTTCACTTTACTTTCGAGGATCTGTTTTTTAAAAAAATATTTACTTCATATTCCGTTCTTTTACTCATCTATTTACATTGTCACGGCCGGTCTCTCTCCGATCTTGTCCGCCACATGACGTTTCAGTCCTGCTCTACTCTGATTGGCTATCCTTCAAATGGAACAACCTTATGTAGAAGAATCTTGATTTTATTTTTCTCTTTAACATTAACTTATTTGTACAAAAAGGCAATGCAAAGCTTTTAATTTTGTACAAAAGAGTTAATATCGGTTGAATTACACATGATTTTACTATAAACTATTTCTGTATAAATATGTTGGTAGAAACATATTTAAAGTATTACACATTAAAAAACAATATTTCATATAATTATTTTCCTTATCTCCTTTTAATTATTCTTATTATTACTAATTTTTATTATTCTGTGTATTCCAAAAAAATTTTTACGCAAATATGTTTAATTTTAAATTCTCTTCAAACTTTCTCTGAACTTAAAGCTGCAGTGTGCATCAACAGTTAGATTTCAAAGCAGTGATGCGTGTTAAAAAAATTTACAACTGTTAAAATGAAGTGCAATAGATATGTTTTCAGTCAAATTAAAAGTTTTGTTTAAATTTGTATGTAATTTTAGTATGTAATTTATATTTTATTTATGCATCTGTAATACATATTTTGTTTCTTTTTATAGGTAAGTGTTACGAGTTCTTTCTCGAATGTCTTAATTTGAAAAAATAGAACGCACACCAGGTATGTTTTACTGTTTGTGTTTCTCAATAGTAACTACTCACAAACGTTGCGTTTATCCAATGGATATGAAGACAGGGGGAGAGACATATAATGTAGTTTCTATCAGTTCTGAGGAAAGTAACGGAGGGTGTAGTCATAAGGTGGCAGCTGTTGTTTATTTACATCGGATCAACAGGCCTGATTACCGCTAGGGTAAGCTTCCACCAGTAAATTTGAAATTAAGTTTTCGTCTTTTTAAAACGTCCTATTCGTACAAAATTTTTCTCATAAATAAGGCAATAAATTTTTTTTTTTTTCATTTTTGCTCGTGAAAAATTACCTCTAGATATTATATAATCTCTTTCACTATCATTAACAGCAGGATTGTAATGAATCTAAAAACGAATAGATATTTTTGCCTTAATAATGACAGAAATTCTCCACAAATAAAGCGTTTAAATGAGGATAAAATTACTATTCAAATTTACTGGTGGAAGTTTGCTTCGGCTGTAATCAATCCCTGCGGAACCTGTTACAGTTGTAGCTTCACCATTTTGAGAATATGGCAATTTCTCTTTATTTATAGTTCCATGGTTTATCAAAACTCACTCTGTAATAAATATTTATATATTTTATCCGAAGAAAAAATATTAATTATTCCTTAGAACCCTAACGATGTAAACCCGTTGTTTCAATAGAGTTACAGTTCGACACGTGTTACAGCGGAACCGCTGATAAAAATTTTTAGTCAGATCACGATCTGACTTAACCGCAAAAGAAGAATTACGTAGACCGGAACCCAAAATACTTAAACCCAAACCCAACCTGGAGCAAGAAAAGTACAAAAACTTATTTTTTAAATGTAAATAAAGAAAATGTAATATATCTCTGGAATAAATTTTATTTATTCTAAAGCGAATCGAATGCATATATATTCATACATATTCAAATGTACATAGTTATTTTCATCTGAAACAAAACTGTAGGCATTTTTTGTAGGAAATTGGGCATACCTGAAATCGACCCACACAAGAAATGAAGATTAACATAAACCTGATCCAACAAAGAAAGGAAGAATAAAAAATGGTTGCAGAGTCCAACTCGGGAAGGGAAAAAAAACAGAGTTAACCGAACCCAATACGCAGAAAGAAAAAAAAAATGATAGATTTGAGATTTATCTCAACTGCAGCAAATATTACCCTTTGTTACAGTATTAATTACCTTATCTAGCTTGTCCAGTTTTCTGTATAATTTTCACAAATCACCAATATTTTTGCGAAGAGAAAAGTTCTAAGAAAGACGAAAAAGAAGAAATTGCGAAGAGAGAAATTTTTTGTCAACCGTCATTAGACTCGAATACCTGAAAGAATTGTCCAGAGCACTTTATCATTACTGGTCCAGTACTGCACCAGTAGTAGATTTACTGGTTTTGTAGGGGAAATATTTTCAACTTATTAAACAATATCACTGAATTATACGATTACATTTAAATTTCTAACAATGCAATACCAGTTATGAGGAACTGTTGACCAATACATCTAATGTATCTCGCATTGGAAATGTACAAATTTTAAGCGAAATACTGATGTTTCATTTGCAATGTTTCAAATGTTATGTCTGCATCTTATAGTCTGGGAAACAGTGCTATATTTTTACAACTAATTTTAGCGTCGATGATTTTGATGTATGTGATGGTACGAATGACGAAACTGCCAGTCAGCTAACGCACCAACCGGGACATGTTAAAACGTCAACATCGCACAGACCACTGTAATGTGAAATGAATGGCCATCCGGTTACTGATGTTTTTACACTTAGCTCGTGCGCAGTATGTGTTAACTTTGTTAGCGCACACTAGCGCTACTTTCCACTCCGGTGGCCTGCTGGTAAAACAGAAATGACCTGCAAGCGCACAATGTGTACATTTTGTTCCCATACATGAGCGCCGCTCTATGCTCCTTCGACGAGTTCTCAAACTATAAGATGTAGGGGGGAAAAGGCTAGCTACAAGTAAGTCTTAGATTCGATAATTTACCTGCAACTGTTTCCAATCTAGGGTCCACGGTTAGTCTAGATTTGCATTGTTATTTATATTAATATTTGAAAATTTCTCTTTCTAACTTTCTTGTGCCAACTTCTCATTTTACAGTCTGCAAAAAAAAAAAAAAAAAAAAAAAAAAAAAAAAAAAAAAAAAAAGTCGTTAAAGGGCGCTATTTTCAACTTGCGAAATTTCTTCCATTCTTCTACTCAGGCTTAATATATAATGGTTTTGCGTTACCCAGACTCGCGGGCAGTCATAAATAATCAGGTTGCCATTCTTTTCACATTACAGGGAGCGGTGTCCATGCGATGTTGCTGTGGCAACACCGGCGGGAGGTGCGTCAGTTCACTGGCAGTTTCGTTATTCGTACCATCAAATCTATTATATATGTATCAAAATCATCGAAGCTAAAAGTGGCTGCGAAAATATGACGCTGCGTCCCTTACTATTACCAGTGGTTATCGTGCTTGACATTTTTGTCTACATTTTTCTTTCAAAAAGAAATACCTAGAAAAGCGGAGTATTACACAAAGTTTGCCCAATATGATACCAATATTGTGGCGTTGCAATGATATGTACCAATAAATACTGAAATTTTCGTTTCTTTTAACCTAAATGACGACTTCGCTTAAATGTATTTAAAGCCATAAAATATTTTCTCGAAGCAACTAGGAAATTTAATTTTAGCAACAGACGGTGCTTAATCTTTAAATTCATGTTTCAGTAGCTACAACCATCTTAATAATCCAACCGTGAACATATTTCGGACATTATGATGACCAATGTCCAGTCCACTCTACAGACAACTGACAAATGACCACTGACAATTTGCGTGCGACCTATCACGCACGCTTGTCTCGCGTGGCCAAATATGACTGCACGTCTTGACGTCATGGTCAGTCTACTTATCGTATACAATGTATCGAATATTTTTTTCTGTTTGATGTTTGATCCCAAAAGAATCGATAAGGGTAATCGTTATAGTATCGATTTTGAGACATGTTTTTTTACGTTGAAAGAATAATCTTTAAATTGCCTATAAATCTTGTGACTTCAGCTATTTTGGGCTTTTAGGTATATTATTCATTACTTACTACTACTGCTGAACCAGTTATTGATGGGGTCAAACAAAAATAATTTCTGCCAAATGATTTATCAGCTCACGAAATGATTTAAGGCTTATTTTATTTTAGTCACATTTTAGAGGTTTTTATTTTTATAATTCCATTAACAACTAATTAAAGAATTTTCTTTTAAAAACACCAATAGGAGACATTGCTGAAAGCGAAATCGATTCCTTTCTCTTTGTAAAGCCTGCTGCTAAAACTTTTATTAATTAGTATTTATTTAAGCATATCAAAAATTTGAAATATCTGCATGTATTTGAGGATATCACGAAGTGGTAGATAGTTTTTAAAGTAATTGATTCGAATTCTTGTTGTAGCTTAAAAGAACTGGTGAAAGCTAATTCTGTAATAAAAATCTACGATAATACCATGTTGAATCTGTTGTACGTAGTGTTGCCACATCTGGCGGATTAAAAAAATTAAATATGCATGCATGTGGTGATATCGCGAACTAGCAGAAGTTTTTAAAATAATTGATTCGAGTTTTTTGTTGTAGCTAAAAAGAAATACAGAAAGTTCATTCTATAATAAAAATCTACGATTCGCCATGTTGAAATTGTTGTACGCTGTGTTGTCACATCTTGCTAACTTTTTAATCGGAATTTCTAAATCTCACCGGAAAGTTTGATTAGTTTTGTTTTATATACAAGTATATAAATAATGACAGTCATTCCGTGAATAGTAAAAGAAATACTATTAAAATTTTTCTGGTAGGAGTTTGGATTTTTTTTAATAACAAATTCATAAGATTTGGTAACACTGTTTGTATGTTGAATGCCTGAAATCTTACTAAGTGGCTATTTATTTATCCTAGCCAGTCAAGCAATACAATCGATCCTGGATAGGTGTTAAACCTCTATTAGGGACTACTTCTTTGGTTTCTGTATTTTTACGCAGAAAAACTCTGTTACTAAAACCGCCAAACTTCTTTAATTAATATTGCTTTGTATTAAGCTGTACTAACAAGGGAACCACTTTAGGTGTTTCTCGCACCTAGTATTGAAACCTGGTGCATTTTAAAGCTCTATATTAGGAAGTTTGGGAATCGATAAAATTTTTTTGTTAAAATAATATTTTTTGATTTTACAGCCGATTAACTTTCTGAAAATGCAATTTTCGAGACCACTTTTCGGGCTGTTAAAGTAAAAGTTTAAAAAAAAAAAAATAGTTAAAAATATAAATTAGTCAATAATAACTATAAAATGTTGAAAAAAGTTTTAAAATTCCTTCAAGAACCTACGAATTTGATTTAAAAAAAAAATACAGTATTATATTTACATATTTGGCGGGGAAAGATTGGCGTCTTTTTCATCCCGTACAGTTTTCCGGCAACCCTAGTTCAGTATTTTCGCTACGCACCGTGTTGTAATGGTTTGGACGTAAACCTATTACAAGTGTAAAGCTAGTGAAAATTTTGAAGTGCCATATCTGGCGACTTAACTCTCTTTTGGTGTAAAATTAACAAATAAAAATCCAATAATAAAAAATTATAAATATAAAAAAATATATAAAATATGATTTTAACAAAGAATTTTTATCGGTTCTCTAACTTTTATGCATAGGGCTACAAAATGCACCAGGTCTCGATTCTAGGTGCGAGCAACACCTAAAGTGGTTCCCTTGTAAGTAAAAGTTTTTCACTTATCCAATCCTCACATGAATTACCTCTGTAACTACTGAGATCAAACCGATACAGATTACCTATATTATTGAGAGTACTTCTATTAGTGAGACAAGAACTTATTGATTCTTTGGTCTCTGTATTTTTACACCAAAAAACTGTCTCAGTCAGACCGCCAAACTTCTTTAATTAATATTGCTCTGTATTAAGTTGTACTTGCCTTAATAACTGAGACAAACTTTGCTACTTATCCAGGCCTCACATAAATTACGTCTGTGAGACCAAACCCATACAGATTATCTATATAAGAGATAGTATTCTATTATAGACCGGGAGACGGCAGCATAAACAATCACTTCATCGAGTTCAAGGATGGAATTCTAGGATTAGTTAAATCTTGATTCGAATATTAAAACGCAATCGGTCTGCCAAGTTATATCTTGGTGGAAAACACCTAAAAACCCGATTTTAGCAGCTGACTCGTAAGTTTACCATTGTGTTTTCCTGCGCCCAGTACTCCATGTTTTCATACCTTTTTGTGCAAGAAAACACAGTGGTAAACCTACGAGTCAGCCACTAAAACCGGTTTTTCTGGTGTTTTCCACCAAGATGTGACTTGGCAGACCGATTGCGTTTTAATATTCGAATCAAGATTTAACTAATCCTAGAATTTCATCCGTGAACTCGATGAGGTGATTGTCTGTGCTGTCTGGCTGCTGTGCTGCTCGCGGTCTATTAGTGAGACGAGAACTTATTGATTCTGGATAATCGAGGAAACCGGATAAATGAGAAACTTCTTAGAATGATACTCAATGGAAAATACTCAAAATGTTCCTTGTCTCAAATTGCTCCTAGATTTTTCCCTTTGATTACAAATCCTATACTTATCAAAAATGAACTTCGAAAGTATGTATATTTTGAAATTAATCTGAATAAAATACAGGGTGCGTCAGGTATCTGAGAGCAAATCAACGCCTGCACAGGAATATACACTAGAGATAGAGCATTTTTTAACGTTTTCTACAAATGACCACATACATACTGGATGACATCATTCATTGAAACCCTGTTAACCGCAATAACCGCCTCTACAGGCTGTCAAAACTGACTGCAGGTAATGATCAGATGAGTGTTAGCAACATTTGCACTGCATATACAGCTGCTGCCTTGAGGGCCGCAACATCGTTGTGTGGATGACTATTGGAGTACCTCTCAACTACGCCACATACGCAATAAGTTTTAGAGAGTGATTGGCGCCAATGGGATACGAACCACGGATCTCATGATCAGGAGGCGAGAATGTTAGCGTCGAGAAAAAGGCCAAGCCAGTTACTCTAAGCTAGTAACTCGCTTTATACTGATCATGTGAGATGAGATCGCTACACACTCCATTTTCAGTGAGAAAGATATCTTGTTGTTGTCTGACGGGCGATATACACTCGTGAGTGATGCTGTCGTACGCATGTGTGGTGCGCAGTATGACAGGCTTATGTACTGTGAGCGTTTCACAGGTTTTGCTTGCTGGAGATGATTTATTTAGTGCTGCCATCTGTTGGTTATGAGAGGAAATGATTGTTGTTGAAGGTTGCAATTGTGCGTGTTTGTCCGGGTCACCACTTTAGAGAGTGATTGGCGCCGATGGGATACGAACTACGGATTTCATGATCAGGAGGCGAGAACGTTAGCGTCGAGCAAAAGGCCTAGCCAGTTACTCTAAGCTAGTAACTCGCATTACATTGGTAATGTGAGATGAGATCGCTACAAGGTCATTCGGTTAATATTTGGGTAGCTGTGGGGGCCAACAAATTGAAGATGACATCGTCATGAATGCTTTAGCCATCCATTTTTGGTTTGTATCGGCCGTATGAGATAGTACAAAGTCTTGTTAAAAAACGTACGGCCTACCACGTGCTACAGAAGTAATTTAGTGCTTTAACACATCGGTATAAGCAAAGGTTTTGACTCTGGCACCTTGAAGAAATAAATGTGGATGCATCAGATCGTCTTCGCTTCTTAGGACCCCCCAGAATCATCCGTGAGGCTGGAAATTTTCTCCACGTGTCTGTTAGAACCTTTTCGTCGATTTTACGCCATCACCGTTCTTTTTACTGTTCACTTTCTTGACCTGGGCAAAGTTTTTCTCATTGGAAAGAAACAAGAGCATTCCTGGCTCCTTGATGTTTCAGCTAGTTAAGGAGACGCTTGTCTCTGGTCAGGCAGTTCTCCCTGGTTCTCTCGGGCAAGAACTGTACTCTCCTCATCACGTACGACCTCTGACGAAGGTTCTTATGAATCACACATCAGACTGTGGCTTCATCAATCTGCATCTCCCTAGCAAGTACTCTTATCGACTTCGTAGGATTTTGACAAACGAGTTCTATTGTTTTGATAATTTCATATTGCTGACAATGTTGTTTCCTGCATGAAACGTTTGCCACATGAAACCTAACAGCCTTTAGTTCTCTCCTTACATTAAAAACAAGTGACAGGGCGAGTTTCAAGAATGTGGCAATCTCTGAATAGAAGTGTTCAGCCAATGAGCCAATGACAGCATGTTTCTTCATTTCCTTGGTTAGTCTAGGTTCTGATATGTTTACATGTAACAGAAAAAGATTTTTAACTATGATATACAAGGTAATATATCACCTATAGCGCGTGTTCTCAAAAATCTGACGCACACTGTATGAATTGTGACCTATAAAAATGTTAACAGAAATTGATTTCTAGAAACTTGAAATATGCGATTCTGATATTAAAGTTCACTCCGCCAAGTAGTTAATGAGTTAATCTGCTTTGGAACGATTAAAAATGCAAACTTTAAACATGCATAATTTATAAACTACTTGTCCAAATTATTTCCAGTTTAGTATCCGAAGGTAAAATTTGCTGAAAAATTCAAAATTAAGGGTTAGCGTCTGGAATTTTAAAGTTTGTTACAACTTCTACATGTAGACGACCCCTTAAGCGAAATTTAAGTATAACATTCATTATTTGAAGTCATTACTAATCGATTGATACAATTCGGTTTTTTATACGATGCTTTTCAGCAAAGTTAGTAGATAAGTGTCTTTTTTTTTTTAACTTACTACATGGATTTAGTGAATACGTCAATGAAATTAAACTACATTCAAGGACTAAATTGTCAGCTTTATTTAGTATTGAAAATAATTTATGCAAAGAATAATTTTGATTGGTTGCATTTTCATAACTTCATTATCATAGCGAAAACAAAGACTAAAAGATTTTCTGATTAAAGTACAACACCCAAGTAATTATTAAGATTTTTCCCCATATAACCACAAGCTATAAATATGCCCAACGTAAATAAATACTAATAGTTCAAAACAATACCAGAATGTCAAATAACGGGAGCCTACAATTTATCAAACGAACTCAAATTTATAGGGCAATAAAAGCATACTCCAGAATTTATAATACACTCCCAGTCATTGTGAGCGCATTTACTATTTATAGCATCCTGAAGACCACACAATATCATTTCGCTGCACGTATTCTCTACCCCATACTCTTCTGACACAGCGTTAAAAATTACTCGAAATAATCTCAACATCAGGTTCTAGCCGAATCCCTTGAGCAAGATTACCGAGTAAATAACAAGAAGGAATGGCATCGGGATAGGGAAAAAAATAATAAATAAATAAACCGAAGTCTTTTATGAAAGCCACATGTCCTTGTTGCCATTCCACCATACGTAATAATGGAAGAAGGAGATCTGAAGTTGAGCCACCAGGGGTTTGTTTTCCCAGACGCGTCACGCGGTTATGATAAATTGTAGGGACTTTTTTTTTGCTGTATTATCTGTTACTTATTTATTACAGATTTATCTAAGAAAAAGAAGGTTTGGAACATATGTTTTTCAGAAAACGAGAGTATCAGATGGAAGTTTTATGATGAACATCGATTTAATATGACATTAATTTATTTTAGATAGACCGCTGAAGAGATGGATTTGGGGAGAAAAATAATTAAGATTTTAAAATAAAGGAGACGTTTTTTAGAATAATAAGTTAATGATGGAGATGTTTTTATACGTTAATACCTGAAGAATAAATTGTATAAGCAGACATGCCCATTCTCCTGATTTTCAGCAGGAGACTCCTGATTTTCAAATGTTTTGCTATACTCCTGGTTTTTGATATATTTCTTCTGGTTTTTAACATATTTTTCCTGATTTTTTTGTTTTCGATAATTTATTATTTCATTCTCAAATGTACTGCGATTAAGAGTTAAAAATTACAAATAAGGCTGTTCTATAGTAAAATTTATTATATAGAAGGAATCTTTTAAAATTTGTTACACATTTATTATTAACACTAATTTGTTTCAATTAAGAATTATTTAAGATCTTATATGTATTTATGGAGAATCTAATTTCCCTGTGTTATTTATATTTAATTTAAAATGAAGTTAAGACATCCTAAATGCCATTTACTTAACTTCTTTTTCCCTGCAAGAAGTACATATATATGTTTTTCTTATTCGAATAATAGTTATATACTTCGTTTTTTCTTTTTTAAATTAGAGCGACAGTACTCGTATAGATTTCCTTTTTTACTTCGTTACCTCCTCTGATAAACTCTATTTAAAATTAAACTTGTACTAAATATTTTTACATTTAAAATATAATTAGTATTCAATGAAAAAATTCTCCTGATTTTTGTCGTCTAGAACTTAGTAAGTCTGTATAAATTTTGTCATACGGGTTTGACGTGACTTACGAAGATGGATAAACGAATCCCCCTCCCTTTTTAAGGCATATTTTTTAATACAACTTTTTTTAAATTACACGTATTTTGCTATTTTTCTAGATAACTGTCTTTAACATCTTCCCAACTTTTCCGACACTCATAGGAATCTGCAACAAACTGTGTTGTCATTGGACCGTTTTTAACACTTTCCAACAAAGTTGAAAAGTGTTTATGCATTCGGTTTGTCTGGCCGTCTATCCACGCTCTAACTCCCGTAAATACAGTAAATAAACACTTGTCTGGAAATATAAATCACCAAAAATAAACGTTTAAACACGCAATGAAATGCATTAGGTAATGTGAATAAAACCAGACGTATACGTTTCTTGAGTTCCAGTACTCACATCATCAGTATATAAAATGTATGTATAAAAACAATATCCCCCCCCCCCCAACTACATGCACGGCGAAAAGCTAAATGTCAGTAAACAGTACCAAAAGACGATCAAGTTCCAACAGCCAATGAAATCAAAGCGGAAATGAAGTATCATGACACAACAAATCCACCCAGAAAGTTGAGATATTAGGTACACTAGACAAATCATTAACCAAGGAGTTTTCAATTGGACGAACTAAACGAAAACCCCGTTACAGAGTCAAGGAACACATAAACTATGTAAAGAAAAAATAATTGCAAAAATCCTCTATTGCTTGCCATTTCTGGGGGGAGGGACATAATTTCAATTTTGACTCAGCTACTATTATCAAGAAATGCATTACGCCTCTAGATTTAGACTTTTTTTTAAGCTGTTCATAGTCACAGATTTAAAAATTCCTTCGTTAATGATTTATCTAGTGTAAATTACATCTCAACTTTCCAGGTGGATTTGTTGTGTCACGATACTTCACTTCCGCTTTGATTTCATTGGCTGTTGACACTTGATGGTCTTTCAGTACTGTGTTTACTGACATTTGGGTTTTCGCCGTGCATGTAATTGAGGGGATATTGTTTTTATACATAGATTTTATACACTGATGATGTGAGTCCTGGAACTCAGGAAACGTATACGTCTAGTTTTATTCACATTACCTAATGTATTTGTCCCACCAATGGCTGAGAGGCTCTGCTCTCGAAGCTGGCTGACGGGAGGTACTGGGTTCGAACCCAATCGCGCCCGTCGGCCTAACCGTTCGGAGTTTTCGTGGTTTTCTTCGAACCTTGGATTTCCTTGCGTAAATACGGGTGAGGTTCCCTTAGAAAGACCCCTACGGAGGGCACCCCCACCCCTTAGAGCCTATATCCCTCCTGTTGATAATTGGTCATCATAAACACAACCAAACAACCTGATCTATCTTATTGTGTGTTTAAACGTTGATTTTTGGTAATCCTGTAAATATACTCGGATTTTCATGAAATTGATAAACGTTATTTAGGGTCACCTAAGCATGTTTGGTATTGTATATGATTAATAGTTTATTTATAGGGGCACCCAAAAGAATTCCATTACATTATGGTATATGGGGGGAAATCGTTTGCAGAGTATTTTAATGATATTACGCTATTTCAAATGTATTGAAACTAATATAAATCACTGAATATTTCACTACAAGATGATTACAATAGAATAGGGCGTTCAAAGCATTTGTCGTTCATTTACGGGGATACACAAAAGAAATCGATTACAGTATTGTATTTGAGTAATAATGTCTAGAAATGTGTTTTCAATTTCGGCATGCGCTTTTAAATTTAACTTTTTTTTTTTTTTTTTTTTTTGCATTTTACTAGTTGTATATAAATTCTATACCTCGTATACAAGGCTGCACAAAAGAATTCACGTGCCATTCTCCTTAATAGCGGAAATTGCTGAAGGGGAAATTTCAACTAATGTATATGTGTATTTCTTGACTGAACTAAATTTTAGCATGCATGTAGTTAATAGATACAAATCTATATACAGGGCTGCTCAAAGAATTAGGATTATTTCCCGATTGTAGATGGGAACAGCTGAAATTGGGTTTTCAAGTGTGTTATGCGTTTCCATAGGGTTAAATTAGGCGTAATATTCTAATTTATTAAACGGTGCCGTTTTGTTACATTATTCTGAATGTGTTGGAAAATGTTTCAGAACCTATGCTTGAAGCATGATTTTTTCTTTCTTGTTGTAAATAACGGTTACTTGACTATACTATGAAGCGTTCTCGTTGGTCAGAACCGATTAAAAATATGGTTAAGTAAACGTTATCTATAAAAACGGTCGAATGACTTGACAGTTTGCTGCAAATTTTTATCAGTGAACACATTGAGAGTTCTTTTATTCTAGTATCATAAAAAGCCAATAAAAGCTTTGTATCACAAACAGAAAATCCCATACAAATTCTTCGACTTCCCCATTTGATGACAATCTTCTTCTTCTTAACGCCTCTTTATGAAATCCTCACAAATGCTAATCCGAAGACAATAAGTATGGATTATAAGGAAGATGTTTGAGAGTAAATGTTATTATCCAGTGACGTTTCTCTAATTTTTGTTTTGTTGCACCAGCTGTGTGAGATCTTGCATTCGTGCTGGGGAGAAAAAACATTGCAGATCGCAAAAGAACGTTTTTTCGACCAGCTTTAATGTTGTCAAAAGGTTCACAGTAGTATATTGCATTAATTGTGCTCCATTCAGGAAGAAAATCCCGACCCCGTAAACTCCAAAGATATAATTGCTAGAATTTTGTCAGTGTTTGATTTCAGTGAGCAGTTTCAATATTTGTGCGCTATTCCAGATTTGGGAAGCTGCATCTGGTTCTGATTGGTTTATTTACAATCAGAATAAATCTTCATTTTCAATCAGATACAGATTAGGAAGTTGATATCATATTTCAAGTGGTTGCGATTGATATAAGGTTTCGTAACAGATTTTCCACCACATTTCCATTAACAAGAATTTTTTAGCAACATACTGCATTTTAAATCATATGTTTAGTTTATATGCTGTAAGATAACACACAAATACACAGGTAACTCAATATAGAATATTAAGATCGTAATTAAAAAGCAAAATCCGATGAGTCTAAAATTAAATTCAGATATCGATCGACATATGATTAGAAAGCTACGTCTGGTTCTGATTGGTTAGTTAATAATCAAAATAAATCTTCATTTTCAAGCAGATACCGATTAGGAAGTTGATATTTATCATATTTCACGTTGCTCCGATTGATGTAAAGGTTTCGTAACAGATTTCCACCTATAAAACAGGAGTTTTTCAAAAAAATTTAATCGCATTTAAAATTCGAATCGAGCATTTTGAATTGAATGTGCATATGCTATAGTTTTGTAACCCTTTGATTATCAATGGAACAGTGTAGTCAGTTTCTGGATTCCCTAGTTGCCATGCAGTTTTACATCCGGTGTAGAGGTAGTGCGTTTTTCAATGCAATGGGAGTCATGAAAAATGTTTAAACGCGGCTGGTAGCCACAAAAAAAGTTTAAGGGTAAGTAAGAAACTTACACTAGAAATGTTAGTATAACAATATATTAAAAAAAATGTCCATTAGTTTCTAACATACCTGACAGTCCATAAACAGGCGAATAATCTACCATAGGGATTCCCCAGAATAAAAAAAAGACTATTTTCAGAGACAATACATATTAGTTTAATACAATATATAAATGTTTAACAACAGTGCAATAAGAGGAAAAATTAAAAAAAATATATTTACATAATTACAAGTGAAATTTATAATTAGTTACAAGAAAGATTAATAAAAAACGATATTAAAAACTATAAATGAGGAGCGTTCAAACTAACTGTACAATTAAACACAATATATAAAGGGTAAAGTTAGAGAAAAAGAGGACGGCGACCGACTAGTCTGGTAAATTTGATTATCAAAATATTAATTAATCACTAAACTGAAATTTTACGAGATATTGGTAGTATTTCATGTTTTTTTCCCAATTTCCAAAGATGACATGTGTAACTTTACCTAAATGTTATTCTTCATGTTTGTTTACTGTGCATTTTCCATGAATGATTTACCCATTGGGCTACCATACGAGAATACATTACATATCATATGCATGAATTTAAGAAAAAAAAATTGCGAAATTTTCTTTTAGGGGCCTACTGTAAGTTTCAACGTAGATCATCGTGACCTCTATTTTAAATCTAACTTTCAATAAATTTCCTTTATGCAATAGATTCCGGTTAATTAGGACTCGTTGGTTGAGACACATCGATTTTAGCACAATTTGTCCCTATAAAACGAATGCGCAATTATCAGAGTTAAAATTAATGATCTTTACGATTTTTGTTTTTTACATTTTGCCCAAATCAAACGGTATACCAAATAACTAGAATGTACTGTGTATATATCAGGGGTCTGTTCAGACTTTTCTCGCCGGGTCCTGTTTTTGTGAAATTCTGAACAGCTTTTTATATTTGCAAAAAACCTGTTCTTAATTTTATGAATTTGAAATAAGCGTTATGTTCAGGATCTTATTTATGCATTTTTAAGAAGATATATGCATGTTAAAATACATATATTTTCTTTATATATGGAAAGTGAAAGGTCAAATTTTACTTTTAAATGATTGAATTTGTAAAAGGTTCAGTTTGGAGATGGAAATGTTTTGGGAAGGACCCTGTTTGAAGATAAAAAGCATTGTGAAGGGTCCTGTTTTGAAATGAAAATTTTTTGTGATGGATCCTTTAAGGCTGTTCTCAACTGCTCTGCTGAACAAGCGTAAAACGTTCTGACACATTTACAAATTCATTTTTTAACGGAAAGATATAAAATTCGAAAGCCTGGCCATAGAAGCGATTTGGAATTTAACTGTTTTTTCCATTTTTCGATCAATCAATTACCCATTGAGTTATAAGTGATTTCGATCACATGACAAACCCGTTTTTCGCCCTCTCTTGAGTGATTTTTCTACTTTCAAAAAAATGGAAAAAAATGGAAAAAACAGCTCGCTGACATAGTTTCTGAACAACAACACCAGCTAGTTTCATGCATTTTCGAACAAAAACAAATTAAATTTATGTCAGGAAGTTGCCCTTTTCGATTTGAGAACAGCCTTAAAGAACCTGATTTCTTTCTAAACAGATCCCTGTATATACAGTAGATTAGTATGTATATATGTGTGTGTGTGTATGCGTGTGTGTAGACGATAGAGCAACTTGAAGTAATTCTAGACCTTCGAACATCCTAAAAGCATAGAAACCTATAGAAGTAAACATTAAAGTTGCATTCAACACAAGATGCAGTGGCTTAACGTAGGGGGGGGGGGGGGCGTGCTACTCCTGGCGGGAAAATTTTAGGAACCCCAAAATGTTCGAATGTTTTATAATAAATATCTCTATTAAACAAAAGAAATCGCAATATCTTAAATCTGCCCTTGAGGTCCTACGCTACTGACAATGTTAAATCTATGTTAAATTCATATTAAATCTGCGCCTAAAGCGTAAGCGGTGGCACCAACTTATATGGGCCATGGGGCGCGAGCCCACACAATAATTTGAACTCTTCGCCCACCCAATTTTCATTTATTTATTTCGTTATTCATTTATTTTTTATTTAATCGATGAAGTAAAATTTGCTTTTACTGGCGTTCTCAAAATAATTTGTTTCAAAAATAGTAAGAACACCAGTTAGACTTACAAGAGCACTGACAGCCCCTTTAGCGGATGTACAGTCGAACCTCTATTTAACGAAGTCGCCAAATCCCGGAAAAAAGTTCGTTATATGGAAAATTCGTTAAATAGAAATTCACCTTTTAAAATACTTTAAACTACATAAAACAGATTTCAAATTCATAAACACTAAATATTTTTACTAAAAGTAATTAATCACATTTTTTAAATAAATTATATAGATTTGTTTTATTTATTTTACCCACCAACATCCATCATCAATTCATTTTTTCTATGTGTTTAAATCTTTGAAATCTGCAAGGAAAGAAAAAACACTGTCCGGGAATACACTGTTATTTTCTGTTTAAAGTAAATAATTTTACATCAAAATTAACGAATTTTAATGACATTATCTTATTTATTATTACTATAACAAATAATGTTAACCATACATTAACCTATGCGTGCTTAAATTTAATTTCTGAAAAACTCTGATAATTTTGCCTGAGTATTTTATTTTAAAAAGTGCTTTCTCTCATAATACGTCTCGCCTCTTTGCAATGCACCGAAAACCCCTTCATGCGTATTTTCTTCTAGCTATAATCCACGTCGGATTGTTTCATATGATTTTAGCATTTCATCATACCAAGTTTTGTTAATTCTGCATAATGATCATTTCCATCATCATCATATTCGCCTTCATCACAATTCATTGCTGTATTGTTTTTTTCACACAGCCGAAAATATCCAATTCTGATAGTGTTTCCGAGGTTTCAATTTCAGAATTAAGTGAAATACACTCATCAATCAGCACATCATGGTTAATTTCTTCTTTTTTTCTCACTGTATCCACATTTTTAAAAATTACTCTAAGGGATTATCGTCTTCGTCCTCCGTACTTAGCGAATTCTCACTGCTGACAAAGTAGGCGCCTGGTAAAACCAGTTCAAGGCCACTGAATATCATAAAATGTGTTTAAAGAAAGAATAAGTTTGAAATGTCCAGAAATATTTTAAAATATGAGGAGAAAAAAAATTGATCACAAGAAAAAGTTCGTTAAATAGAGAATGCACTTCGCTATTTGGAGGTTATTTTACTAAGAAATTCGCAAAATGTTCTTGGTTCCAAGGAAAAGTTCGCAAAATAGAGGTCCGACTGTATAATTAAATTTATCTTAAAAACAGATTTGTTGCATATTTTACAATCTGTTTTAATGTCTTGGATTGACAAATCACTTGGGTGATTAAAATTTATTTTTTCTTGAAATCTAGTTTCTTGCGCTTTCAATAGTTAGCAATTTTTACGCTATTTATAATAAAGTAATGTATTTACAAGGAAGAACTTATGATAATATAATTTAATTAACCCTTAAATGCCAGGTGTTGCTTTTCGGCAACATACCCAATTTAGGCTCTAAAATACTATTAGAATAATATTGTATTTACAATGCCTAATGTTGCCAATAAATTACATTCTGAAAATATTGTAAAATCAATTTTCAACATGTAGATGGCAACACTTGTGCTGTTTAAGAATAAAGATAGATTTATTTTTTCAATTGTTGCTACATCTTATTTTTGTTTTGTTTGGAAGCTTGCGAAATACCCTATTTTGTCCTGCAGTGAGCAAGTAAAATTTATTTCTTATTATAGTTCCTAAAATTCTTGTGTGTTTAACATTGAAGAATTTTATCAGGGAAAATTATTTTTTCAATTAAAGACCAGTATTGCCGATTAGTAACAAACTGTTTTTTAGCCGTAAACCATACTTAAAACAAAATATGATTTTTTTAAGTATTTTTCCCATGATTTATTTAAAAAATGAAAGCCGAAAAACATTATTACAATGATTTTTGAAAAATCAGGCATTTAAGGGTTAAAATATAATGATTTTATATTTCACTTAGAAAAACCATAACTTGACTTTGAATTATCCTGTTTAGTCATTCGTTCCTCCGCTCCCCCTCTCTTCAGACACACTAAAGTGGAAAATTGTATATGTTAATTTATTCAAAAATTTTTGGGCCCACCCAATATTTTACAAAAGTTGGCGCTGCTGAGCGTAAGTGACTTGGATTAAGGGTAAGAATCAGGACAATTTTATTTTTCGTCTCTCTGAATTATCTTTACACATTTATAGTTTACGGTTTGAATTTAAACTTCTAGGCTATGTTTTATAAACACCAAAATGAATTTTTAAATTAAAATAAGTGATGCGTATGAAAAGTATTTTAAAGCAAGAAGTTAAGCTATTTTTAAGCGAAAAAGAATCTGCAAGAAGTTAACAAATCCTTAAATTTTATAAAATTTCATTTTTCAAATATAATATTCCCTTTAATTTAACTTCATAATAACATCTCCCATCCCAAAATATTTCGCATTTTCATCTCTAGAACGTAAATATTAAAGCAATATTTTCATAAAATTTATCCGTTAATCACTTAGAAAGCAGAAAAGGACTTTACCTTGCCAGTTTATTCTAAAGAAAAATCTTATTTTATAAATTTCAAGATCATATTAAAAAATTTGCATGATGCTCTTCTAAGAAAATTTTTTGTACATCTTTCCCGTTATCTTGATGTTAAAAGCTGGGAAAATAAATTTTAACTTTATTTTATCCAGTACTTAGGAATAATCTTTTATGGAAAACTGAATTAACAAAATGACGCCATTTTACCTTTTGCCCAAATATTCCACTAAGCAAAGAAGAAAAGGTTTATAAAACTTGATTAATGTCCAGAATGCGTGCTAAGAGGCAGCAATGAATTATTAATGGAACCCATTAGGCAGTATCTTGCCACGAAGTAAGTACTAAAAGCGAGAAATAGAACATTTCTAAACTCAGATTGATCGCTCGCCATTTTTTTTTTCTTCCTTTTCAAGCGAATATCGAGTTGAGATGTTTCTAGTAGATCAAGCTCATAGATTACTTTTCCGGGATGGCTGCTTATCGTTTAACGAGAGAAACTGATAATTTCATTTGTTTGAAATATGGCATTTAAGAGCAGGTTTGTATCTGAATTTTAATTTATGAGACAGTTAAACTCTGATATCGGTTTAGATGTATTCTTTTAAAAATTTTGGGTAGATTAAAAAAATTATATTTGTTTTATTTTTTACGCCTGTTTACAGATTAAGTAGCTCCTTTTTATTGCAGGAAATACTTGTTCGATCATATTTTTTAAATGATGTTTTCTGTCTATACTTAGTCTCTAATAATTAACAAGATAAAACTTAAGTCGAAGTCATTTTCTTTAATATTTATTTCATTCATTTTTACATTCTGTTTTTTTTAATCACCGACTATATTTTCGTAGTTAGATAAAGTAACTGTTTTAATAAAGACAATGAAAATTTTCTTTTAATTTAGAATTTTTTTTTGTCTGATTTATTATTAAGATCTAAATTATAATTATACACATATCATGTATGTACAAAATGTATCAAATAATCGTATAATTTTTATCAAATGAAGAAAAAATAAAATATGCACTAAGTTGTAAGTTTTAATTCTTAACTGAGTAAGTTTTAATTCATTTTTGTTCGGAAACGCGTGAAACTGGAAGGTGTTGTTATTCAGAAACTATGTAATCGAAAGACGTTTTCCGTTTTATTTATTTATTTATTTTATTTTTTATTTATTTATTTATCTATTTGTAAACGCAATAGATCATTCAGAAAATGCTGTCAAATTTTCTGTTAATTGGGTATTTAAATGCGATATTCGTTTTCTAAACTTTATATTTACTTTCTTTCACCTTATTAAACGATGATGTTTTGTTGTAATATAATGGAAGTGTTGGAAAGTGCTTCATGACGCATAATTTTCCTTTATTGTTTAAATTATAATTTATAAAATTACAGATTTCTTCAAGAATATTAAAAATAGAATTTTTTTTATATTTACTTAAAAACTACTTTCGTTATCAATTGTTCGTAATTTATATTCGAAATATCAATTCTTATTTGTTCTGAGATATAACAAAATATTACTCTTATTACTTTGAAAGATTTCACCTTTTTATCATTTGGATATTTATTTGATATCTTCTCTCAGAAAACTCAATTACTTATTTCGAAAGAAAAAAATACACAAGTTTTCAAAAACTGTCTATGTTGAAAAGATACACGTTCTATAATAAATGACATTTCAAATTTCTTGAAACTTGATCAAGCAGCATGAGTTACTTACTTTTATAATCGAAACTTTAATCGAACGGGGAAAATAAATACAACGATGTAGACAAATAGAACTGTCATACTTCATGACGTCCTTCATTAATCTTACACTGACCCGCAGACAAACAGCTCAACTCAACTATCTCAAGGCTCGCTTTCTTGCATGGGGAAAAAATGTTGAAAGATTGTTTCACATCAGAAAATCGTTGCCATAGTAATCCTTCCAGTTTAAATTTTGTCTACGAAGACAATTGATACAGTATTGTTTGTTAATACCCTGAGATTAAATACCCTTATTTGAAAAAGATAAAAGAAGGAATTTAAGCTTGGATATGGAATTAATGATGAAGACATTAAGTTTGTACTTGAGCGATGTGTATGTTGAAAGATATCGTATCTACTTGTGCACGCGTATAGAAAGAGCACTCATTTTGTTTTTTAAGGAAAAACAGAAAAAGTCGTATCATATATACTACGCACCGCGCTATTTTGACAGACGGAAATTTGGGAATTAAAAATAAAAATTATAAAAAATCTTTTAGTTTTTTTCTTTCCAAAGAATAAAGTATTGTAATAGAGATTTTTTTTCGACTTCCGGTTTTCGGCAGATTTACATTTTTTAGGGTGCAGAGATCCCGAAAAACATATTTATACAACATGTCTGTTTGTCCGTCCGTATATCCGTGTGTGTCTGTTTCCGCTTTGTATCATCCAACAGTGTATGAAGTTAAACATGGAATTGAACCAAATTTTTTGTATATGTTTTTGGCTATGGCCAGCAGGTCTTCTTTGAATTTGGAAATAAGCCGCCGTGGGAAGGGAACGCTGTAATAGCAATTTTTGTGCCATTTCCATTATTGTACCACCAAATAGTCTATGAAGTTATGCAAAGAATTGAGCCAAATTTCTTGTGTATGTTTTTGGCTATGGTCCCAAGCGAATTTGGGAGCAATTAGCCGGAAGGTGGCGCTGTAATAGCGATTTTTCTCGATTTTTCATAGTTCTGATGCTCATCGGCTGTTTATGCAGCGAAGGGCAATTTGCATCCAGTTAACCCGGCGATTCCATAGAAGCTATGTACAACAGAATAGCGAAAAATATTGATTTTTATTAAATATTAAGATTGAGATTAACTCATTTTTACTCCGATTAGTAAAATGAAACAGAAACTTTAGACGAAAATCAGGTGTAGTATTGAATTAAAAACACTAAGTATTAACATGTATGAGAAAGAGCAAAGTTTTTGGATTGGCATATCCGACTAGAATTTCTCGTTTATACTCGTAGACTACTGTGATGATGTAATTATCTAATCATCACATATCATTAACTATCTCTCAATTAAAATTAAGATTTACCTTCTAGATATATAATTAATTAAGGATTTCTTTTTCCTTTCTAAAATATATTAAATTCTTCATCTTTTTGCGGTTAATAAATATTATTCCTTTAATTTGTCTGTTTAATGTCTCTTTTTCAGCTGTTAATAAAGTAAAACAAAATCAACTTTCTCATCCTAAAACTTTATAAGTGCAATTGCATATTTTTCTGGCCGTTAAAAAGGAATAAATAGAAAGAAACTCTTTTACTATATGTCTTTCCTCTAACCGCTCATAAACTGCTGTAATTTACAAATAATTATTTTGCTTTCGATTCTATGTTGTTTAGGATAATAGGCCTCGTACCTCTCTATATGGGGACCAAATTCTTGGCCCATTCAGAATTCTTATTCAGGAATTCCCATTCAGAAATTCTCAATCAGAAATTCATGAATTTCTGCTTCTTAATATAAGCTTTCACAAGTCTAGTTCTCGGCATTATAACACGTATGTCAAAATTTCAATTGCGACAATTAATAAATTGCTTGGCTGGATTGGAATTCAAAAAAGGTTATTACAGATCAGAGTTACCATTTTTGACTTGATACAGTGTAATCGAATCTCATGGCTTATCTGGACTCTTCTTATGATCCTCATATACATGAGACGCTTTTTTCTCAGTCTCGTGTTCACGCCAGGCGGTAATACTGTTTTTCGCTCTTACATTTAATTAGAAGCAACATATAGCTTATTGCATTAAATTTAATTTTTTATTGAATCCCTCTCTTATGGTCTGAGTTATTCGGTAATGCAATAAACCCCAAAAATTTATTTAAGTTATCCACATTTAAATTCACTATCTTAAAAGTATTTTCCTCCGTTACAATTACCGTATTCATTCACATATATTTCAATTGATTTTTATTTTTGTTTTCAGACGTTCCCAAAATTCCATTTTCGCTGACCAAAATAAAAACTGATACAACATTTGAAAGAGTTGTCTAAATAACATATTTTCCCTTTTGATTCATGTCATCTTATTGTACCTGTGTTTTTTTTTTTTCGTTGTTGTTGTTTTTACAAAGCTATAGTACAGAAAATCAAATACATTATAAGTGATCAGTAACATTACACACAAAATAATACTTTAAATTTTCTTTTTCTACGTCGTTCTAGATTTTCTCATTTTTTCGATATAATGAGTTCAATAAGAGTAAAAATATTTACATTAAAAAAACAAAAACATCCTTTTATAGGCATTCTTCGTTTACCTTAAAAATCACGCCTGGTAAAGTAAAAAATGTCACCACCTGCAGGACTATCATAGTCTTATTATAAATTCAAAGCATTAGTGCTTGGAAGATCCTTTTGCCATTAAAGAATAACATTACAGCATTTTATGGTTTCTTAACAACTATACTAAGAATTTCATATTATAATCCCTGTTAAAGCATCGATAAGATTTTTTAAAGATGGTTTTATATTTTTTTAAAAAAAGGCATTTGTATAATTTCCAGCTCATTATGCCGATTTCATTGATAATCTTTCAAATTAACATCTTCAAAGACTGATAAAAGTGTGAAAGAAAAAGAAAAATTTGAATCATAGTTTATAATAGGATATGGGGTATTTAAAGTACAGGTATTTAAACACGACCCATGATTGTATAATACATTTACCTATATGTAAGCTTACCTTATAATACCCCGCTCCTTGAAGAGAGGACGGCGTGATTCTGGTTGCTAGGATACGCTCGCAAGGTAAATGTGTTCGATGCATAATTCAGTTCTTGGGTTCCAATCTTATCTTACTTTACTGCGAAATTACTACTGTTAACATGGAAGACGTAAGAAGCTTAGAAGGAAAGGACTTAGAAAACAGAGGCTCTCCGCATAATAATTTATGCATCGAACAGAAGTATTGTGATGAGAATCACTCGTTCCTCTGATATTGTACAGTCTATATATATATATATATATATATATATACCGGGTGTACCAGAAATGACTGATGGATTTTAAAATTCAATAACTTGCAAACGGTGACAGATATTTAAAAAATTCTTGCTGGGGGTGTTATGTATAATGTCAAAAGTTTTTTACCGTGATTCTTGATTTAAGTTCGAATTTCAAACAATAGATGGCGCTGAGAACAATAGATGCTTAGAGATCCTACATTAGAGAGAGTTTGGACATTGACGGAATGTCCGCCATTTCCGTTACAAAGTAGATGGAACGCCGTATAACGCAATGAATTTTCGTCAGCGTCTAACGCTTTTTATTTAATTAAAATTGTGAAATTTTCATTTTATATGCCTTCGGAGAGTCTACCAGAACATAAATACGAGCACATTTCTATTATAATGAGTAAGAATTCTCAGAAAATGCATTTTTTTCATTCTGCTGAAATGCAGGTTTAGCATTTCGAGTCTGGTCGGAGAGCAGACGAAAATTTTGAAAGAGATTGCTGTATTTTGGAATTTTAATTTAAAATAAATATTTTAGTTAATGTATAACACAAGAAATGCTAGAAATGTAATTTTATGTAGTGTGGGTATTTACTTTTTACTTTCCTCTGTCTAAATGTTTATTACTATAGATCAGTTAGGTATACTTTTCTAAATGAATAAATAAACAAAATGTATTAGAGGGAAATCTTTTGAATTTTAAAAGAAAGTTAAAAATATTTCATTTAATAGCAATAAAAATTTTTAAAAACAATTACTGAAACATTCAGAAAAGTATAGATTTTTGAAATAGATTCCGTTATATTTTCTGTATTATAGTATTTCATTCATAAATTTAGATAGCTTTAAAGCTTTAAACAAACTGATTGGTTGTATGAAATTAAAAAGTTTCAATTTCCCAGCTTTAATACATTTTATAATACTAAGTGTAGCTAAATATCTGAAAAAAAAAAAAAAAAAACTTTCTGAGAGAAATGCTTTCGAGTTTATATATTGTGAATTTATATATTTTTGCAAATGTCAGAGTCTCCGCTATTTTTTATGCGGAAAACTGAAACTTCAAAATGCTTATGTCTTCTGTGCGCTTAAATTCAGCGGACTTTTTAAAAAGAAAATAATATTAAAAATAAATAGTTTAAGCTTTTATAATTTATAAAAATTTTCGTATTTTAAATAGAGTGTACTATGTACAATTTTATTATAGATTACAAATGAATATTTCAAAATGTAAACGAAATTCATCGGCAACAACGGATGCCAATTATCGCCAACTGTCAAATTTCGAAAATCGAAATTATTTACACGTTATGCTTATTCACTACGCAAAGATTGAAATAAAAATCAGTTTTTAAACGTAAAACAACAGACACAGAAATGAAATTGCTTTCTTATGTTACTCGTTTCGAGCGTTAGTTATTATAATGAAACTGTTTAAAGTTGATCGCATACACAGAAATTTGGCCTCAAACAATTTAAAATATGTTACAAAGTAAATAAATATTCCTAAATATTAAAAAGTAACTCTAAAAACAAAAACAACGTAGCTATAAACAGTATGGCATGTCTTGATGCAATATTTAAAACGCTGTATCTTTCAAAATCCAAATTTTCTTTCGAGTGTAATAACGATGTATACAGAAGGCGTAATTTAAATGGCGGATTTGTCAAATCTGCCGATGCCACAATGTCCAATCTCTCTCTAATGTAGGATCTCTATAGGTGCTCAGTCCAGACCCGATTTTGGGTACTTCGGGAGCCGTTCAATCCATTTTAATCTCCCTTTTTCGCATGAAAAAAGGGAGAGGCCGAAAAATTGAGCCTGGATTTAGCGGTTATTGCTTGCAGAGCCATCTATCGATGCTATTTCTAACTAAAACTGAGAATTGCAGCATAAAAACTCCTGACATTTTACATAACACTCCTGCAAGAATTTTTTTAATATCTGTGACTGTTTGCAAGTTATTGAATTTTAAAATCCATGAGTCATTTTGGGGACATATATACATGACATAAAAATTAATCGCCAAATTGTCCCAAAAGAAAAACGAAAACAGCCGAAATACTCTTAAAGAGTCTTCATACTGGTATTGTAATAAAATTAGAAATTTTCAATACAAGCACCTAAATTTGACATCATATATATTTTTTGGTAAATTTTATCTTAGGACACCAAAACAGAAAGTCGTTCGGTCAAGTAGTTCTTGAATAATGAAGGTTTGCAATTTACAATTCCTAATGTTAAATTCAATTGTAATTGTTACAAAACAATTCAGTTAGTTTCTTTTAAACATAACTCAAAAACTACTTAGCGGAATCAACTTATTTTTGTAAATTCGCATAAAAACAAACATACGAATTTTAGCGATGGGAAACTTGGAATTTTCCGAAAATTCAAAGTATCATAACTTTGAAAGTTTTAGACATAGAAAAATGGAAGTTCAAACAACTGTACCTGTCAGAAAATATTAATTTTTTTCTAAATATAAGTTACGGGGTTCAGGGACTGTATAAAAATTTTAAAAGTGTAACTTTTTGAAAAATAATGATAAGACTATTTTATCAACACGATCTTAATTCATACGTTGTTTTAAATATTTTTGAAATTTACATTTTCGATGTACCTCCAACAGGTAAAAAAATTAAGCCCGTTTCAATCTTTTTGGGGGCACTCTATATACAATTACTAGCAATTTATTAGTAAATACGAGTATATAGCTGAATAACAATAATAAGCAATGTCCTTCATATTTAACTTAAAAAAAAATAAGGAGGACATTGCTTATTTATCAATGACCTTCTTAAATATTTTAAGTATTTAAATTATTCTTTAAGAATTCTAAGTTAAATATTGATTGATGAGCTTGTACAGTACAAAGTCTAAAGTTCGGACACCCAAAGTTCGGAATTGTCCAAAGTTCGGATTTTCCAGTGGCAGTAGGTATTCAAGAAAGATAGGAAAATCAAAATTGTTGAAACAAGAAAGAAACAAGTTGGAAATTGCTCGTCAAACGTGGTAAATGAGGTGCGTTCGTACCATAACTAGTTTTATAATTATTTTTTGCACCCCATATTGTACTGAATGTATATTTTTTTGCACTTCATAAGTGCATAGTCTGTAACATCATTAAAATGCACTTGCATTTTTTTTTTCCCATTCCCCGTAATGCAACGGAAAACTTTTGACTGTCCCTGTCATTAAACTATACATCCGATTTTCATAAAATTTGAAATGGCTAGACAAAATTTTACAGCAATTATATATTTAAAATTTCAGACCATTCGTATTCTGTAACATCATTAAAATGAACTTGCAATAATTTTTTCCCATTGGCCGTAATTTAACGGAAAACCTTTGACTGTCCCTGTAATTAAACTATACATCCGATTTTCATAAAAATGGAAATAGCTCGACAAAATTTTGCAACAATTATATATTTAAAATTTCAGACGATTCGGAAGGCTGTAACACCATTAAAATGAACTTGCAATAATTTTTTCCTATTGGCCGTAATGTAACGGAAAACTTTTGACTGTCCCTGTAATTAAACTATACATCCGATTTTCATAAAATTGGAAATAGCTCGACAAAATTTTGCAACAATTATATATTTAAAATTTCAGATGATTCGGAAGGCTGTAACAACATTAAAATGCACTTGCAATAATTTTTCCCATTGGCCGTAATGTAAAGAAAAACTTTTGACTGTCCCTGTAATTAAACTATACATCCGATTTTTATAAAATTTGAAATGGCTCGACAAAATTTTACACCAATCATACATTTGAAATTTCAGACCATTCTGTTGGGTAGTTTTTGCTCTGTTATATGCGGACGGACAGACGGACAGGCGGACTGAACGACGACTATAGGTGCTACGTATTTATATAATTACGAACGCACCTAAAAAGGTCTAGAGAAGCTTTATTACTCAATCTTAACTCATGTCTATGTATGGAATAAAAGAAAACTTTCTTAATGATAAACCTAAGTTAATAAAGGAGCGCCCATTAACTGAAATGTTTAATAGCTAAGCAAGTTACAATTTGTTCTTAACCCTTTGAGGGGCAAAATTGCATTTGTATAATGCTCAATTCCCACCGGAAATTTGGAAAAATATTATTTCCAAACAAGGAAAAGCAATTTTCCAACTCTTTTCACTCACAGTTATAAGAACAAAACTTAATAAAATGTTTCTGGTGCAAATCTTAATTAAATTTAGGTGGGTTATGATATATCCCCCTTTCCCTCAAGGGATTAACTTGTCTGTTCCCTTCAATAAATGTTTTTGTTTTGCTTTTTATTTTGTTATGATTTGTTTAATGAAAATGCTATTTAGTATCAATAGCTGTTATATTCAATTTTTAATATTTGAACATCATATTTTGTCTTTTTATGTAGTGAAATTTCTTTTTCTTTTTTATTGGAAAAGCAATATTTTTGATGACCCAAAGTTTGGAAAAATCCGAAATTCGGACTTGGTAAAGTCCCGAGTATTCCGGACTTTAGACTTTGTACTGTATCATATAAAGTCACTGATAGAGCAAATTATGGAACAGATGTCATAAGTTCCCGGGGCCGCCATCTTGGGATTTTTCTTGCCGTGAAAATCCCTTTTCCGCCAAGTAGTAAATGTCGCCAAGCACCGGTTTATACGCATGTTTGGCTTAACGAAAATAAAATGTAAATAATAAACAAAATTCGCAAAAGTGGCAATCAGTAATCGTTGTATGAGCGCTTCGCGCACATTAACCGAAAAAAAACATCACTGCATTCAGCAGTTCTCGCCGTGTAGCATTCTCAAAATTCAGCAGTTCTCGCTTTCTAGCAATCTCAAAATGTAAAAAACTCTTAAAGCAGCAAAATATACATTAAAAAAGAAACTCGCTAAAGTGGCAATCAGTAATCGTTGTATGAGCGCTTCGCGCACATTAACCGAAAAAAAATATCACTGGATTCAGCATTTCTCGCGGTGTAGCATTCTCAAAATTCAGCAGTTCTCGCTTTGTAGCAATCTCAAAATGTAAAAAACTCTTAAAGCAGCAAAATATACATAAAATTATCAACATACCTTAACAGACATCTGCTTTCTTGAAAGCTCCAACACGAAATATCTCTCATAACATCACCGTCATTTTCCAAAATAGGCTTATGAATACGCATTGACACACTATAAACAAACCTACTTTTCTTATCAAAAGTTCCTCAGATTTCTTAATTACTTCAGCAAGAGCGTTTAAACGGACTACAGAAACCATAGTCAATCAAATACATCCAATAAATTTTACATAAAAATAAAAAGACAGAACGCTACAACACGATATCAAAATACATCCACAAAATTCTAACCTTAAATGAGCTTCTGAGGGGTTGCCAGAACACGACACGTCACAACACACACGTCACACGGGGTTCCACATATCAAGGTTGCCATATCCATAAACACCGCCAACACGCCAACAAAAAATCGCCAAACAATTCAAAACAACGGCTGAGGGAACATAACGCATCTAAGCCCAAATTATTCTTCTGTAGGTAATGTACAGTCGTGAAAAAAAAAGTAAGCACCCCACACTAACTCTGCAACAAATTATTGTAGGTTACTAAGAAAGTTACTGGTACCAAACGATTGGAAATAAATATTTCCAACTGAGCGAAAAAATGCCCAGGCTGGGAATCGAACCCAGATCCTTGGCTTACAATTAACCTAACTGGGCCGACAACCAGACAGCTTATTTCGTTCAAATAACCTTATTGCTAGTAACATCTTGTCTCTCATGTAGACAGCTCAACAGAATAAACCGCAGGTAAAGGAAACTCCAAATAAACGATGGATACGTTGAAGCCAGTTAGCTTAAACGGTAAAGCATTGGCTTTGCAAGTCAAAGATCCGGGTTCGATTCCCAACCTCGGCATTTTTTCGCTCAGTTGGAAATATTCAATTCGCATGATAACTTTACCAATATGTTTGATTGTGTTAAAATAATAGTTGATTGAAAATAAAGTCTACTTTTAAATGATGCATATGAAATTTGCTTAGGGAGCCATCTACATATCAAAACGAACCCAAACTTTATTATTATTTTTTTTTTCAATAGCAATACCCAAGTTTGACACCATAAGTAAATTCTACACTATTGAATTAGCCTAAATACAAATTTTCACGAAATTCGTACGATTAGTTTCGGAGAAATTAATTATTTTTAAATGAGCCTATTTTAGGGGCTGTATCCCAATTGAAGTTCGGTACTCGACTGTTGAAATGCTACAGAATGAGCATGTCACTTCTATTAACCCTTTCGGGACAGGTGATGCATGTATGCATCATCAAAAGGTGTATGTGGAATTTCTTTTTGGCTCCATTAATAAAGAAATGTAATATTTGTCTTTTTAAATTTTGTATTTTTTGGTATTTCACAAGTAAAGGGAACTGTTTAAAAAAAAAAAAAAAAGAAAAGAAAAAGCGGCGCCATTCTAATAAAATTTGTGTAAGTGACCACGAGTTCGAAAAGGTTAATGTATTATTTCTTGCCTATATGACCATTTCACTATCTTAATATGTTTCGACTATTCAATGAAATAAGTAAAAAATATATATATTTTTTCAAATTATGTTTTTCTGCACATCATAGACAGCCCCTTAAACCACAATCTTGACGTTTTTTAATCATAATTCGAAAACTATTTAGAAGAAAATTTTGAAATTGAGAATTCGCATAAAGCAGGACATAATAAATGTAAATCTATCAAAAAAAAAAAAAAAATGTAGGTTGCAATTCATGTTTTTTTTTTTTCGAATATTAATTTTATAATTCCTATTATAAAAAATTTAAAATTACAAATTCAATGCATTTATGTTTCGGTTTTTTAGTATAATAACCACACAAAAAAAAAATCATATTAGGATTATAATTTCAGGAGATATTAATAAAAGTATGAAAATGTCATTTAACATTAGAAGCTCTAAATTTTGAATATTTATAATTAAAAATATTATCATCCAAATGACATGAAATTTCGTTTCTAGGAATAGTTTAAACCGACGATTTAAAATATATTGTCAAAATTGGATGTTTCCATTGAAAAAAAAAAACAAAGTTTGTCTGTTTTTGATTTGTAGATGCCCCCTAAGTATAATTTATATACTTCATTTAAAAATATACTTTTTTTCCAATCGCTTGGTACCAGTAACCTTCTTCTATTATAATTCGTTGCAGAGTTAGTAGGTGTTTACTTTTTTTTCCCATGACTGTAACGTCAATCGTGGAAGTACAGGACAGTCCCGATTATTCGCGGAATTGGATGGCAAGGACATCGCGAATAACAAAAATCGTGGATAACCCAAAAAAGACTGAAAATAGGGTGCAAGCACGAAAACAAGAAAATTCAGCATAAAAACTATGTTTTAGTGTACAAAGAACATAATAAAATGTTTAAAATACATACATATGCACAGTACAGCAGAAACCTTTGCTTTATGTCTAAACCACTAAAATAAAGAACAGTAAACAAGAAATAATGCCGTACATATTGTACAAAAAGTGTTGAGTTACACCTTTTTAAAAAAATCAGTCTCTTGTTTTTGCTTCTTGCTTTGGAAACACCTTTTCTATCTCAAAAATGAAGCTATTCTTGTTATGCTCCCCGGGAATTTATCATAATAGTCTTATTTAATTGTTAAATATTTTAACTGCTGTGTTTACGTTTTGTTAATAAAATCAAGAAAAGACATCAAGACTTTATATCTGATATTTTAAATATAATAACTGAATCTAGAAATAATCTTCTATTACTTTCGAATGCATGAATTTTTCTGTTTATATTTATTAGTAGGGCTTATTGCATTTTCCTTGCTGTTGGCTTGAATTAAAAGCACTTCGCGGATAAACCGCACCGCCGATCATCCGCTCGCGGAAAATGGGGGCTTTACTGTACTTATTTTCAATACACCGTTAATACGTGTAAAATAAATTTGATGATAATTAAATAAACAATAAAATCCATTAACAGAAATTCTTTATTAATACTTGCCCCAAACTACCTCATTCCCTCTTAACTTATCTTCCCCTTTATCGGAATTTTTCATTGCTTTTTTCTGCAGTTTTTATTGCTTATTTAAAATATTGCCTATTTAATATTTCACAACCACTTTATATTAAGACTAACTATCTACAAAAACGCTTTAAGGACATTCGATCTTTAGTACATTCCGCGTTAACTTTTTCTGCTTTTAATATATTACGGAAATAATTCATCAATTTTTCTCTACCTAAACTGCGAAGATTATATTATTACTCAAAACTTATTCAATAGTGGAATGAGGAAATTCATGGGTATATAAGCAGTACTAGTACTTGTATTTACACATACATAAGCTCAATGTAGCACCTCAATCTGTCTTCGAGGTACGATATGCATGATCGATGTTGCTAGGATACGTTGACAGGGTTGACGTGTTTAATACATAATCCAGTTTAGCAATTATGCCTGTTTAAATCCTAACTGTGAAATTGCTGTTAATTTAGAAAGTATATCAATAAAAATTTGGGAAACATTGCTATTTTATAACATGTTAATAAATGCTGCGAACAGGGAAAATATTGAATTCATAAAGAATCAATACAGAGCTACTGGTCCGATACCGGCAAGGCAAACTTCCACTAGTAAATTTAAATAAAATTTTTTGGCTTATTTAAATGTCTTATTTGAACATCGAATTTTTATCAAAAATAAGGCAAAAGTTACTATTCGTTTTTACAGGTGAAAGTTTGTCCCGCCGGTAACCAGGTTTTGATCCAATAAGGACTAATAAGCTATTTAGAAATTACTCTTTCTGAGACCTCATATTCTTGTTAACCACAGGTCTTAATATTTAAAACAAAAGAAAATATAGGGGCCTTAATAGTCTGCGGTATTAACCACCGTAACTTAACGCCTGTAAAGGCCACATTCTTATTTATATTCCATAAGTTATTAAAAAAAAAAAAAAAAAGCAATTTTTTTTCAGAAAAGAAAACATTTAACACATTGCTCATCCTCAAGAAAAGTGACACATCTCGACAAAAGTAAATTTCTCAGGGAAGACAAAAGAGGATTTGCATATTTTTACTGTAACTTTAAATTATAGCACTTAGCTCTGGATGCAGCACTAAAAACACACATAAAATCCTTAAAAATGTAGACGTAGATAACGATTAGAGGGTTAAGTAATTTTACCTCTACACACAATTCACCCCCCTTCTGTGGTCATGAATGGACATAGAGCGTAATAAGCGATTTTCCCGATAACCACACTTTTGAAACTTTTAGTAAGACGAACCTATTGCAGTCCTATTAGTGAAATTAAATTTTTGCGAGATGTGTCACTTTTTTGCGGGTGAGCAATATATGCAAGGTGGCCATAATTAATCTGACAGTACTCAGAGTGTTCTGTAACGCGGTATAATTGAAAGAACGACGCCAAGTTTTGTAAGAAGATTGAACAAGACGGGGGACGAAGAATTCTGCAGAAAAAAAAAAAAAAAAGTTACAAAAGTCACCGCTAGCTGAATATGTGGCGCTGTGTAACAGAAAAGAGAGTTTTAAAAAATGGAGATTTAATACTGAAATAAAATTACCTTTTATTTAGCACATTTAACGATTTTAGTATTGATTCTACGTTATTTAAAACTCTCTTTTATTACACAGCGCCACATATTCCCCTAGTGCTGACAAATAGAACTAATTTTCTTTTCGCGGAATCCTTCGTGCCCTGTCTTGTTTAATCTTCTTACAAAACTCTACAGAACACTCTGAGTACAGTCAGTTTAATTATGGCCACCTTGTACATTACAAACATATAAGAAAATTTGCCTTAATGGTAATGAGATCATCTACATGAATTAATTATCGGTTTTACGAAAAATATTAAACTGTTAGTTGATTAAAGATTATTTCAAAAAAAAATATATATATTAAAATTTTTATTATTATTTTTATTTATATTTTCTACATTTTAGTGTTGAAAATATTTTGTTGTTGCAGTATCACAGCTAGTTAGACTATTTTGGCGTGAGTGGTTTAATACATCATTAACCTCATTGTTTTTGTAACTCGTAAACCATAAATAATATTTGATGATTTATGACCTCTTACGAGATAGCGAAAAATTCCTCAAAATTAACATTAATTTATAATTAAATTTTAAAAATATTAAAATGTTGTATTCTCATCGAAAACACACCTGTATACATAATTTTTATAATTCTAGCCCATCTGAAAGTCTGTAAAAAATGTATTACAAAATTCCATCTTTACATACAAAAATCAAGTTAAAATAAATAACTAGAGAACAGGAATTCTGTTTTTCAGAATTTAGTGTCGGCCCGACATTTCCATTACTTCATTTTCTTCTGGTGGACTGGTGGTTTTTATTATTATGAAACAGCCATTATAAATAAAGCATTAGGTGAATATGAAAGAGCAGTCGTAAAAAGTTAGAACTCTGATTTTCTGGTCAGAATGGGGAAAAAAAGGCCATAATTTTTTTTTTCAAAAAAAATTATGGCCATTTTTTTGCCATAATTTTTTTCAAAAAAAATTATGGCAATTTTTTTTCCATTCTGACCAGAAATACGGTTCTAACTTTTTACGGCTGCTCTTTCATCTTCACCTAACGTTTCATTTATAATGGCTTTTTCGTAATAATAGAAGCCACCAGTCCATCAGAAGAAAATAACTCGGTTAAGCTGGACTCGGATAATCGGGACTCTACTGTAGTGCAAAACATATTTCAATTTTAAGACTTAAAGCACACGCTTTTATTTTATGTAAAATGGCGTCATTTGCATTAATATAGGTACTCAAAATTAAATATAGTTTATAATAGCTCCATGTTTCATCATAAATCATTCATTTATATTTTTTCAAAATAGCCCATATTGTAATTAATTTTCTTTTTTCAATTTTTATGAGAAAATGCAACAAGAAGATATAAATGCTATTTTTCAACTATTTTTTCTTTACCTTCTACAGAAATGGAGTACTTGAGTTGCCAAAATGAAACAAATGTTGCAAAAAACTACAAAAAAAAAATTAATATTTCAAAAATAAATGGAGATGCAGTTTTCAAACAAATTGCATTAAAAAGTATTTTTTTCCCCAATACGACGGTATAAACATTGAAAATGTACGATGCTTAGAAGTTTTTAAAAATTCTGTAGAGTATTTAATCACACAATGAAACATCGGATTTTGTTTTATGGCTGGCGTATACAAGGTAACGTTGTTTATTTGAGACAAAATAAGCTGGGAGAAAGAAATAGCATACCGGGGGCTAAAAAGTATAAAAAACATTATGCGTTCATAAATAATCCAATATTAGAAATTACTCTTTCTGCAGCCTTTAAATTGTTGTTAAACCAAAAACACTTTAATTGTTACCTCCAAGAAATTAATTCCAGAATTTTGCTCAACCTAAAATGCAAAGATTATATTGTAATTTAAATCTTATTCAATAATGGAAAACGGAAATTCATGGGCATATACTATACTTGTATTTACATGTGCCTATATAAACTCAATTAGCACCTCAATCTGTATCACAGGTGGGTAGCATATGCTGACAGGGTTACATGTGTTTAATGCATTATTCAGTTTAACAATTATGCATCGTTAAATAATACCCATGAATTTGATCTTAAATTAGAAAGTATATTAGTTAGAATTTGAAAAACATTGCTGTTTTACAACATGGTAATAAATGCATCTAATATTCTAATAAAAAAAAATTAGCTGTTTTGAAATTACCCTCTCTGCAGCCTTTAAATTATTCTTAAAGCGAGCACGGTGTACTTTTAGTCTCTTTAAAGCAATAATTCCTCAATTTCGAACCATATAAAATGGAAATATTATATTATACCTTAAAATCTTAATTAATAGTGAGGTGGGAGGAATAACGTGTATACAAGCATTACTAGAACTTGTATTTACACATATATAAGCCTCAATATAAGCATCGCAGTCTGTCTCCAGGATGTAACATGAGTAACATGATCTATGTTGCTAGGTTACACTGACGGAGAAAACGTGTTTAATGTGCATAATTCAGTTTCACAATTCTGTCTCTTTAAATCCTAACTGCGAAATTGCTGTTAACAAAGTACGAAAGCTTAAGAATTTGCGGAACGATGCTATTTTACAATATGGTAATAAACGCATCAAACAGATAGACTACTGAATTCATAAATTATCCGATAAGAACGAATAAACTATCTAGAAATGACAATTTCTGAAGCTTTCAATTTGTTGTTAAACCAAAAACACTGTTTTAGCTAACCTACTGAAGATAATTCAAGAACATAATTCCAGAGTTTTGTTCTACCTAAATTGCAAAGATTCTATTATAACTGAAATCGCACTCAATAATGAAAAGCGGAAAATCAAGGGTATACAAACAGTACCGTAATTTCCGGCGTATAATCCGCGGATCAAACAATCATTTTTCGACCCAGAATTTTTTAAAAAATAAAATGTAACTTTTTAAATCGCGGTAAATATTTTGGCTTTTAAATAAAATATCTGGGTCCAAACACAATTGTTTGATCCGCGGATTATACGCTGGAAATTACAATACTTTATACGTGTACTTACATATACATATAAACACAATTTACATATATAAACACAATTTAGCACCTCAATCTGTATTCGAAGTTGCTAAGATACGCTGTCAGGGTAAATGTATTCAATGTATTATACAGTTTAACAATTATGTGTCGCTAAATAATAACCGGGAAGTTTATCTTAAATAAGCAAGCATATTAGTAAAAATTTGGAAAACATTGCTATTTTACAACATGGTAATAAATGTATTGAACATATACATATATAAACACAATTTTATTCCAAAAACACTAGTTTTAGCTGACCTCCTGAAGGTAATTCAAGAAAATAATTCCAGAATTCTGTTCTACATAAATTGCAAAGATTCTATTGTAATTTTAATCTTATTCATTAATGAAAAGCGGAAAATCAGCGTAAAGATGTACAAACACTACTGTATAGTTCTATTTACATATATATATATATATAAACAAATTTTAACACCTCAGTCCGTATTCGAAGTTGCTAAGATACGTTGCCAGGGTAAATGCATTCAATGCATTATACAATTTAACAATTATGTGTCGTTAAATAATAACCGTGAAGTTGATCTTAAATAAACAAGTATATTAGTAAAAATTTGATAAACATAGCTATTTTACAACATGGTAATAAATGCATCGAACAGAGAGAATATTCTAAGGACAAATAAGCTGATTTGAAATTACCCTTTCTGAAGCAATGAAATTCTTCTAAAAGCGAAAACGTTGCACTTTTAGCATCCTAAAGATAATTCAAAGAAATAATTCCACAATTTCGAACCCTCTAAAATGCAAATATTACATTATACTACATTAAAATCTCATTCAATAATGAGATGCGAAGAATAATGGGTAAAGAAACATTACTAGAACTTGTATTTACACATTTATATAAGCTCAATTCAGCATCACGGTCTGTTTTCAGGACGAAACATGATCCATGTTGCTAGGTTACACTGACGGAGTAAACGTGTTTAATGCATAATTCAGTTTCACAATTCTGTCTCTTTAAATCCTAACTGTGAAATTGCTGTTAACATAAAATACAGAAGCTTAAGAATTTGCGAAACGATGCTATTTTACAATATGGTAATAAATGCATCGAACAGAGAGACTACCGAATTCATAAATTATTCGTTAAGATCGAGTAATCTCTTTGGAAATTACCTTTTACGAAAGCCTTTACTTTATCGTTTGCACTATTTTGATCTGTAATCATGAAATAATTATCATCCCTGGTTATTAAGTTTCTACTGAACTAATCCATAATTTCAATGTGGTCAGATGCATCTGATCTGTAGATTAACAATGCATACCTTTGGTTATTCTCTTGTGAATAAAAATGTTCTTAAAATCTTTATCTTATTAAAATATGGAGGTTTTGAAAGAAAGAAAAAGCTTGCTTTAGTTAAAGTTTTCTCAAAAGCAGCATTTCAGTGTCTTATCTGTCTGCTATTAAAAATATACAAAATCAATGGATAGTACACTGAAAAATAAATTTAAAAAAAAATTATTATTCCCTGATATCGAATAATCTCTTTCAAAATAACTTCTTCGAAAGCCTTTACTTTGTTGTTAAACCAAAAATGCACTGATTTGACCTTTAATCGTGAAATAATTCCTTAATTTCAATGTGGTCAGGTGTATCTGATCTATCTAACAATGTATACCTCTGATTATACTAGTGGTAACATGAAATAATCATGAAAATATTTGCTTGTCGAAATATCAAGGTCTGATAACAAAGAAAAAACTTATTTTAATTAAAGTTTTCACAAGAGTAGCATTTTAGTACCTTATCTGTCTGCTGTTAAAAATATATAAAATCAGTGGATATTACACTAAAAACTAAATAAAAAAAAAATTATTTTGATTATCGATTGATATCGAATAAGCGTTTTCGAAATAACTTCTTCGAAAGCCTTTACTTTGTTGCTAAACCAAAAATGCACTGTATCTTTAATCGTGAAATAATTATCATCTCTACTTATCAAGTTTCTACCAAGCCAAAACTTAATTTCAATGTGGTCAGATGCATCTGATCAATAGATTAACAATGCATACCTTTGATTATAATAGTAATAATATAAACCGATCTTGAAAATCTTATCTTGTCCAAATATCGAGGTTTGAGAAGAAAGAAAAAGCTTGCTTTAATTAAAGTTTTCACGAGAGTAGCATTTCAGTATCTCATCTGTATTCTGTTAAAAATATATAAATTCAATAGGTAGTACACTAAAAAAATCCTTCCAAAAAATTTATTGTTCTTTGATATCGAATAATCTCTTTCGAAATTACCTTTTCGAAAGCTGTCCTTAAACCAAAAATGCACCGTTTTGAGATTTAATCATGAAATAATTATCATATTTTCCTTATTAAGTTTCTACAAAGTTCTTCCTTAATTTCAATGCGGTCAAGTGCGTCAGATCTGTAGATTAACAATGCATATCTTCGGTTATTCTCGTATGAATAAAAATGATCATGAAAATCGTTAAGCTTTGAAAGAAATAAAAAGCATTTCAGTGCCTTATCTGCCTGGAGTTAAAAAATATATAAAATCAATTGATAGTACACTACAAAAATATAATAATAAAAATTAAAAATAATAATAATAAAATAAAAATTGCTTATTCTTTGTTATCGAATATTCTTTTTTTTTTTTCAAAACTACCTTTTCGAGAGCCGTTACTTTGTTGTTAAACCAAAAATTCACTGTTTCGATCTTTAATCAAGAAATAATTATCATACCTCGTTATTAATTTTCTACTGAGCTAATTCTTAATTTCAATGTGGCCAGTTGCATCAGATCTGTAGATTAACAATCCATACGTTTGGTTATTCTCGTTTGAATAAAAATGATTTGAAAATTTGTATCTTATTAAAATATCGATTCTTTGAAAGAAGAAAAAGCTTGCTTTAATTAAAATTTTCACAAGAGTAGCATTTCAGTGCCTTATATGTCTGCTGTTAAAAATATATAAAATCAGTAGATATTACACAAAAAAATAAATACAAAAAAAAAAAAATATTTTGACTACCATTGATATCGAATAATCCCTTTCGAAATAACTTCTTCGAAGCCTTTGTTTGTTGTTAAACCAAAAATGCACAATATCTTTAATGATGAAATAATTATCATCTCTCCTTATTAAGTTTTTACCAAGCTAATCCTTAACTTCAATATAGTCAGATGCATCTGATCAATAGATTAACAATGCATACCTTTGATTATACAGTGGTAACTTCTTTGATATCGATTTTTGAGGTCACCCTTAAAAGGTAAAATTAACAGAGAATGTTCTAAAAACGTACAAAATTATAATTTATTTGGGATTGTTGGGTCTAGAAACTTGAAATGTACAACAAAACTTGATTTCTCCCTCACCCCCCTCCTTCTCCAAACAATTGAAAGGCCACATTCAATTTAAATGCAACACAATCGGTTACCACGCAGCTAGTATCTAATAAAATAATATCTTTTTTTCAGTGCATTCTATGGTATTTGTAAGTTAAAATTTAAAAAATAATAGGCTGAAAAATATATTTAATGCCTACTTAATGTAACTAAAGGGTGGTCATAAAAAAACTTCCCCGATATATGTACCCCTAGCGACCTAACCGCTCAACCAATCGAAAGGAAATTTCAGATTTAGTTATTTGAAGGTATGCGTATGACTAAAATTGTCGGGTGTAATATCGTGGCACTCAACAGTTCCTATGCAGTGTAATATTCAGCACTCTAAAACAAATTATTTAAGTTTTATTTCACTATGTGTACACAAACCCAACTAAAAATCACATTTTGAAACAAATCTTACAATATTACTCAGTTCACAAGTGAAAAAACAAAATCAGCTGCTGAAAAACATGTTTTGTAGTCACTCCTTCGTTCCCCGCGATGTTTTTTTTTTTTTTTTTTTTTTTTTTGCAACTGTTTTACGCCGGCAATTTTCATCGTACGTGTATCATTCCAACATCATTTATGGTTTTTCAGTGCGCTGATGAATTTGCGCATGAAAAAAATGGGTGTTGCCATTCGAAAATTTCGAAAATTTTTCACTGTGACCGTAACTGTGAGAGCTCTATTGTTTTAAATCATCACGACTTGAGCGCATACCTTCAAATAAGTATAGCTAAAATTTCTTTTCGATTGGCTGAGCGGTTAGGCCGCTACGGGTTCATATATCGGGGAAATTGTTTATAACCACCCTGTATATATCTTTATCAAAGCAATATTTTATTCATGAAAAAAAAAATCGTTTTAAATATGCAAAATTACACATAAATTGATAAATTTGGCTTTCCCAGTATCTTCCCTGCATGAGATTAAAACATAAAAGCAATGTAATTTATTTTAAATAAGGAAAAATCTCCTTCAAAATATGACAAACATTTATTAAGTACAATATTAAACAAAAGGATATCATTTCTCAGAGTCTTATCTGGTATTTATGACATATAAAGTAAAAAAGATAATAGGATTGAAAATATGATGAATTTTTATTTAATATAATTTATTATCTTCGAGGAAATAATATTTCATTCTTTATCATAAAAAATATCTTAGAAATACAGAAATAGATAATTAAAAAGAAAATTTTTAAAGTGTCTTTACTGTGAAATCTATGTAAAATAAATATAAAAATAAAGGAGAAAACATATTAATATATTTTATATTCAATGTATTATTAAGATAATTTTCATTCGTAAGCTTGAGAAACATTTTAAAAATATTAATATTGAATAAAATTCTGTCTTTTTGAATGTGTTATCTGGTATTCGTAAAATGCAAATCAAAGAGTAATAGACTTTAAAAAATATTATTCATTTATAGATAATACTATTTATTTTTATCTATGTATATAATATGAATATATATATATGTTATATTAATATTAAAAAAATCCCATAAAAGCGTAATTTATACTCAATGAATTAGTTACAGAATTTTCATTCATAAGTTTATAATATTGAATAAAATTCTATCTTTCTAAATGTGTTACCTGGGATTCGTAAAATGTAAGTTAATGAGTAATATACTAAAAAATAGGATTCATTTATAACATAATAACATTTAATTTGATCTATATAATATGAATATACATATTTTAAAATACAAACATAGAAGTGTAATTTGTACTCAATTATTTTCAGAATTTTCATTCATAAGTTTTGTATAATTTTGAGTAAAATTCTATTTTTCTCAATGTGTTACCTGAGATGCTTAGAATGTAAATCAAAGAGTAATAGACTAAAAAAATGTGATTAATTCATACATAATTCAATTTATTCTGATCTACATAGTATGCATATATATATATTTTTAAACCCATAAAATTGTAATTCATACTCAATAATTTTGATAATTTTCATTCATAAGCCTGAAAAACATTTCAAATATATAATGTCGAATAAAATTCTATCTTTCTGAATGTTTTACCTGAAATTTGTAAAATATAAGTTAAAGAGTAATAGACTAAAAAACAGGATACATTTATACATAATAAAATTTATTATGATCTATATAATCTGATAATATATGTATTTCTGTCGTTCTCTATGTGTTATCTGGAATTAGTAAAACATAAATCAAAGAAGTATGTTAAACAATATGATTCATTTATACATATTGTCGTTTATTCTGATCTATACAATATGAATAAAAAAAACCCATAAAAATATAATTTGTGCTCAATGAATCATTTTCATAGTTTTCATTGGTAAGCACAAAAAACTTTTTAAAATATAATCTTGAATAAAATTCAGTCTATCTGAAAGTGTTACGTGGAATTCGTAAAATGTAAATCAAAGAGTAATAGGTTAAAAAATAGGATTCATTTACACATCATACAATATATTCTGATCTACATAATATGAGTGAATACATAAAAAACTAGTATGTTGAGGCCATCACAAAACTTTCTTCTACATAAATCACGTCAATGAAATCATTTAAATGATACAAGAAATTAAACCAATTCATAACAAAGTATATCTAAATTTGAATTTTGAGGAAAATTCGTGCATTAGTTCTTGAGATAGCGCTATAGCGGAAATTCTGAAAAATGTAGCATAGAAGCGCCTCCTGTTGAGCGATTTACAACAAAACACAAACAGCGCCAATTGATATCGGGGTATACATGAATCTGAAGTTTTTTGAAAATCCAAGCATTAGTTCTTGAGATAGAGCTATTGCGGAAATCGCAAAAAATGCAGCATAGCAGCGCCACTTGTTAAGCGATTTACACCAAAATGTATAAAAGCCATATCAAGGACTAACTGAATCTAAGTTTGATGAAAATCCGTGCATTAGTTCTGAAGATAGAGCTATTGTGGAAATCGTGAAAAATGCTGCATAGCAGCGCCACCTGTTGAGCGATTTACACCAAAACATTAACATCACTAATTCATATCCAGGTATATCTTAATCTGAAGTTTGATGATAATCCAACCATTCGGAGCTATTGCGGAAATCGCAGAAAATGCAGCTCAGCAGCGCCACCTGTTGAGCGATTTACACCAAAATCTATAAAACGTCAATTCATGTCAAGGACCAACTGAATCTGAAGTTTAATGAAAATCCGTGCATTAGTTCTGAAGATTGAGCTATTGTGAAAATCGTGAAAAATGCTGTATAGCAGAGCCACCTGTGGGGCGATTTACACCAAAAACAAATCAGCACCAATTTATATTAGGGACTAACTGAATATAAATTTTTATTAAATTCTGTGCATTAGTTCTTGAGATAGAGCGCCCACAAAATTTGTGCCACATACATACAGACAGACACACAGAGTCACAGACTCACAGACAAACATTCTGTGAAAACATGTTTTTCGGAACCTTTGACCCCTAAAACGTGTAAATCCGTCGAAAACCGGAAATCGAAAAATTTCACGAATCCAATACTTTCTTCTTGTAAAGATAGAAGAAAGTAAAAACATAAAAAATATGGCTTATATTGAATGAATTATATTGATAATTTTCATTCATAAGCTTGGAAAACATTTTTAAAATATATTCTTGAACAAAATTCTGTGTTTCTCAAAGTGTAATCTGGAATTCGTAAAACGTAAATCAAAGTGTAATAGCCTAAAAAACATGATTAATTCATACATAATACAATTTATTTTCTTCTTCAATGTAATATTTCATTCTTTAACATGAAAAATAAAAAAGTATATTTTTTAAAGTACATAATTAAATAGAAAATGATAAATTAAGTTTTCTCAGTGCCTTTACGATCTTAAAATATAAAGCAAAGGAAAACATCATACAAATATAATTAATTTTCTCTAGAGAACATAGCATGTGTGTAAGATTTTAAAAATAGAATTTCTCTTTCCCACAGCCTTTGTTCTCAGAAACCAAATCTAGCATAATCCCGTTCAAAATCTCTTTGATCGTTATAATCGCTAATTTCTTTCTGAGTTAGCATCAAAGGAACCGAAAGATGTTCATGTATAGAACACAGCCCCTCTTTCTTTATTTTGTTTTTTACTCTATCGGGATATTTTATCTTCTGGATGGTAGGAAAGGGGAATTAGAATTCTTGAAAAAAAGTGGGAAAAGTGGAGGGTTGGAAAGTGTTAGAGATTACATTTTTCACTCTTTTAGGGGGCTTTGCTTCTCATCCTGATAATCTGGAAGAGTTAGAGGTGAGAATGAGGATCACACATGTGTTCTGGAAATATTCGCGTCTGGAAGTTATCTCGTTTGAGAGAAGGGGAAAAAGTTTTCTTTTGTTTTTTGCACTCTAGTGGTTTTTTATACAGTTTTTTTAAGTAATTCAAAAGTAATTCTGATATTTTGTATTTAGCAAATGCTTAAAACAAGAACGAAAAATCTTGCATCAAAACATAGATTATGAGACACTTTCCAACGCTATTAGATTATTATTAAGAAATTTAATTTTTTCATGCAATGAAATAAATGAAAAAGATCTCTAAATGAAGATCGAGAAATGAAAAAGATCTCTAAATGAAGATCGAGAAATGAAAAAGATCTCTAAATATGCAATTTCAGAAATTGCTGTCCATATCCGGTAACGTGTGCAAATTCTTTAGAATTCTTAAAATAAAGTGGGAAAAGTGGATGGTTGGAAAGTGTTGGTTTTGCTTCTCATCCTGATAATCTGGAAGAGTTAGAGATCAGAATGAGGATCACACATGTGTTCTGGAAATATTCGCGTCCGGAAATTATCTGGTTGGAGAGAAGGAAAAAAGTTTTCTTTTGTTTTTTGCACTCGAGTGCTTTTTTGAAACGGATCGTTAAGTAATTCATACATAATTCTGATATTGTGTATTTAGAAAATACTTAAAAAACGAAAACGAAAAAAATATGCATCAGGCATAGATTGTGAAACACATTCCAATGCTAACAGAATATTATTAAACTTTTACACTTTTTTACACAATGAAATGAGATCTCTAAATGTGCAATTTCAGCAATTGCTGTCCGTACACGATAATTTATGCAAATTCTTTAGAATTCTTGAAAAAAAGTGGGGAAAGTTGATGGTTGGAAAGTGTTAGAGATTACATTTTTCACTCTTTTAGGGGGCTTTGCTTCTCATCCTAATAATCTGAAAGAGTTAGAGGTGAGAATGATGATCACACTTGTGTTCTGGAAATATTCCCGTCTGAAAATTATCTGGTTGGAGAGAAGGAAAAAAAGTTTCCTTTTGTTTTTTTGCATTTCAGTGGTTTTTGATACAGTTTGTTGAGTAATTCATACTTAATTCTGATATTGTGTATTTAGCAAATACTTAAAAATCAAGAACGAAAAGTCATGCATCAGGCATAAATTTTGAAACACTTTCCAACTCTGTCAGAATACATAATATTAGGTGGTTTTGCTTCAGAGCCTGATAATCTGGAAAAGTTAGAGGTGAAAATGAGGATCACATACTATGTGTTCTTGAAATATTCCCATCTGGAAGTTATCTTGTTCGAGAGAAGGTAAAAAAAAAATTTATTTTTTGCACTTGAGTGGTGTTTGATATAGATCGTTAAGTAATTCATACGTAATTCTGTGTATTTAGCAAATACTTTAGCTGTGTATAATTGCGTATTTAGTAAATACTTAAAAAACAGGAACGAAAAATCATGCATCGGGCATAGATTTTGAAACAATTTGCAACACTAACAGAATAATATTAGGGATTTTGTTTCTGAGCCTGATAATCTGGAAGAGTTAGAGGTGAGAATGAGGATCGCATATGTGTTCTGGAAATATTCACGTCTGGAAGTTATCTTGTTCGAAAGAAGGAAAAAGAAGTTTCTTTTTGTTTTTTATAGTCGAGTGGCAAGTGCAGTAAAAGCGAAATTTGATCGTCTGCTGTTGCCATTCGCGAAATGACGTCAGCGTTACGCACAGGCACGCTTGTCTTTTATAATACCGTCAACTTTGGTCCTTGAGGGGTTACTTTGGTCCACCCCATTAAAAAGGTGTTTATTCTTTGTATTGAACGAACAATACAAGATAATTTGGAGTTTTTGCCTTTGAAAAACATTTTATACCCTACTATAGGGTATTTGAATAGTTTGGGGGCAATTTAAATTTTTTTAGTGGCAACACTGTATGTGTTTGTAGACAACTGTTTTTGTGTATAAATTTTAACTCTCCAAACTTTCTATACTGAAACAATCTGGATAAGAGCTACAAATAAGGTAAGTGTCAAAATATCACTTTTAGTAACCTGTAACCCATGTGTGATCATAGTTTTTCCATTAACTTTTTATTTTGACAGGAAATATTAACGTTTTCATAAAGCTAACATGAAAACTAGTATTTCGGGGCTACTTTGTGCCATGCCTTTTTTAGTTCGGAAATAGCCCCGATTCTTAAAACATGTTTTAAGTACCATTTTTTTCAAATGTTACTGTAGCAAAATGTTACATTCATCGTTTTTGTTCCATTTGCTGAGGATAACATGACGAAAACTGTTTCTCGTATCTTTAATATTAACAATTGTTTTATTGTGTTTAAATGTTAAGAAAAAAACATTTGTTTATCAAGTTTGCAGCGTTATTTATTAGCAAATGCCATTGCAAGGGGGTTTCAAGAAAAATGTATTCATTTACATATGAAATGTGTTCATTTTATATGAAACTAAGTGAATGGACCAAAGAAGCCCCCAGCAGGGGCTACTTTGTTCCAACACTTTAAAAATAGTTAAAAAATAAAATAAATAAAAAATTCCCTCTTTAAAACCACACAGTTTACTTCATTGTTTCATGTTAATTGTTTACAACTCCATTTCGATGTTGAGAAATTGTATGTAATATTTTTTAATAATGGAAATTTGAGTGGAACCAGGAAAAAGTGGTCCAAAGTATCCCCGGTTGACGGTATAGATAGATAGGAGAACGAGCATTTTCTTTCGTAATTAAATAATACATAAGTAATTTAATGTGTGTATTTCTATTTTCTGTAACTTATAAATAAGTAACAAAGGAATACTTTAATCATTTGGATTTCCTATCTTGCCTGAATTCGTTTTAAATTCAGATAGCAAAAACAAAAAAAACACATTATATATTATTCTTGCTTTCACATACATACATACATACATACCTTCTTAATCAATAGCTGAAATAACAATTTCCTTTCTGCAGAATTCGTACGTCGTATGAAGTCAGTACGTTTGGATATCAAATTTTCCATAAAATAATATTTGCTTGTTTTTATGAAAAAAATCTGCGTGGGGATATGGACCATAAGAATACGACCATTACCAAAGGCTCGCGATAGGGGGTTATGGAGGGGAGCCTCCCCCTCCAATATATGTGAACTTGCGAAATTTGAGTTTAGAGTTGGGAAATTCTAGATTTTTAAAACACTTTTTTTAAGTTAATATATATATATATGTTACATTATTAGATCTAATTCCGCGATTTCCTTATCTTATTCTAAATTACTACTTTATATTCACTAAAACCTTATCCTTAAATAATCTCTATCGTTAACTCTGTTAAATTCCCTTTAATTTAATGTCTCACTTGTCTTAATCGCTTAAATATTACGCTTTTAGTATTCTTAAATTAAATGTTTCATTCCCGCGCTTTTTTCTTTCGAGATTATTCTTTTAGCTTCCATTTTTACTTTCCCGCGCATTTCTGATGTTATCCTTTTTTCCTCCAAATTCCTCCGCTAGTTCTATTCGCACTCTTTATATCACGTGACATTCTTAATTATTCATTGGTTGAGAGCGCGACCAATGTCATATTTGTATCCTTACACGTGAGGAACAAAAAGTTGATACTCGCTGTGTTTCGCAGATTTCAGCAGATTTGAGTCGTATTTCCGGTTTTCATCCATCCCCTGGTCACCGTCCTGTTATTCGATTATCTGGAACTTTGTTTAAACCTAATTACTACTACGGAGCGATGGCTAATTATCTTGGTGGAAACTGCACTTTTCGCAAGATATTCTAATAAAGTGCTTAACTGATATTATGAGTTGTTTCAATTTCTTCTGGGGAAACTTCACGGAACGATGCATTCCATTGTTTTCATTCGACAACTGCATTTCAGCAATTGGTTCTACTAACATAACAGATTCGAATTATCTGTTCTGACCACTTCTATTACGCCATTGTCGCTGCATGTGATCCACAACTACTATCGTGACAGCCAGTACGGCATTTTCAACGATAAAGCCAATCCAGTGTTGCCAGAATGCAACATATATATAAAGACTCAACTTGTCTTTGTGTTTTTCTGTGCTACGAAAATATCATACATCTACCAGACCTGAATTTCCCTACTTTTGTACATCAACAGTGTCTATCTAATCTATTTCCTCCAAAAATTTGTTCCTTTCTCAAAATATCATGGGGCTATTTTCTTATGAAGTATGATTATGATTCGTACACAATAGAAGACAAAAGCTTTCATTAAATGAACCAGTAATTATAATTTTTATGTTTTTAGTTTCAGTATTATTATTATTATTTTTTTTTTTTTTTGGACTGAATTTTTTTTTACGTATAAGTATCATTATCATCAAACACCCATAGCACATATCATTTTAGTTGAAAAAAAGAGGAAAAGAGTTGGAAAAATTTTCCATTATAATTTTAATTGTTAATTTCGTTTTATTATAATTTTTATTTTATTTACTATATTAATGAATGTTTGAATTTATACTAAACCTATTTATCTTTTTTATTAATATTTTATTAAGTCAAAAACTTTTTTTTTTTTTAATTTGATTCAATTCTATGCATAACCATATGCAATGCACTTTTCGGTGGTACAATGACGATACAGACAGACATTTTCTAAAAACATGTTTTTTGTTTTCTCTGACCCATAAAACGTATAAATCCGTCGAAAACCGGAAGTCGGAAAAAATTTCGATTACAATACTTTCTTCCATTGAAGACAGAAGAAAGTAATAAATAATTTAATATGTGTATTTCTATCACTATAACTTATAAACGAGAAACGAAAAAGAACTTAAATCATTTGGAATTTATTTCTTAGCCTGAATTGGTTTTGAAATTAGACAGCCAAATTTCGCTTGATAAAATACATTACTTGTTTTTACGTTTCTTTTTTTCGGTTCGTTTAAATCTTACAGAAACGTTGCTGAAGATGAAAGTTAAATAAACTCTAACATCATTACGTGTTTCGGAGTTTTTCAAGAAAAAATAAATATTTCAGGCATGGACGTTTCAACTGATTTGTTTGTTATAGACTGACTACTTTTTGCTTGTTCATGTTGACTTTATACTTGGCTAGGGGACTGAATCTTTTATCTAATTGGAGGAAATTTTTAAAATGTTTGGTTGACAAGATTTATTCTGCTACTGTAAAAGCTAAAATAAAGTAAAAAAATAAATAGCTAAATACTTTTAAGAAAATTGTTTATGTACGAATACTATTAAAGTATTATATTGACAAAATATATTATTTTCAAATTTACTAATATAAATGAAATTTTCTTTATAGTTTTAATTGTTAATTCCGTTTCATTATAATTTTTATTTTATTTACTACATTATATTAATGAATGTTCGAATTTATATTATACCTATTTATCTTTTTTGATTAATATTTTTTATTTGATTATCATTTTTATTTTTTTAATTTTATTAATTGCATTAAATAAATATGTAACCATATTATACAACAGTATTATATAACCGTATTATGTGAAATTGTTATTATCTAACAATTTTTTGCAATCTATATAAATTTGCATAATAATGCATCAATATCAATTATACAATAATGCATCTATATAATTTATATAATTTATACATTCCTTTCCCAGAAAATATAATATACAAGTATACTTACAAAAAGAGTTGGCAGATTAAGATATAGCACCATAATCTAATAATAGTGTGGAAAGAGCGTCTTAACCATTGCATAACGAAATTTTTTTTATCTTACTTCTATTGCTTTACGGATCATTAATATTTTGTTAACGTAGAGAACAAGAAAATTGTTTCGTAGTTAAATAACACATAAATAATTTATTACGTTTATATCTATTCACGAAAACGTATAAATAGGAAACGGGGGAGTAACTTAGATTATTTGTATTTTCTTTCTTGCCTGAATTTCTTTTTAAATTCACATAGCAGAAACTAAACTTTCACTAAATAAAACACATTATAGATCATACTTGTTTTCCCTTTTCTTTTTTTTTTTCTTTTTTCGGTTAGTTTAAATTTTACAGAAACTTACTGAAGATGAAAGTTAAATAAGCTCTAACTTAATTATGTGTTTTGAAGTTTTTCAAGAAAAAATAAATTTTTCTGACATGGACGTTTCAACTGATTTGTTTGTCATGAACTGACTGCTTTTTGCTTGTTCATATTGACTTTGTACTCAGCTAGCCGGACTGGATGTATTATCAAATTGGTAGAAATTTTTAAAATGTTTGGTTTCCAAGATTTATTCTGCTACTTTAAAAACTAAAATAAAGAATTTTCTACTATTAAAGTATTTATAAAAATTAATAGATACATGCTTTTAAGAAAATTGTTTGTGTTTAAAAATATTTCCTTTATTTTGTTATAATTGTTGTTATTATTAAAGCAATACATTGACAAGATATGTTATTTCTTAATTAAACTCTGGCGTAATTATTTCACATAAATGCAATTTTCATTATAATTTCCATTTTTAATTTCGTTTTATTCTAATTTTTATTTTGTTTATTAAACATTTATTTTGTTATTATTAATATTTTTTCTCATTTATATTATGCCAATTTATCTTTTGTTTTCTATATTTAATTATTTTTTATAGTTTTTTTTTATTAATTTTCTTAAATAAATACATAAATGCATATTAAATTACGCAAAATTATTATTAGATGCACTTTTGTAATCTAAATTACAGAATAATGAATCAATATAAATTATGTAAATTATGTAATAATACATATACAGTGAAACCTCCCTGTGAGACCACCTCTATTAAGAGACTACCTCCCTGAACGACCATTTTTTCATGGAACGAAATTTATTTCTATAGGCTCAATACTAATTTTACCTCCATTCAGAGACCATCCCAGTTGAACTCCCTTGCAGCTGCTCCCAGAAAATATCTTCAGAAAATAATCGCCTTTGACAAATGAAAGAAAAGTCAATTTTTTTTTTTTTTTTTTTTTTTTTTTTTTTTTTTTTGCATTTTTACTTTCGATCTTGAAATTTTTAATTCATAAAGAATTGCTGTTTTTCTTCTCCCATAACTTGAAAGTGTAAAAGAAAAAGGAAGGGAAAAGATGGTTTTGATGCCGGATTTTTGAAGTCATACTGTATACAACTATGCTCACAAAATGAACTGGCAAATTTAATTTGTCGCATAATAATTTTTTATATAAAAACAGCTTCATAATAAAAGTATAATGAAATACTTTCCTTTCTTGCTGGTATTGCTATTGCCTTTAGGATTATTACTATATTATAAGCGTAAAGAAAAAGCATTTTCTATCGTAGCGTATAACGTGTACAAATTTTAATATATATATGTATATATAACTTAACATATACATAAGAAATATGATTAAGACTTATAAATAAGAAATCTATGTAACCTCTATAACTTATAAATATGAAGTAAAACAATTCATCAACCTATTTTATAAATACACGTTTTTTCTTTTACCCGCATTTGCTTTAATTGCAATCAAAAAGAAAACTTGCGTTTGTTTTAAATTAAGATAGGAGAAACAAAACTTTGTTTTTAGTGAAAAACGTTGTAATAATATCATATCATACATGCTTTATTTTCTCCCTTTCTTTCGTTCTTTCCTTTTTTTCGGTTAGTTTGAAAGATTTCAGAAACTCTACTGAAGATAAAAGTTAAATAAACCCTAACTTCGTTATTTCTTTCAAAGTTTTACAAGTAGAAATAAATATTTCAGGCCAGGATATTCCAACTGATTTGTTTGTTATAAGATTGACTGTTTTTTGCTTGTTAATATTGACTTTGTACTCTGCTAGGCGAACCGGATTTTTTCTTTCGAGATGTAGGAAATTTTCAAAATGTTTGGTTTCCAAGATTTATTCTGCAACCGTAAAAGTTGAAGTAAATTAAAGAATGTCCTACCATTAAGTTATTTGAAATAATTGTAAGAAAAACTTTTAAAGGTATCTTTTATGATCCAAACACCTTCATTTTAAGTAATATATTGATAAATTTTATTAATTTAAAATTGAATTCTGATATTAATTTATGTGGAAAGATAAAATTTTATTTGTAGTTTGAATAGGAATTGATATTTTAAGGGTCTTGTACCTTTTAAACGCGGCGAAATTTAACGAAAAAATTGAAAGTTTGAATTAGTCTATCTTCAAAACATTTTTATGTATAAACATGAAATTTTGGATACTGATTAAACAGATTGTGCTTTGTACTATGCTGTCATTTGAAATTTATTAGACTTTTACAGAATTTGTGTATCGTTGAAATCAAAATAGCTCTTTTTTTACTCCATAAGACATTGCGAGCATGATATCTTGAGAAAGTATGTATGGATTGTCATGAAATTTGTTAAAGATACTAAACATATATGTGTGTTTAAAATGAACTACTCTTAGGCCAAAATTATTCCATTAACTATATAAAAAAATATTTTTGTATAAAGAAAATAAAAAAATTATATTTTTAATGAATTAAAATAGTCATAAATAAAAATATTACCATTGTAAACACTTAAAAGTTGTTCATTTTAAACACACATATTTGTTTAGTATCTTTATTAAATTTTATGACAATCCATACATACTTTCTCAAGATATCATGCGCGCAATGGTTTATGGAGTAAAAAAAGAGCTATTTTGATTTCAACAATACACAAATTCTGTAAAAGGTTAATAAATTTCCAAGGGTAGCATATTACAAAGCACAATCTGTTGAATCAATATTCAAAATTTCTTGTTTACACATAAAAAGGTTTTGAAGACAGACTAATTCAAACTTTGAAGTTTTTCGTTAATTTTCGACACGTTTAAAAGGTACAAGACCCCTTAAAAGAAAAACATATCTGTGAGTAACGTTGAGATCAAATCGGTAGTTTTAAAACCTGAAAAATGTATTCTGTTGTATCACATTATATATTCCAAACGGAAAAGTCAAAATATATATTCAAATATTTATTTGCTTAAAAGACGTTACTGAAAACACATTAAAAATATATTAGAAACCTACATTGACATGTTTCAACTCCTTGATTGAGTCGTCATCAGAATGTATAACAGAAATTACGAATACAATGCTTATGAAAAATGGGGAAAAAATCATCGAATATAAACAAGTAAACATAAAACACGTTTTCACCATCGCACGTGTTCCCTTTATGTTACGATTCCGCAAGTTGTCCAACCATTCAATCCATATATTCGGTATGCGAAAAGATAACGCGTCGTTACTTTAATTGGTAGACTTTAGTCAATACTTTAGTCGTTACAATATGGTTATTAGTGGACGTAATTAAGGCTTATTACTCATACTTACTTACATTTGTACAATTCTGTTGTTATTGGATATTTAATTTCAAATTTTACACCGTCGCATAAGGAAAAAAAATGCACTTTTAAAAGCTATTAGTTTGAAACTGTATTTCAATTTACTGATATTTTATCGTTTTTAAAATAATTTTTAAGCATGATTTTTTTTTTAAATCTCTCTCTACTGTATGCAACCCGATTACGGAGGATTAGCCCGTTTCAATATAAACAATAGAAATAGTTCAGCATTTGTTTCCATTTATTATTTCATAACGAAATTGAAGCTTCATTCAGCAAATAAAACAATATCTATGAAATACAAATTTAACAGATATATAATCGAACTACATGCTTAAACGCTGAAATAATCAGAATTAAAAATGCTGCTGCAAGTAACGAAATCTTTGACAACTTCTTCGCGAAATCCTGCATGCGCGAGTACTGCTTTGTTATTGATTCGCTTCCAGTAGCACAGACGCAAAATGGTGACTCCTGAGTGTAAAGTATTATTTCGGGGCTAAGATTTAAAATAGGAAACTACCGTAACGCCATGCGATTTTTTCCTTTGGGACTTTATAAAAGATCGTGTCTATGTTCCGCCGCTACCTAATGATTAGCCAGAGTTGAGACACAGAATATGACTCCGGACTTGTTAACCGAAGTGTGGGAATAATTGGAGTTTAGGTTGGACGTGTGCCGTATAACTGAAAGTGCACCTATCGAACATTTGTAAGAAAAACATAGATTAGTTTACCTTCACTTTGATGTGTGATTAGCTGTAAGTAGTCTTAAATTAAACTGTTATAATATGCTTTTGAAGCTGGGACATTCTTTTATTTACATCCTGCACATTGAAGTTTTATACTTTTTCTCTGCGTGTGTCTGAACAATATAGATTATAAAATATTTATTTGAAATTGATTTCTCTTTTTGAAATAAATGAACTGTTCAAGCTAAAAATTAAATTTAAAAAACCAAAAAACCCGACTGCGTAAAAAGCGAACTAATTAATTATTTCTCCTCAATGTGAAACTATTTTTTATATTACTTACCTATTTTTTTATTTACCTATTTTTTATTGATGACTTTTAAGCTGTGTTTAATTGTTAGTTTCTATCTATAAACACTGTTTTGCTGAGGGGGGCTGTTCAAATAAGCATGTTTTTGACCCCCCCCTCCCCCCTTGTCAGCAAAAATAAGCAAATCGCAACCCCCCCTTAATAATTACGTAAGAAAATTGCAACCTCCCCCCCCACACACACACACAAACTTAAAAAAATTAGGACACAATACAAATAAAAAAAAAACTCTACTTGACTTTAAAATAATAATAATAAATGCTTGTTTTATTTCCTTACAATTCTATTTAAGAAAATTTCTTAGATCACAATTTTAGAAGAACTTAGCCAGTTGAAAAATTTAAATTTGAGCATGCCCATATCTATTCCGATGCTGACCACGGCTGCTCAAGCCCTTTTTCCATATCTGTTATGATATTGGTTTCCAGTTTTACTTGATTATCTTCATCGCTTTCTTTTCGGATGCAATCTTGATCAACTTCATCTTCATTGATCCACTCAATATCTTCCACGAATTTTACGAAGCACATAAGTTCATTTGCTCGACAAGCAGCAATTTTCAATGGTCGTATAAGGCAGGCCTTCTCGCTTTTTTCACTCTGTTGAATTTTTTTGTGTCTGTTTGCTGATTTCTGAGATGCATGATATTGGGCACAACTTCCACAAGTTCTTGGGGATAATTGCAACTTTATGGAAGGGCAAAAATAATCATACAGCATCTTTAAAAATCCCTTAGCTGTAGTATTCAGATTTAAGGCCAGACGAAGACTTAAATCTATAAATTCCCCCTCCTCACTTGTAATGATGTCATTTGACGATTGTATCATTTTAATTGGAGGAGGAATGAATCGTCCTTTTAATATACGAAATAATCCACTACGTGTAGGAGAGCAACAATTCTTTTCTTCGCATTTTACAATTTGCAGCAAGTATTGACTTTATTGTACGTGCTTCGAATACCAATCCAAGTCATAACGAAGAGTCTGGTTCGCCTGAATCAACATATGTGGCAGTAACAGGATAACCGTCAATCTTTAGTGAGTTACAGATATCTGCGAGAGTTTTACCAGCATATGCAAAGTTATTTTGCTCCATTTCTTCATCAATAGTGTGACCGTTCTCATTTAGATGGGAACCACAGGGTGTATAAGGCCGGACAGTTCTCAACTGAGTGGTGCCATTCACCTTTCTACTCAATTATATGCACTTCTTCCAGGAGGATTGCACGCTATGAAAATTCCATCCAAATCATGCTTTTTGAAATGGTTAATAGCAAATGATATAACTTTCTGGTAGCGGGAATTCTCGTCTGGTCCTCCATCAACCGTACAGGATTAATGAAACCCTCTTCTGTTTTCACTAATTTTTCAAAGTCTTTGAGTATTAATAGAGTTTGATGCATGAGTATTTGCTGTGGAAGAACTGTGTTTCCCACTTCTTATAGCTATAAACGTTGGGCCAAAATAACTATGGCTTTACTTTGATATGCCATGCCAGAAGCAATCACAATACCAGCGTAAACAGATGGGATAAGTTTGTGCGATGACCTAGTCGTGGTCGGGTAAGGATACATGATACTCCATATGCATCAGTATCGGAACCTGTTTATTGGCTGCTGTAATTCCCAAAGGTACATGCGCTTTGTCCTCCTGTGAAACACTAGCATGGGTCCAAGAATTGAAGCTAAAGTTTCTAAATAGCGGATGGATGTTACTGCAAATTGGGTATCAATGTGAGATCGGTGATAATCAGCCTGAACCCAAGATAGTTTTATCGGCACTGTGGTGACATGTCTTCGACCCTCGATGGTTGAGGGATTTTTTGGAAGCAAACGAAGATATGTTCTACTCTTGCTTATTGCAAAACCAACCTTTTTCAGTTCTGCAGTCAAGTCATCGAGAGTTTTGACACTTCGTATTGACTCGCTTCTTCTTTTTGCATCTGCAGCGCTTCCAATAATAGTTATGTCTGCTATTGCCTTAAGCAATAATTGTTGTACATTTAAACTTGGTCTTTCTACTGATTCCCTCAAAGCTAATTTTTTTTTTTTATGTCTGGATTATCATGGTAGATTTCTCCATCAAGCTTTGTTCGTTTGGTGGTTCGATGTTTTCTTTGGTATTCAGCATTTTGTCGTTTCCTTCTTAAGGATTGTTTTTCTTTTTTTAGATCACTGGAAACCTTATTTATCTGTTTTTGAATTTGAGATACATTGGTTTCAATTCAATTGGATTATATTTCATTTTTAGTAAGGTAGAAAATTTGAAAACGGTTAGAAGATTATCTGCTACAAAACTTACATATTTTTTAATTTTTTCCCCCATCGATGCATTAATTTTCGAGTTATTTGAAAAGAAAATATAAAGTTTAGCTTGGCTGCGCCATATTTAAAAAGTAATACTAACTCGTTTTTTTTTACATTTCTTTGGTCTTTATTTATTCCCACACTGACCATGTTTCGCCAAGGCTACACGGTCATTTGATCTTATCTATCTTTTTCCAATTTTTACAAGTAATTATGTTAAATTTAAAGTTATGATAAAATGTTTAAAATTTTATGAATAAATTGATTATAATTACCTTTATAAAATAATCAAGAAAGACTGATTTCTTTTTGGTTGCCTTACGCAGTTCGTCATCAATTATTTTTAGCACCAATACCTCTAACTCTTTGTCAGTTTTAGAAGACTTTTTGTACTACCGCCACACATCATTAGTTTTAGACTGGATATCCTTCAAAGGATTATCTGATACAGATTTTTGAAACTTTTTAAAAGTTGTTTATACAAGATTTCTCGAAATGAAGATATATTTCTGATTTTATTTATTTTAAATACCACTAAACTACAGTACTGAGAGGTTTTCAAAACTTACGAGACACCAGGCAGTAGAGCAGTCGGTCACTATGGTTATAAGGGTTCAACCACTTGACAGTGGGGGGATGGAAACAAAAAAGATGGAATTTTACTTACGTTTTGGGAGCTTTCCCGGAAAACTCCTACTGTCGCAATACAAGATATTGCATCGGTCCATTCAATTCAATTCTATTCTATTCTCACAATTGGAAATAGTAGTAAGTTTTCAGAGATAATAAGCCCTCATGCATCAAACATGAACAGTCACCTCTAGATAAAAGAGATCATTTATGTTTTCCTTGTGCGGTCAAAATAGCTGACATCAGAACTTCAAGTTAAATATTCTTTTGCTATTTCTTTTTTTTAATTTAAAATTCTTAAAAGATTTTTTTTTTTTTTACAAGTTAAGAAATTTTGAAAATGTCTTACGTAAGCATCATTCAAACCCCCCCTTCCCCCTTGTCAGCAAAAAAAAGCAAATCGCTAACCCCCCCCCCCCCCCTTAGGTGCTTACGTAATATTTGAACGGCCCCTGGCCTATAGATGTCTATGAAGGTTAGAGTTGCAGTAAAGCTAGAGATCCTACCTACACAACATCCAGGTTTTTGTGATATTTAAACGGAGCTTCTGACTGTAAAATAGTCAATGAAACATCGTCTTCATTTTGAAAGACCTATCCAATGGTATACCACTCAATAGGGTGCGTAACATTTTTCTTTTCGTTTCTACTGCCATTTTGTATTTTACAGCCGCCATTTTGAATTCATAAAAACAAAACCTAGCCTATAACCATCGGACGGTTAAAACGAATCGATGGAGACCTCATTCATTAAAATCCATCCAGCCGTTGGGATGTTTCGAGGGTATATCCCTTTAAGACCCAACCCGCACCGTGCGGGTTAGACATTCATTTAAATGTTTGCTTCTGAGTCTTATGTAATAAAAACTCGAATCGAACAATAGTTTTGGTTTCTAGATAGAGTAAAGTATCATTTTTTATCCACAGGTAGCGATTGCAGTCTATGTTTTACTTTCTACAGGCATGACTAACTTCGTTTACAAATGCATCGGGTCTTAAAGGGATAAAGAAATCCACATACCCAGATAGACGTGAAACACATAACCCTTCTTGGCAGTCGGGTAAAAACAACAGAAATGAAATGTATGACTTAATTAAATATATATATATATTATAATAATAAAAATCGACATAAGGTAATCCATATCAAGTATTTGCTTTAAATTATTTATCAATAAAAAGCACTGATAATGCGCATTTAAAAATAAAAAAATGGTACAGAATTTTATATGTGAAATTTTACATTAGTCAAATCTTTGAAAACACTCTCAAAGTAAACTTTGAAAAATAAACACACTGAAACTGCGTTATTTTATAGGAGATTTACAAAAGGAAGGAATCCTGTCTTACTTCAGAGTTGAAATATTTGTCTGGGAATGAAAGCTTCTTGCTTGTTAATATTGACATAGCCCTCTTTTCAAAGAAGACCCTATTTTTTAAAAAAGAAAAATAATTTAAATTCTGAATTTATAAGATTTATTCGACTAAAGATAAACTTCAAGTTTAAAGAAAAACACATTCGATAGTACGAAATTTTAATTCCAATTATGAGTTTATTTTCTTATATTATTTGGTTTAACAACTGTAATATTTTTAGCTTTACAAACATAGCATTATAAAGCTTAAAAGTACTTTGTTTAAATTCTATAAATATCTATGTGCACCTGAATTCAGTAATTTTTCTCCGAAGTTATTTATTTATTTATTCATTCATTCATTTATTTGGCTATTTAGCACGTATGAATATCGGCGCCAGCGTGAACGTGGCGCCGATATTCATGTTTTTCACTGTGAGACGACGCTCGAATTCATATTGCGCTTCATCTGGCCGCGCGGTATTGTCGCTTATTCCGACACCGTATGTAATGACCCGCCCCTCTCATATTTACTGAATTAAACTCGAATATTACAAACAGAGTTGATTGTGAATGTCTGAAATTTGGTAAGGGGTAAGCAAATTACTTAGAGACATGATTTTATTGACTACATATGTACGAATTTAATATAAAATGTCTTACAATCTAAAAAAATATGAACAACATGGTATAAATACATTTCTTTGTTTTTACTACTGAATTTTCGAATATTCAAGTGTGACCCACCTGTTTGCACGCCGTCTATAGCATAGTCGAGTGTGACCCACCTGTAGTACACGCCTTCTATGGCGAACAGTCGAGTGTGGGACAGTCGACTCACTGGTGATGCACGCCGCCTGATGCGACAGTCAAGCTTGATCCATCGCTTATGCACCCCGCCTGATGGGACAGTCGAGCGCGACCCACCGGTGATGCACGCCGGCGTAAACGTGTTAAATATTTCAGATTTTTTTTTTTTTATTTATTTATTTATTTTACTTTATTCTGCAAGATTTTATGATTAAACAAGGTAATATTTGTTTTCAGAAATTGTGTTATTCAAAAGTAGGCACACGCATTAACCTTGGATTAGCATGTCTTAATTTATACTGTGTTCAACTTTCCGTTTCGAGTAATTCGAGGCGCATTGAACATGGGGCAAGTTGGCTCGGTGTCTGGTATGTGCCGGTAGCTTGAAAAACAGCAAACGCCGGGAAAAGTGGGTGCAATACAAGATTTTGGGCACACGGAGCTTGCCCAAACGGAGACACTCGATTTTTTTATTTGTGACAACTGTAACTCTAATGATGATATCGAGTAGGATAGAAGTTACTCAATCTTAATGTTTTATTCATTATTTTTATGTCTGTATAATTTAGAATTTACATTGTACGGCGATAACGCCTTTGATTAAACTTACTAGTAATAATGAAATTTATTTCTCTTAACTGCGTGTATTATTTGAGTTTCATTTAAATTTTATTAAAGCGTGTGCCAACTTACCCCATAGGTATAGGCAACTTGCCCCGTGGCGGAGTAGGTTGGCGTACAATTTTCCTTTTACTTTAGACTTCCACTAAACATAAACTGCTTAATCTACAAACTCGAAACTCCAGGTATTTATACCCCAATGCCTGTTCTTTAAAAGTACAGTTAAAGTTACATAAAAAACTTAAACAAAAAATTAATAAAAATCAATAACTAAAAACTGTCCCTACTTGCCCCGGTCTCCCCTATCTAATGTCAGCTAAAACTTCCTAACTTTGAAGAAGATTATATCGTCGCCTCAAAGCAACAGTAGGACATCTAGTAATAATCGAAAATGAGATGTCTGACTTACTGCTATGAAAAACTGTGTCTGCATCTAGTGGAACAGTAAGGAATTTTTATAAAACACATCTGAGATACAGTATTAAACATAACTTTGTGTTTCAGAAGTTGTTCCACTAGATGCAAAGAAAGCTATTCATAGCAGTAAGTCAGACATCTCATTTTTTTATTATTACTAGATGTCCTACTGTTGCTCTGAGCACTGAAAAAAATGAGGTACTCAAAAATGAGTAAATCGATGTACTCATGTGGAATTGAGTATGTTTGGATCAAAAATGAACCTATCCTTTTTTCAATTTTGAGACATCACATGTTATCAAACTCAAACAAAACGATAATTTAGTACTCTGTAATGGTTTATTTCGTTTATGACAGCATAAAAGATGTTTATTAATGTAAATATTAAATTATGCACAGTATTTTAAAATAATTTAAAAGAGCTTGCAAACAATGCTCTTGTCATAAAGATATTCGATTTGTATATCTTGCTAATAATTTTGCTATGTTTTAAAAAAATAAATAATCAATTAAATGTTTCTTGTTAATAATTTTGAAGGGGAAATAAACGCCAGTACATTTTTACTTTGATTTTTAGGTTCAGGGGGGGGGGGGGGCAGTTCATAATGATTCATATATGAACACAACCATAGAATCAAAAATGAGTACATGTGTTTTTCAATTTTGAGAACATTTGGATCGGAGCTACTTTAAGTTTGTGATGTATTTAAAATTGAGTACTTTTTACTCAATTTTGAGTACCCATTTTTTTCAGTGAGACGACGGTATTTCCGCATTATTCATTATTCAGTATTGCTTGACCATTTATAGCAAGAAGATAGTAAAAATAGCAAAAAAATTCGTAGAGTATTGCAAACAAATCTTCACTAGCATAAGGCTGTTCTCAAATCCAAAGGAGATACTTTCTGGCACGTTTCTGAATTCATTTTTGTTCATAAACGAATAAAATTGGCAGGTGTTTTTATTCAGAAACCATGTAATTAAACAGCGTTTCCCATTTTTGCGGCAAAAGTAAAAAATCTTTCAGAAAAGTGAGCGTTTTGAACGGAATTTCGTGACGCGACAATGCTGGAAAGGAGAAAACCTGTCGTCACGTGACACAAATCACTTATAACTCAATAACTAACTTGTGTATATGTATTTATATATACAAAATGCACAATATATGTATAGATATATGTATAACATTTCCTTTCTTAAAACAAAAGTATTTTCACGTGAATATTAAAAAGAGAAAGAAAACTTTGATGAATATTACGTCAGATTTAAAACGGTGCATTTAAAATATCTTATTAAAAAAAACTTTCTTATAGCGTTGTTTAAAAGTACCGGAAGACAAAGATTCTGTTTACTTAAATCATTTTATATTAGCTTATTTTCACATGTTTCACTGATCTGATTTAATCTAAAACGAAAACAACCCGTTAACAGGGAGATAGCTACTGTTTTCTTAATTATAATTCATTCTTCCGAAAATTTTTTAAAACCGATCAAATTAGCGTGCTTTTAGAGTTTGCGGAGACTGAACGGGGGGTTGACGAGCGTAGCTCGTAGGGGCCAGACCCCCTTAGTACATTACAAAATAGTAACCATAAGTAAATCAGTGTGAAAAAAACTAATTTGCTTATATTTTAATGAATTAGTATATATATTTTTAAGTACATATTTTAATCGCATTCAATCAAGAATAATTATATCGTTTAAATTAATCGTTTTAACATAATTAACAGTTACACAAAAAAAAAGTTACATTTAGAGACATTTTTTCTTAGAAATCTAGAACAATTAGACTCACTTACCTGTATTATTATTAAAAAAAATTTTGAAATAAACAATTATCTTAGTTATCTTTTCTCTCGGATTTGTTAATAAAGGGATTTTATAAACAAATAATTCTTTCATAATTAATTTAGAGATAAAAATTTTTTTAGAAGAACAGCTTTTCTTTCTCGAAAATCTAAAACTATTACTTTATTTAAAAATTAATAAAATTAATATTTTCTTATATTTTTTTCTGCGTTATCTCTAAATTTATCTGCGAATTCAAAAATAATTGACGTGATATCTGATTATTGAGATCGAAAGTTACCAACTATGGGCTGAGATCAGAGTTCTCGCTGCCGATTGCCATTGCGACAAATCGGAACAAAATGCTTTATTTGGCGAGAAAGCGAAAGATTGAAATCGCCAAATTGCGAGAATTCAAGAAACATTTTTCTTCCCTTTTCATGACATTTGTGTAACTTATTTGCATTTTGGTTTCGAAGAACTGTTTCACATTTTTATTTTATTTTACTAATTTGTTTTTATTTAAACCATTAAACTTTGCCTATGTGTCTCCCACAGATTTAAAAAAAAATTAAAGCGCGTTTCAATACTTTTGGGTAACCCTCCGCAACTTCCAACTCCTTCCTTCTGCTCCCTAGGGCCCAGTTACCGAGGGGTTCTGCTCTCAAAACTGGAAGGCTGGAGGGGCTGGGTTCGAACCCAATCGCGCACGTCGGCCTTATCGATCGGAGTTTTCCATAATTTTCTTCAAACCTTGGATTTCCTTGCGTAATGCGGATTGGGTTCCCTTACAAAGACAGCCACGGGTGGCACCTCCCCCCCCCCCCGCCCTTCGGGCCCATATCCCTCATGTAGATATTTGGCCGTCATAAACAGCACCAACACTACCTTCTGCTCCGCAACTCAAATTATAAACAAGTACACTCAGTAGATGTAATTATCCTCAGTTCAGCTGATTTTATCAGTTAGGACTTTGTCATTCCAAAGTAACGATATATTAAGTTGTTAAGATAAATATTTATCCTTCTGTTTTAATATCGTTTTTCCTCTACATTATTTCTGAATTGATCTGAGAATCATTGATTAATTGATGCGATACATGATTATCCGGATTATTCTGCATATTTAATTCTTAATAATTCTTTGCAACAATTTTGGCACCGCTTTGGCGTCAAAATTGCTCCATATCTACAACCTTATGTAAATTAATCGCCAAGCTAATCGTTTGCTCGACTAATTCCTATCGAGTAATCATGTGGTCACAGAACCAGAACAACTAATTTCTCATTACGAAAGTGGTTTGACAGCGTAATCCAGAAAGTAAATAAGTTTCGTAAGCGTGAAATCGAATTATTGTCTCGATGATTAACATATCTTCTTTTAATAATTATTACCCATCGGAATTGTTAGCATAAAAATGATCGTCTTTGTTTCCGAAAATGTTTTATTAGCGCCAGAACATTATTTCCATCATTAGCAAAGAATAGTAGCGTTGCACGTGAATCAATGGCAACTTAATGGTGAAACGGGTGATGATATTTTTTTTTAGTTTTTGTTGTTTGACTATAAATTTATAAAAATAAAAATGGCAACACCAATTTCTGCTTACTTAACAAAATAAATAAATAAATAAAATAATATTAAAAAAAAAAACGCGATAATGAGAAAAATCAACTTTACAGTAAATTAATATTTCACTTTTGTTCAAATGTGACATAATAAAGAAACGTAAAAATACTTTTTTAACACCTTTTATAAGCATTCGATATTTATCTTGAAAATCACGCTAATTCATGATATTTCAAAAAATATTGCTTTTCAATACGCTAATTTGGCGTGGTCATCTCATCGATACCGATTATGGAAACTTCACCGCTTTTTTTTTTTCGAATGAAAGAAAGCGCGAGCTAGTGAATTTATTAAACAAATATGTAAGTTTTACTGTGCTTCTCTTTTTAATATAGCAACAGGAAAGGAACAAAAATCATTATTTCAACTACATTTTTAGGATTTCTAAACTGATTTCTCAACGTATAATGATATTTTAACCCTTAAATGCCTGATTTTTCAAAAATGATTTTAATAATGTTTTTCGGCTTTCATTTTTTAAATAAATCATGGGAAAAATACTTTAAAAAATCATATTTTGTTTTAAGTATGGTTTACGGCTAAAAAACAGTTTGTTACTAATCGACAATACTGGTCTTTAATTGAAAAAAATAATTTTCCTTGATAAAATTCTATAATATTAAACACACAAGAATTTTAGGAACTATGATAAGACATAAATTTTACTTGCTCACTGCAGAACAAAATAGGGTATTTCGCAAGCTTCCAAACAAAACAAAAAGAAGATGTAGCAACAATTGAAAAAATAAATCTATCTTTATTCTTAACCAGTACAAGTTTTGCCATGAACATGCTGAAAATCGATTTAATAATATTTTCAGAATGTATTTTATTGGCAACATTAGGCATTATAGCTTCAATATTATTCTAATAGTATTTTAGAAGCCTAAATTGGGTATGTTGCCGAAAGGCAACACACGGCATTTAAGGGTTAATTAACACGAAACTATTAATTAATTAAAGCGTATTTTTATAGAAATATATTGGATTCTTTTTTGTTTATTTACATTTTCTACTTTCTAATGTCTAAAATATTTCGTTTATCGCAGTTTCACAGTCAGTTGCCTATTTTGGAGAGCGTAGTTTGGCGCATCATTAAGTTCATTAATGTTGTAACACGTATACAATCATAACCATAAATAATATTGGGGGACTTATCATTGGCGGGATAACGAAAAATTTCTTAAAATTAATGTATTCATTTTTAATCAAGTTCTAAAAATATTAAAATTTTGTATTGACATCGAAAACACACTTGTGGTCATATTTTTATAATTTTCACTGCAAATCTTTATACACTTTTTAGAACACTTATTTTGTCACCTTTTTTGGACCACTTTGAAGCGCACCTTTTGGGACAGTTTTTGGAATACTTCTGAGAACACTCATTTTTTTCAGCACACTTTCTAGAGAACTTTATGAACAATTTTTGGAACGCGTGATTTCACAAGTGTGCCTAAATGCATTATCAATCTGTTCTCAAATATGTTCCCAAGTTTAGATTTAACAAATATCCTTAGGAGAACACTTTCGATACACTTTTGGAACACTTTCTTTATAGCAGAGCATTTTCGGAACACATTTCAGTGCACAGTAAGGTAACTGGAACACTTTTTTGAATCAATGTGTGCTGGGAATTTGCAGAGTTAGCAAATCAGCAAGTGGGAGTTAGAGATCGATTACAAAATTCCCATCTTTATATACAAAAAACAAGTTGAGTTAAAGGAAAGAGCGTAAAAAATTAGGGCAAATATCATTATTTACATTAAAAAAACATATATACCGGGTTTCTCAAAAATGACTGATGGATTTTAAAATTCATAACTTGCAAACGGTGACAGATATTTAAAAAATTGTTGCAGGAGGGTTATGTATGATGTCAGGAGTTTTTTTACTGTGATTCTTGATTTTAGTTCGAATTTCAAACAATAGATGGCGCTGAGAGCTATAGGTGCTCAATTCAGACCCGATTTTTGGTACTTCGGGATCCATTCAATACATTTTAATCTCCTTTTTTCGCGTGGAAGAAGGGAGAGGTCGAAAAATCGACCCTGAATTTAGCGGTTATTGCTTGCAGCGCCATCTATCGATTATATTTGTAACTAAAACTGAGAATCGCAGCATAAAAACTCCTGACATCTTACATAACACTGCTGCAAGAATTTTTTAACTATCTGTCACCGTTTGCAAGTTATTGAATTTTAAAATCCATCAGTCATTTTTGGGACACCTGGTCTATACAGTAAGCTTCCAATTATCCGTCACTCACGGGACCGACGAGGTGGCGGATAATCGAAATAGACGGATAATCGAAAGACAGTACATGACCATTATTAAAATCACATTTTTATTTGTTGATTTATAAATAACGGTATTTAAACGCCTTTTTACTTTGATCGTTGCGTATTTCGTGAAGAAAAATCACAATTAATAATAAAAAATAAATTTATGAGACAGATTTAGAATTTTACAGGGTAAGTAAAAAAGTACCTTTTCTCACCCAAAATAATCCGTTATACATTTTTGTTTGCGTTTTGCTTGCGCTTTTACTGCAGCAAGATTAAGAATTTTACTTAATAAGAGTACTTCGATTGCATCTGCTTCTTCTTGCAGAATAGCCCGCCTCACTTTTGTTCATATTTTGTGTGATTTTTGTTGTTCGTTTCTGGAGAAAAAAAAATGGAAAGAGGGAGGGGCGGGTTAACCGAGTGTGGCGGTTGATCGAATGGCGAATAATCGGAAGTCTACTGTATACTTAAAAGTGCAATCTTATGTATTAATAAAATCCATTATATTAGATGTATATTTTCAACTGGGCGGAAAATTTCCGGACCAAGATTCTAACCAGGGATCTCCTGGTTGAAGCCGCCAGTTCTCTGTCATCTGAGCTATCCCGGACGAATCTGGTGGAACTTCTTCACCCAGCTAACCTTAATGATTATAGCATCTGGTCTCCAGATTCGTTCCACCAGATTCGTCCGGGATAGCTCAGATGGTAGAGCACTGGCGGTTTCAGCCAGGAGATCCCTGGTTCGAATTCTGGTACGGACATTTTTCGCCCAGTTGGAAATTTACACCTAATATGATTTATTTACCAATTAGAATAATTATGTTACAATTAATCTAGTAAAATCCATTACATTGCTTTTTAATAGTACTATTAGAACTAGTCGGATCTGGCAATCCCAAAACTTTCTTCTATCACATAAATGTTAATACCTCCTGACAAATGTTGCATAGAAGCGATTAGATGGCGAACACGGTTAAGTAATTTACGCCAAAATCCAATCAGCAATAACTCATGTCAACTTCTAACTGAATCTGAAGTTTGATGAAAATCCGTGCATTAGTTCTTGATATAGAGCTATTGCGGAAATCGTAAAAAATTCTGAATAGCAGCGCCACCTGTTGAGCGATTTACACCAAAAACTAATCAGGGCCAATTTAGTACAAAATGTCAGTTCATGTCAAGGACTAACTGAACCTGAAGTTTGAGGAAAAATCATGCATTAGTTATTGAGATATATGAATTGCGGAAATTCTGAAAAATCCAGCGTAGCAGCGCCAACTACTGGGCGATTTACACCAAAAACTAAACAGCTCTAATGTATATCAGGGACTAACTGAATCTGAAGTTTGATGAAAATTCACGCATTAGTTTTTGAGATAGAGCTATTGCGGAAATCGTAAAAAATTCTGAATAGCAGAGCCACCTTTTGGGCGATTTACACCAAAAGCTAATCAGGACCAATTTAGATCAGGGACTAACTAAACCTGAAGTTTGATGAAAATTCATGCATTAGTTCTTGAGATACAGCTATTGCGGAAATTCTGAAAAATCCAGCGTAGCAGCGCCAACTTTACACCAAAAACTAAACAGCTCTAATGTATATCAGAGACTAACTGAATCTGAAGTTTGAGGAAAATTCATGCATTAGTTCTTGGGAAAGAGCTATTGCGGAAATCGTAAAAAATTCTGAACAGCAGCGAAACCTGTACGGTGATTTACACCAAAAAGTAATCAGAACCAAATTATATCAAAGGGCTAACTGAATCTGAAGTTTTATGAAAATCCGTGCATTAGTTCTTGAGGTAGAGCGCCCATACAATTTGTGTCACAGACAGACAGTCAGACTCACAGACAGACATTTTGTAAAAGCATGTTTTGGGGGATCTCAGACCCTCTAAGACGTGCAAATCCGTCGAAAACCGGAAGTCGAAAATTTTCACGAATCCAATACTTTCTTCTTGTAAAGGTAAAAAAAAAAAATAATAATAAATAATAACTACATTTATAAATAAATTATCTCTTTTCAAATAAAACTGCATATTTTAGATATCAACAGGATATTTGGAGGTTTTTAGTGCATCTTTTCATGTATGTTTTGACGGTTTTTAGGAGCATATAATCCGCTGCGTGATGATAGTTATTATTAATAATAAATATCTGTCTTTTTAAAACATGAAAATTTGTTGAATTTATTAATATATATATATATATATATATATATATATATAACCATTAATTAAACATAACCTACCACCGTCAATTATTATGAATTAAAGCTGTAAGTATTAAAAAAAAAAAAAAATTATTATAAGAATTATTATGGAAGAAAAAGAAAAAAGTGGACACCAACAAAAATTGAAAAGCTGATATATTGAATTACGTTATCAAGGGCACAGAATTCAATGATATAAGCAAAATGGTTGTTTTCTGTGGGAAAAATAAGCTAAAGCTAAAAATTATTTTCCCCTGTGCCCAAACAATCATTAAAATCAAGTGAATTGATTAAAAATGAAAGCAGAATAGAAACAAATAATATGAAATGGAAGAATCAATAAAACGTATTTAAATATTTATAGGATATAAAATATAAATAATAAACACCATACCGATTAATATTTCAGTATTTTACAAATATCCACGCGCACATGGCTACCAGAATATCATAAAGATTAAGGTGAATAAAACAGTTAAGAAATCACAGTAAATGATACCAAAGGATGCAGTTAATACATTTTGAAATAAAATTTGAAATACCTTGTTAAACACATTTAATATAATATAAAATAAATAGATAGTAATTACATTATTTAAAATGCACTATTAAATTAATTAATAACTGTTTATATATATATATATATATAATAAATTTGAAATCACAAATATATGAAGAAATCGATAAAGTTCTAATATACAGGGTGTTTCTAAACTCATGGTACATACGCTAGAGGGTGATAGAACACATCAAGACGAGTAATAGTGAATAGGAAACCAAGGGTCCCAAACGTCTTCCGAAGGAGATAGGCGCCTTTAAAGTTTAGACACCAAAATTTCAAATGACTTTAAAAAACGGAAAAATTGCTCGATTCGTTTGCGGTTTTCACTAAAACTATTCATTATGTCAGTATTGTCTTGAAAATAAATTTTAAAGATACAGTTCAAAAAATGCCGACAGAGGGCGCTTTAGACTTTGGAGTAACCAACAACTATTTTTTACCGTTATTTTTTGTATCTCATTGCATGCTTTAAAAAGCTTAGACTTAAACTTAAATTTTGAGCTCAAAATCTGAATCGTTGGGAGTGGTTAAGTAGCGCAAACTGAACTGTGTTCAGGAGTTAAAATTTTAAACGATTATAAAAAACGGAAAAATTGGTCGATTCGTTTGCGGTTTTCACTAAAACTATTCTTTATGTCAGTATTGTTTTGAAAATAAATTTTAAAGATAAAGTTTAAAAAATACCGATAGAGGGCGCTTTAGACTTTGGAGTAACGAAAAACTATTTTTTACCGTTATTTTTTGTATCTCATTACATACTTTCAAAAGCTTAGAATTAAACTTAAATTTTGAGCTCAAAATCTGAATCGCTGGGAGTGGTTAAGTAGCGCAAACCGAACTGTGTTCAGGAGGGGGCTTCAAATTTCAACTCATGAACACAGTTCGCAGTTTGCGCTACTTAACCACTCCCACCGATTCAGATTTTGAGCTCAAAATTTAAGTCTAAGCTTTTGAAAGCATGTAATGAGATACAAAAAATAACGGTAAAAAATAGTTGTTGGTTACTCCAAAGTCTAAAGCGCCCTCTATCGGTATTTTTTAAACTTTATCTTTAAAATTTATTTTCAAGAAAATACTGACATAAAGAATAGTTTTAGTGAAAACCGCAAACGAATCGACCAATTTTTCCGTTTTTTTATAATCATTAGAAATTATAACAACTGAACACAGTTCAGTTTGTGCTACTTAACCACTCCCAACGATTCAAATTTTGAGCTCAAAATTTAAGTCTAAGCTTTTGAAAGCATGTAATATGATACAAAAAATAACGGTAAAAAATAGTTGTTGGTTACTCCAAAGTCTAAAGCGCCCTCTATCGGCATTTTTTGAACTGTATCTTTAAAATTGATTTTCAAGAAAATACTGTCATAAAGAATAGTTTTAGTGAAAACCGCAAACGAATCGGCGAGTTTTTCCGTTTTTTTTATAATCATTTGAAATTTTAACTACTGAAAACAGTTCAGTTTGCGCTACTTAACCACTCCCAACGATTCAGATTTTGAGCTCAAAATTTAAGTCTAAGCTTTTGAAAGCATGTAATGAGATACAAAAAATAACGGTAAAAAATAGTTGTTGGTTACTCCAAAGTCTAAAGCGCCCTCTATCGGCATTTTTTGAACTGTATCCTTAAACTTTATTTTCAAGAAAATACTGACATAAAGAATAGTTTTAGTAAAAACCGCAAACGAATCGAGCAATTTTTCCGTTTTTTATAATCATTTGAAATTTTGGTGCCTAAACTTTAAAGGCGCCTATCTCCTTCGGAAGACGTTTGGGACCCTTGGTTTCCTATTCACTATTACTCGTCTTGATGTGTTCTATCACCCCTAGCGTATGTACCATGAGTTTAGAAACACCCTGTATATATATATATATATATATATATATATATATATATATTGATATTTGAATTGAAGATTATTGTAAAAAAGTATTAAAAAAATACGCGACTACTCACTGCTCTTGAAATATCCCATTATTGGTACTAGCTAAGTTCTACTTATTTTGCGCGAAAATCAAAGATTGACAGTACCTCGGGTCAAAAGTATAGACGTACTCAACATTGGCACAGGTACACGGATCAACCTGTACTCTTGTCTGTTTTCGAATGGTCAGGAGAGTGATTCTCTTTACATTATTTCTTTCCCTTCTTTGGCATCAGTAATCTTTCAGAAGAACTACGGGAGGAAATAATTTCCCCGTAACAAAATTTTCAACATATTGAATAAGAAATATATATATATATATATATATATATATATATATATAAATATTTTTGTTATAAACAGTTCTGTATTTTGATTAAATGGAAAGAAAAATCACTTAACCCTTTCTGTACTCAATTATGAAGTCATGAAAATTTTATCTTCTAAAGCATTTTTCGTGAATTGTTTAAACTACATTAGAAGCTTTACCTAGTCATTTAATAAATTTTAGAAGGATTTTAGAAGGATTAATTTACTTGAATTATAGGGATTTTTTGCAATATTTATAACCTCACTCAAATCTTTTATTTTAAATATTTTTCTTAGTATTTTGTAGAATTGGGAAATGTACAAATATAATGTTCTTACAATATAACTATAGAAATATTTCCGAATTGAACCCCCCCCCCACCACCACCACCACCACCACTCCCAGTGCCAATAAAGCTGAAAAGATGCAAAGGCAAAAGAAATTATCCTTTTTAAAATATTTTTGTTTTGTGCAATTAATAATGCTTTTGGAACAAGATAAAGTAATGCATCTATAACTCATTCTAAACTGTATTACTACTAATCGATGTATTAAATGATTTTTATAACAAGTTATTTTAAGGGTGCTTGTAAGTACCGTCAGTAGATAAAGAGTTAAAATATATTTGTTGTAAACACCTTTTCATTTAAAATTGTCCCGAATTATAAATCAGAAATTTGCTCCTCTTCAGTTATTATCTTCGTTAATGTCTGAAGATATCCAAAACAACTTATATAATAACAATTTGATTTTCAGATAGATTTTTAAATAAAGCTGATTTAATAAATCTGTAGAGAGGTGGTTTTCTTTGTAAAATATTTACAAGAATAATTAGATCAATTAACAAAAAATAGTTTTTTTGTAAAATATTTACAAGAATAATTAGATTAATTAACAAATAATACTTTTTTGAAAAATATTTACAAGAATAATTAGATTAATTAACAAAAAATACTTTTTTTGTAAAATATTTACAAGAATAATTAGATTAATTAACAAATAATACTTTTTTTGTAAAATATTTACAAGAATAATTAGATTAATTAACAAAAAATACTTTTTTTGTAAAATATTTACAAGAATAATTAGATTAATTAACAAATAATACTTTTTTTGTAAAATATTTACAAGAATAATTAGATTAATTAACAAATAATCCTTTTTGAAAAATATTTACAAGAATAATTAGATTAATTAACAAATAATATTTTTTGTAAAATATTTACAAGAATAATTAGATTAATTAACAAATAATACTTTTTTGTAAAATATTTACAAGAATAATTAGATTAATTAACAAAAAATACTTTTTTTAAATATTTACAAGAATAATTAGATTAATTAACAAAAAATACTTTTTTTGTAAAATATTTACAAGAATAATTAGATTAATTAACAAATAATACTTTTTTGTAAAATATTTACAAGAATAATTAGATTAATTAACAAAATAATACTTTTTTTGTAAAATATTTACAAGAATAATTAGATTAATTAACAAATAATACTGTTATGAAAACCTCACAATTCTTACAAGGAAAATTTAAATAAATGCATTGTGATCCTATCTGTAAAAGGAAAGTGTTATGTAGCTGAAAATTTTTTGTAAAACATTCTTTAATAGGAGAAAAGCTAAATCCATGTAAATGGTTGAGAAAATAGCCACATAAAAAAATATTTTACCCTTTAGTGCGCAGCTTTGCATCTATGCAAACAACCCTGTTTTGAATTTAATAATTTTTTTTTTATTCGCATATACCTAATTCACACCAGAAAATTAAAATAGCAAAATTTGCTTTAATTAAAAAATAGAGACATTACATATTTAAATAAAGCGAAATGAACCATTGAAACTTTCTGGTGTAAAGTTAGATTCTCTGAACTACGTAATTTCTAGAAAGTATTCTGTTATGGGAATTAAAGGGTTAAATATTAAGTTTTATAAAATAAATAATTATATAAAATAAGGTATTTGGAGACATACTTATTAAAATATTTTACTAATTTGCATTATTTTAGCGAAAAACAGCCACACGACAGTAGTTTTTACTTGTATTGCAGATGTGCAACAGAAGAAAAGATTGACGTATTATATGAAAAAGTATATCTCTGATTTTTTTTCATTATTTTTCCTGTGTAATAAACCTTTCAGAGAATCATATATCATTTTTTTCGAAAGAAAATAAAAAATCGCGCATTTAAGGGTTAACTTCGGCTGTTTCGATGTGTTTATTGAATGTGATCCAGAAAAGAATTTTGTATGAAAAGTACCCTATACTTTTATTAGTAGACGTATTAAATAAATTTTATATTGCATTTTTTTTAATGGGGCTTAAAAGTCCCGTCGGAATAGAAAGGAATAAACGAATGAAGGAAAAATCAAGAATGATTACTTTATATGAACACTAAATATTGAAGACTAAAAAGAAAAGTCCTAAAATTTTTTTGTATGAATAATACTTTGTATAATAACATTTGATTTTTAATCATTAAAAAGAAACGTCTAAATAATTTTTTATGACTAATTACTTTGTGTTATCACTTAAAAATTTTATTGAATAAAAACTAAAGTCGTAAAAATACAAAGCCATCTTTAAGAATGATTACTTTGCATGACCACTTCTGGATTTTAATGAATAAAAGAAAGTCACAATAAATTCTTAATGGATGCTTACTTTGTTTCAACACATTTTGTTTTTCATCATTAAAAAGAAAAGTGTAAATATTTTTTATGACTAATTACTTTGTGTTATCACTTAAAATTTTTAATAAATAAAAAGTAAAGTCGTAAAAATACAGAGTATTCTTTAAGAATGATTATTTGTATGATCATGTCTTTATTTTAATGAATAAAAGAAAGTCACAATAAATTCTTAATGGATACTTACTTTGTTTGAACACATTTTGTTTCATCATTAAAAAGAAAAGTGTAAATATTTTTTACGACTAATTACTTTGTGTTATCACTTATAAATATTAATAAATAAAAAGTAAAGTCGCACAAATATAGAGTATACTTTAAGAATGATTACTTTGTATGATCATGTCTGTATTTTAATGAATAAAAGAAAGTCACAATAAATTCTTAATGGATGCTTACTTTGTTTGAACACATTTTGAATTTTAATTGAAAAAAAAAAAGAAAACTCTTACACAATTTCTTTATGAATAATTATTACTTCGTATGGCCACTTTTGAGTTTTAACGAATTAAAAAAAGTCGCAATAAATGCTTCATGACTGATTGATTATTTTGTAAGAACAGTTTTGAATTTTAATTGAATAAAAAAAAGAAGAAGAAGAAAGATCGTACACAATTTCTTTATGGATTATTTCTTCGTATGACCACTTTTGAGTTTTAATGAATTTTAAAAAGTCGCAATAAATTCTTTATGACTGATTGATTATTTTGTAAGAACAGTTTTGAATTTTAATTGAAAAAAAAAAAAAAAGAAGAAGAAGAAAGAAAGATCGTACACAATTTCTTTATGGATTATTTCTTCGAATAACGACTTTCAAGTTTTAATGAACAAAAAGAAAAGTCGTAAGTATTTTTATGAATAATTACTTCGTTATGATAACTTAAGAATTTTAACGAATAAGAAGAAAAGTCGTAAATAATTTCTTTAAGAAGGACTACTTTGTATGATCACGGGGTTCATATGCATCGAACGATTCAGGGTATTTTAGGTGTTTTAGTACCATAAATTTCGTAATGTACTGCTCGCTATATTTGAGGACAGAATTTATTTTCCTTAAATAAGGCAAACATTACTTTACAAAAATTATGGTAAAAGGTGCTTGAACGTCCTTGAAGCGTATGAACCCTGGATCACTTCTGGATTTTAATGAATAAAAGAAAAGCCGTAAAAAAGTTCTTTATAATGTATTACATTCTTTGAACATTTTTTAATATAGAAAGACTTCTATTTGATATTATTCGACGTTTCAGCTCCTTATTTATATATCTTGGTTTTAATAATCCACTTCAATTACCCCAAAACAAGTTTTTGAAAGTAAAAATAGTTCATTTTAGTATAGGTATATGTTTTTTAACCATTTGGAAAAATGGTTATTGTCCTCGTCAGGGTAGGAAATCAAAAGCATATCTGAAGCGTTTTATTGGTTTAATCCGCATTTTATTCGCTTTCTGATTGGTCTATACACTAACCTTTACTTTCAACAGAGATGGATACTTCTGTTGCCACTATGACAAAAAAGTAATAACAACTACAAAAAAAATTAATAACTCAGAAACAAATTGAGATACAGCTTTCAAACAAATTGCATTTAAAAGTACATTTTTTTCTCTATATGACGGTGTAAAAAGTAATATTGTGGGATGTTTAAAAGTTTAAGAATGAAATTCCATTTAAAATGGGATTTCTTGGAAATCTGACGATGGAAAAGCCTTTTCCCAAACAGCCAATGAAATGCTTAGATAATACGTCAGTTTCGGGAAATCTGACGAGTCGCAGGCGATTTTTGTCGCTTGCAATTTTTACGTGTAATAACACTATTAATGTTTAATTCATGGCGTACGTAATGTATGATCAACTCCGTGCGATTTTTTATGTCTTAAATTTTAGTCTTTGAAAAAATCATGTTCCAAATGGTCGTTGTAATTTGTTAAATTGCATTTTTTTTTTTTTTACCGTCAGTACAAACTACAGATTTTCACTCTTCGGCCACGCGGATACGAAAATGATATATTAGCTGGGCCCTGTGCATTTCGTACTCATAAATCGTAAATAAAGTGATTAATTTTTGAGTATACATTTTTTCGGTTAAATAATTTTTGGAAATATTCCCTTGGAAAAATGAGCGAACGCTGCTGGACGCTATTTTAAAATTCATTATTTCAAAAGAGATTTTTTGATTAAAAATAAGTGTTTTTTAAATCAGACATTTATTTGGCTGTAGGGGGGGGGGGGGGATGCCTGTAGAATGCCGAAAAAGGGTCTTTTTTAGCAATTTTTTACTGGAATAGAAATAACGATTTTAGCCCTGGGTTTTTTGCATATTATTATGATTTGAAGAACATTTAAAAAAAATTAATACAAAATTGATAATGTGGTTCGAGTTGCGTGAGTGGATGCCCTAGTATGCACGCCGTGCACTTCCAATCGGGCGGTATCCGATTGATCGCAAGAATCATCAGCAATCAATTTTGATTCAGGATTATGAAAAGAGATGTCTGGAGCTTCAACCACTTTGAGATCAAAAAGTTGAAAATGAACAAATTGCCAGCCATTAAAAAAATACATATTTTTTTTTTTCTGACCCCGTTTATCGCCCTTTGGCGTGCTTTTAAAAATGTTTATTTTTTATAAAAATGGCTGAAAGTGGTCCAAGCTCCAACGAATTATATCAATTTTAATTTTAAAAAACAGCAATATTGGTTTAAGTCTCAATAATTGGGTCTCATGACTCTTAAAGCTTCAAAATTTTAGAAATTTTAATTTATTTATAAATTAAACTCCTTTCTTTTCTGGTCATTTTGATGTAATTGTTTCTTTGAAATTCTCATTAGAGCAGAAGTTATAGCTTTTAGAGTTACATCCGCTCAATACATGAAGCGGCGTTTCCGAAACTTTGAAAGTAATTTTTCTCCTAATGACGTTTTTGGGCATAACGCGCAGGATATCTCAAAAACTTCTGAATATTTTTTCATGAAATTTTCAAAACATATGTTTCATGTTAGTCTGTATAAGCTGAACTCTAAAATTTTGCTTTTATTGTTCAAAAAAAAATTTTTTTTTAGGTGATTATACTGTTGAAATTTTCAAAATTTTGTATTAGCTAAATACAAGTTTGTATTAAAAATATAAAAATGCTTTAAAATACAAATTTATTTATGTTCAGGGTAATTACAGCAATCTGAAGTATAATTAGGCATGAAAAATTTCATTCTAGTTTCAGAATTGATTTTGTAATCCTGCGCGTAAGCTGTCGTACCAACTTTCTTCTCGACAAATGTCTGATAGTTTGAAGTCCCCTATCAATATTAATTCTGCATCTTGTAATTTTCCGAATGTATGAAACGAAAGAACATACTTATATATTTCATATCTTTCAAAATTGTGTTTTAAAATCATGTACATTTTAAGATAATAAATGGTGAAAATGGTCTTTTTTTCCCTTTTTTTTTCAATCTTAAGAGTCCTGAGACCCCTTCATAGCTTTTGTGTTCTGATCCCGCCCAGTTTGAAAAATGTCATTTTGCGTCAAATGCGTTTATAGTACCCCAAAACAGTTTAAGCCTACGGACGCGTTGCGTCAAAGTACTAAATAACTATGAAAGTATTTAGAATTCGGACAAATTGTTTTGCATTGATAATCTACAGACTATAGAAAATAGAAAAATGTAAAAAAAAGAAAAATCAATTTTTTCAACAGAAAAAAACAAACCCAACGCTTAAATATGGGTATAATCTACTCATACTACAAACTTAATCATTTAAAGATCATAGCATAATTGTCAAATATATTTAACAATACGTAGCTGTAAAAGTCAAGCTGTTATTATCTGTAAACAAATTATTCCTTAACTTAAAATCCACATGAATATAAAACAAGTCTTAACATGAATAGCAAATATTTTCCAATTATCTGAGCTTTACAACTACATATTAATTTATTATAAAGCATTTTCTCGTAAACAGTTATGGTTACTTGCACAGTAATTTGGAAGCTCCATCTGTTCAGTTCCAGTTAAGCTTCGTGAGTTATAATGCAAGCCACGGATGCAGCTTTTATCATCTTATTATGTGACAGTTTCGTAAATTCTACTTAAAGATGGTATACGTCTTTATTAAATACAGTAAGACAGATTCTAGCTTTTCTCTTCGAATTTTAAGAAATTGTGTTACAATTTAGCTTGTTCTAACTATTTAATTGCTAATAAGCGTAAGTACATATGAAATAAAACAATTAAAGTGGCATTTATTGATGTAAGATAGTTTGTTATAACTATTTAACTGTCGATAAATTTAAGTATGTGTGAAACTAAATAATTAAAAAGTTCTAAATAGTTTGTTCTAATTATTTAATTGTCAATAAACGCAATCAGATGTAAAAGAAAATTAATAGAGTATTTTTATATTTAAAATAGTTAGATATAACTATTTTATTGTCAAAAAACGTCAGACGGTGTGAAATAAAAAATTAAAGCACCATTTTTTTTTAAAGAGTTTGTTCTAACTATTTAATTGCTCTTAAGCGTAAGCTCATGTGAAACAAAAGAATTAAAGTAGTATTTATTGATTTAAGATAGTTTGTTATAACTATTTAATTGTGGATAAATTTAAGTAGACCTGAAACAAAAGAATTAAAAGGGATTTTTTTTAATTTTAAATAGTTTATTCTAATTATTTAATTGTCAACAAACGCAATCAGACGTAATAATAACATTAATAATAATAATAGAGCATTTTTATATTTAAAATAGTTAGGTGTAAAAAAAACACAAAAAGATGTAAAATAAAAGAATTAAAGCGACATTTTTCTTCAGATAGATTGTTTTAACCATTTAATTGTCAAAAAACGTAAGAAGGTGTGAAATAAAAGAATTAAAGTGACATTTTCCTTCAAATAGTTTGTTAAAAATGTTTAATTGCATATAAGGTTAGGCACATGTGAAACAAAAGAATTAAAGTGGCATTTATTGATTTAAGATAGTTGTCATAACTATTTAATTGATGATAAATTTACGTAAATCTCAAACAAAAGAATTAAAAGGGAATTTTTCAATTTTAAATTGTACTAATTATTTAATTGTCAATAAACGCAATCAAATGTAAAAAATAAAAAATAAACGGTCAAGTGCGAGTATTACTCGCATACAGAGGGTTCCGTAGAATATATATATGAATTTGTAATTGTATTGTTAAAAAAACCGTTGCTAAAAGAATACTAAGACTTTGTAAAAAACTATACAACGTAGGCTTGGGTATAACTGTATATACTAGAAAAGTGTAAAAGGATATACCATGAAAGTTCAAAGAAATATGGAACCTAAATAATATCAAATATAGCAATTCTGTATAACTAATTTTTTAATATTATCCTAATCTGTTTATGATGAACTTAATTCGGTACTGATAATAAAAGCCGTTCATATTTAAACTTCATTTGACATCTCATAAAACTAAATTCAGCGCAGTAATAACCTTTATTTCTACAGTGTAGCTAAAACAAAACCTTTGTTCAAAGTTTAAATTTGGCATTGTGCTAAGCGTGCTTCGAAAGGAGGTCACAGAGTTGCAACGCCGCCTTGGTCCGTGGTACGTTTTTCCAGATAGGTTTTTAATTAACTTTTAAAGTCAATCGAGGCGTTTCGGGAGATCCACTCAATGCAAACTAGTCGCTAATCCCACAGTATTTACGTGATTCATTCCAATTAAACCTTTTGAGGGCGGTGTTCTTAAACACCTAATTTTAATTCCAAAACTAACAAACGGCACCAAGAATATTTAATTAAAATTTTTCTTTTATAATGTACGTGAAAATAAGCAAGTTTGTATTTTCTAATGAATTCGTTTATAAATTCTGGTGCCAATCCATTAGTTTTTTAGTTTATGAACAGAATTACTCCGCACCGGAAAGGTTTAAGTGGTCGCAGTACTCTTAAAGCTTCAAAATTTTAGAAATTTAAATTTTTTAGATGTTAAACTCCTATCTTTTCTGAACATTTTGATATGATTGTTTCCTTGAAATTCCCATTAGAACAGAAGTTATGGCTTTTAGAATTATACCAGCTCAATAGCTGAAGTGACGTTTCCGAATCTTTGAAGTCATTTTTCTCCAAATGATGTTTTTGGGCATAACACGCAAGATACCTCAAAAACTTCTAAATATTTTTTTCCATGAAATTTTCAAAACATATATTTCATGTTATTCTGTATAAACGAAACCTAAAATTTTTTTTTATTGTTCAAAAAAATACTTTTTTAGGTGATTATACTGTTGAAATTTTCAAAATTTTGCATTAGCTAAATACAACATTGCATTAAAAATATGAAAATGCTTTAAATACAAATTTATTTACGTTCAGGATAATTATTACAATCTGAAGTATAAGTAAGCACGAAAATTTTCATTCTAGTTGCAATATTTATTTTGTAATTGCGCGTAAACTGTTATGCCAATTTTCTGTTCGACAAATGTCTAACAGTTTCGAGAGCCCTATAAATACTAATTCTGCATCTTGCAATTTTTTTAAATGCATGAAATGAAAGAACATACTTATATTTTTCATTCCAATTAAAATTGTGTTTTAAAATCATATACATTTAAAGACATTAAATGTTGAAAATGGTCTTTTTTTTTCTTTTTTTCCAATTTTAAGAGTTCTGAGACCCCTTAAATTAGTCTGTTTTTAACAATTTGACGTTTATTAGGTAGCTTTCTTTACAAAAAAGCTACCTATTGCAGCCGTTCGGAGGAAAGCGATTTCAAAAAATTTTGGTATATTTTCATCGATCATGACCCCCAGACCCCGAAACCACCCTCCGTTCAAAGTTGATATATATATATATATATATATATATATATATATATATATATATATATATATATATATATATATATATATATATCTGACCTATGTCACACTGTAACTCCCGTAATTATGAACCGATTTCGATGAAATTCGGTGTGTACATAGTACATACCAATGTCTCGACCGAGTTCGTTGGCCAGCTTCATCCGCCGTTTTGTTTCAAAATGGCGGCCATTTAAAATTTTTAAAAAATTTTAAAACTTGAAATTTGGTACCAAAAAATTAAAAATGGAAAAATATTTTTTTCTTATGTATTTTACCTTTATACAAAGATTCCGGAGCAGTTTTTGTTTCGTCTATATCTTAAAAAATGGCTGAGTTATAGCATTTTGAATTTCTAGCGTGGCTGACATTTTGAAACGTCCTGAATTTTGTCACGCGATAAAAGGCGTATTTATGAACCGATTTCGATGTAATTCAGTGTGTACATAGTACATACCAATCTCTCGACCGAGTTCGTTGGCCAGCTTCATCCGCCATTTTGTTTCAAAATGGCGGCCATTTAAAATTTTTTTAAAAATTTAAAATTTGAAATGTGGTACCAAAAAATTGAAAATGGAAAAATATTTTTTCTTATGTATTTGACCTTTATACAAAGATTTCGGAGCAGTTTTTGTTTCGTCTATATCTTAAAAAATGGCTGAGTTATAGCATTTTGAATTTCTAGCGTGGCTGACATTTTGAAACGTCCTTAATTTTGTCACGCGATAAAAGGCGTATTTATGAACCGATTTGGATGTAATTCAGTGTGTGCATAGTACATACCAATCTCTCGACCGAGTTCGTTGGCCAGCTTCATCCGCCATTTTGTTTAAAAATGGCGGCCATTTAAAATTTTTTTAAAAATTTAAAATTTGAAGTGTGGTACCAAAAAATTGAAAATATAAAAATATTTTTTCTTATGTATTTGACCTTTATACAAAGATTTCGGAGCAGTTTTTGTTTCGTCTATATCTTAAAAAATGGCTGAGTTATAGCATTTTGAATTTCTAGAGTGGCTGACATTTTGAAAAGTCCTGATGTTTCTAACGTAATAACAGGCGTATTTATGAACCGACTTCGATGTACCTTGGTGTACATAGTACATACAAATATCTCGACCGAGTTCGTTGGCCGGCTTCATCCGCCATCGCGTTTCAAAATGGCGGCTATTTAAAAAAAATTAAAAAATAAAAAAATTTAAATGAGATACCAAAAAATTGGAAAGTGAAAAAGATTTTTTTTGTATGTGTTTGACCTTAATACAAAGATTCCGGAACAGTTTTTCTTTCGTCTATATCTAAAAAAAATGGCTGAGTAATAGCATTTTGAATTTCTCTTGTGGCTGACATTTTAAAACGACCTGATTTTTGTCACGCGATAACAGGCGTAATTATGAACCTATTTGGATGTAACTTGGTCTGTACATAGCACATACCAATGTCTCGACCGAGTTCGATGGCCAGCTTCATTCGCCATCTTGTTTCAAAAGGGTTGCCATTAAAAAAAAATTAAATTTAAAATTCAAAATGAGGTATTAAACAATTGGAAAATGAAAAAGATTTTTTTATGTATTTGGCCTTAATACAAAGATTCCGGAGCAGTTTTTGTTTCTGAAAATTTGTTCTTTTGTTTATATCTTAAAAAATGGTTGATTTATAGCACTTTGAATGTCTAGCATGGCTAACATTTTGAAACGATCTTGTATTTGTCACGCGATAACACACGTATTCGCCTATTTCGATGTAAGAAGGCATGTGGATAGTATATATCAACACCTCGACCAAGTTCGCTGGCCAGATTCATCAGCCATCTTGTTTCAAAATGGTGACCATTAAATTAAAAAATATATATATATTTAAAGTGAGGTGCAAAAAAATTAGAATTTGAAAAAGGTTTCTTTCTTAAGTATTTGACCTTGATATAAGGATTCAGGAGCATTTTTTGTTTGTCTTTACCTTAAAAAATGGCTCAGATATAGCAGTTTCAATTTCTATTGTGGGTGACATTTTGAAAAATCTGATTTTTTGCATGCGACAGCACTCCTATATATTAACCGATTCCGATGTGAGTGAGCATGTGCACAGCAATTACTAAGGTCTCGACCGAGTTCACTGCTTAGCCTCATCCACCATGTTGTCTTAAAATGACAGGCACTTTAATAAATTGCCGAATTTGGCAGCCAAATATATGTTACTTTAAAGAAAAGCAGCTTGGATAAAGCTGACTAATTTCGCGAAATTCTCATTCATTATATTGATAAAAATTAGTATTGAATCTCCTATATTCGGTTTCCATTAAATTGAGCTTCGTGTGTTTGAATGATATAATTTGGCTTTTTTTAAATAAAGATTATGAAAGCTACCTCTTCCTCCCGGCACTGGCCGGAAGGACTTTTTCTTTTATACTGCTACTGGACATTACATTACACATATATATCATTAAAAGTTGTTAAATAGGCATAGAGTACGCCGCCCCTGTCATTATGTATGTCCAAACTGTCCGTATTTTTAAGGGTTAGGCAGCCTAAGAGAGACTACTCAGGGCCGACTAGGCCTGCCCCTTAGAGCTTAACGTCTCTCCCGGTATGTTCCCTGACACGTTGGGACTCGTTAGTGAGTCCAGCCCTGTCTGGCCGCATACAGACGGACATACACAAGAGGTGCAAGGGGCGACGCACACCCGCCAGGGGCGGATCTTTAAGGGTTAATATCTCGGCTAATAAATGACGATTTTTTTCAAAAATCATTATCAACAATGCTTTTATACTTCTGCTACGATAGGTACCTTCAGTGCTGCTCAACACTTTTGCTGCATGCCCGTAAATCGAAATTTATGTGTAACAGAAAAATGCGATTTTCTCAAAAACTATGTGACCTAGGGTAATCGCTATAATTTTCCTGCAAGGTTTAAATTAACGTCTGCTACCTCTAATTTTTTTCATAATTTTAGTTTCAGTAGATTCCGAATTAGATGGGGGGGGGGGGGTACATATTTTTGCGCTGCATTTTGACAATATCTTTGAAAATATAATACCTAAAATTAAAAGGAATGTATTTATGAGTTCAGCGTTACGAAGGCTTTCACACGATATACAAAGAAAAGAATTTTTTTTTAGTAGCATAATTAGCCCCTCTACATTTGTACTAGACATATTTATGAATGTTTATTAATCTCAAAGTATGTTGGTCAATAGTCTTTATTACTTCCCCGAATTTGAACTTTCCATGTTCCATAGTTTACGAGTAAAATGGCTGTGACAGACAGACAGACACAGGGGTGATCTTATAATGGTTCCGTTTTTACTTTTCAAGTACGGAACCCTAAAAAATAGTAATAGAGCATTTTTATATTTAAAATAGTTAGATTAACTGTTTAATTGGAAAAAAACGCAAGAACATGTGAAATAAAAGAATTAAAGCAGTATATTTAAAAATAGTTTGTTCTAACTATTTAATTATTGAAAAGCGTTAGAAGATGTGAAATAAAAGAATTAAAGCGACATTTTTCTTCAAATAATTTGTTAAAAATATTTAATTGCTAATAAATGTAAGCACATGTGAAACAAACGAATTAAAGTGCCATTTATTGATTTAAGTTAGTTTGTTATAACTATTTAATTGTCTACAAATTTAAATACTAGATCTGAAACAAAAGAATCAAAAGAAAATTTTTTCAATTTTAAATAGTTTGTTATAATTATTTAATTGTCGATAATAATAATAATAATATAATAATAATAATAATAATAATAATAATAATAATAGAACATTTTTATATTTAAATTAGTTAGATGTAACTATTTAATTGTAAAAAAAGTAGAAGATGTGAAATAAAAGAATTAAAGCAGCCTTTTTAAAATAGTTTTGTTGTAACTATTTAATTGTCAAAAAACGTAAGAAGATGTGAAATAAAAGAATCAGCCCAAATCCGACCCGTAACTCAACCCGAAACCCACCCAAACTGAAACAATTAGAGTCATCCCTACCTACAACGAAAAAAGTAGTTCCAAACCAAACTGACTCATTATTCGGGTCGGACTCGAATGAAATTGGGTTATCCGACCCGATGCGGGACCCTAGTCTGTGTCAAATCTTGCAATCGATTTTTCACACACTTCCGTCGAACCGATTTTCCTCAAATGTTGTACACGAATTCAGCTCAATTTTATGTATATCACATATTTATATATTGACAGGACCATATTTCATCCCGGACAAACGGCTAAGGAATAAAACATTCTTTTATGATTTTGACAGAAATAACATGAACACGAACCAATTTTCCTCAAATTTTGCACACAAGTTCAATGCCAATAATTATACTATATTCATGTATTTTCAGGGCCGAGTTTCATTAAGAGCAAGTCCAGAGGCAAAAAAATTCTTTTATGTTTTTGATTGAAATCGGATATTTAACAAACTGATTTTTCTCAAATCTTCCGCAGAAGTTCATTGTCTCACACAACAGTATTTTCATGGCCTACCTTATCAGGAGCCGTGTCAAGGAATGAAATTATCTTCTACGTTTTCAATTGAAATCGCATACCTACTGATCCGGTTATGTTCGAGTTTAGTTTACAAGTCCACTCTAGATGACAACGCATATTCAAGAAATTAATTTTTGGATGAAACGCGAGTTGCTTGGAGTTTTAAGTTATATTTCTTGTTTATATATATTTATCGCTAAAACAATGCACAATGCGGATTATAGGCAGCAATTTACAATACCAGTAAGAACTAGTACAGTCCGACCTCTATTTAACGAAGTCGCTAAATCCCGAAAAAAAGTTCGTTATATGGAAAATTCGTTAAATAGAGAGTCACCCTTTAAAATACTTTGAACTACGTAAAACACATTTTAAGTCCATAAACACTAAATATAATTTTAAAAAGTAATTAGTCACACTTTTTTTTATAAATTATATCTATTTGTTTTACTTATTTTACCCATCAAAAAGAAATCTGCAAGGGAAATAAGAATGAAACAAAACATTGTCTAAAAATACATTGTATTTTCAGTTTAAAAAATAATTTTACATTAAAACAATGATTTTTTACCATGGTTGATAAGCTGTTTAGAGGAATACCAAATTTTAAAGCAGTAGTCTTTTTCTTCATGCCTTTATCCACCTCATCAAGAATTTTTTTTTTTCTTTGATGTTCAAGCACTTTCGCTTTGACATTTTCCAGCTACAAGAACCGAAATTACCAACACGGCTGATCATGATCAACAATCTAGAAAACGGGAAACTATAGTTTAAGAACACGGGGCAGCTCCATTGAGGGTTAAAAGGGGATATTGAAAGTTTGCTCTTCTTTTGAATGGAAAGCAAAGAATCACAACGATTTTACTGCTCTGGGTGAGTTAGGTGCCTGGTAAGACCTGTTCATGGTCATTGATGATCATAAAATGTGTTAAAAGAAAGAATAAGTTTGAATTGTCCAGTAATATTTTAAGAAAAAGGGAGAAAAAAAATTTAGATCCCAAGGAAAAGTTCGTTAAATAGAGAATACACTTCGCTATTTGGAGGTTATTTTACGAAGAAATTTGCAAAATGTTCTTGGTTCCAAGTAAAAGTTCGCAAAATAGAGAAATTCGCAAAATAGAGGTTCGTTAAATAGAGGTCCGACTGTATATTACGAATAATTACAATAATAATAAAAACTTGAGTCCCTCCCGCTGACCTTCCCCTTTCTAATAACTTTAAACCCTTAAAAGCAGTTTTGCCAAATCTAGAGGGGTTTTTTATTTAGGAATTCCTAATTCACACCAGAAAATTTTGAATATTTTTTTTTTTTATATTTTAATCACGTTGTAATCTAATATTAGTATTTAAATCAAAAATAATTATTAAAACTCTCTGGTGATAATTCAGGATGTCTTAATAAAATAACCGTCAGATTTGGCAACACTGCTTAAAAACGGTGGGATAGTATTTTTTATTACCACTTAATTTTAATACAGATCTATGTTAGAATTTTTGAACAAAATTTTACATTTATAACTTTGACGAAAATAATCTGTAAAATTGACTTTCCTTATTTTAAAATATGTATGTACAAATAACTTCAAAAATCCGGCATCATCGGGACCGAGGCTATGCCGAATTTTTGAAGGAATGTCAAAAGTAGTAACTAGGAATATCAAAAATAGTACTATATTCTTAAATGGTGCCTTTAGCCATAGTTTAATTCATTATTAAGTGATAATTATGCAAGAAAAAAAGAAAACTAAATATAAAAATAAGCTTGCATTAATTGATATTTTCTATGTTGCAGAAAAAAAATCTAATAAATAGGAAAAATATTTCTTCTCGTGTAATTTCGGAAACATCGATGCAAATTTTGTTTGCTTCAATTTTTTTGGCCGTTCTTTAACAAGTTTTTCTTGTATTTTATACAAATGGACAATATCTATTTCGGAAATACAGTCTTGTTCTCTAAAGTAGATATTAAATCTCCAGTCAAATTTATGCACTTTTCGAGAGACACCTTTTCTTATGCCTGTTGTTCATACTCTTCGTTAGAGCTGTTACTAGCGTTATCGGCGGTTCTATTTAGCACAACATCAGAAAAGAGACTCCAAAGAACTTGTGTACTACTCTCCAAGCCGCTACTGTGTGCAACAGTGCAGCTCCAGAAAATTTGTTCTGAAAATAATCTCCTCTGACAAATAAAAAAAAATGTCAATTTTTTTTTTTTTTTTTTTTTTTTTGCATTTTTACTTTCGATCTTGAAGTTTTTAATTCATAAACAATTGCTATTTTTCTTCTACCATACTTGAAAGTGTAAAAGAAAAAGGAAGGGAAAAAGATGGTTTTGATGCCGGATTTTTGAAGTACCTTTGTATACATTTTTTTATTATTATTATTTGGGTGAAAATTCAACTTTACAGACCCTGAAATTCCTTTTTATCTTAATTATTTAGTTATTTTAAGTCACTTGGAAAAAATAAACTGTACTTTTTTTCATCAATAGAGGGGCGAAAAAAGTTAAATTTCATAAACCACCTCTTTCTGGTGCCCATGTGTACACAATGTGTGTTACAACTTCTTGAATAATGAAATGCTGCATCGCCAAATATAGCAGCCCCATCACCCCATTAAATAATGAGTGGTCAGCCAGAGAATCAAAGCGACTAATATCTCATTACAGAGGGCTTGTCTGTAATTTACGGCACTAATAAGTTTGAGATCGGCTAATTAGAGAAATGGATTTTCCACTCTGATTATGATGTTTGCGCTTCAATTTGTAATCGAGTTAGAACCACGCCGGATTATGGGCTATTTATTCTCTTTAACTAGTTACATTAGATTTAATAAGTTTCGGCGTTATAAGTACACTTTACAGATGCTTGTTTTCCGAATTATTAATAAGCTATTGTTTGGAGAAAATACGAAGAAAAAAAGTATGTTTTGTTTGCAAACATCTTTTAAATGATTTTCATTCAGCGTATGTTATTCTAAATAATACGAAGATGCAATTTTTGCTGGCTTATTTGTCTTTCTAATATTTGTTACATTATTTATTATTTCTATTTTAAAATAATAATTAAATGGTGGTACTTTTTCTCATAATAGCTAATTAGCTAAATATTAGAACCAATAATATTGAATTCGTGACAAGATAATTTATTAAAATAGTGTAATTTTCGCACGAATTCGTTTATATACGCATATTTGTAACTTATGCACCGAACAATATCAGCATATCATATACAACACTTATTCGTAGTAGGCATGTGGTCGAGACAGGCATGCAACCAGGGCACGGCCGAACCAGTCGACAAAATCAGAGGGGGGAAGTTGCTTTGAAATTTTTTATGTGGCTAATTCAAAGCTTGTCTTTTTCCATCTACTTTATATGCTGTTACATGTCTATATGACATATAAATATAGACATAAGTATAGAGGGCAAGTCCTTCACAGTCATAGAATTTTTTATTACAAAATTTTAACGTAATATACATGTTTAATATGGTTCTGCGATTACAGCTTAGAGCAGCTTGTTGAAAATCAAGGGGGACATATTGAGCAGTTTTAATGCTACTTTTTTTTATATTATTTAACATTTATAAAGCATATTAAATGTTTTTATATGTATTACAAGATATCTTAGACCGCCATTTTTGTAGTGGTACCCTGCCGGATTTGAATGCCTGTTCACATCGAAAAACTTGCCTAAAATACGTCACCGTATCTGAGATCTGAACAAAATGTAAAGTATGTGCATGCGCTTGAAATAAAACCGGCCGCAACAGCCAACCAGTAAAAGCAAAGCTTTATAGCCAACCAGAGTGAGTGGTAGTGCCTGTATCTAGCCGAAGAAAGTTGAAACTCAAACAGAGAGTTTATGGAACTCTCTGAGAGGGTTCGGCGGTCTGAGATATCTTAAGTATCCGGTGCGAACAGGGTATAACCCTGTATATATTATATTGATAGTAAAAGATTATGAAGTCTACAGTGGGCTTAAAAAATTACTACTCGGGTGGAGGGCTCAACCCAACTTGCCGCAACCTGATTACTGTCCTGGGTCGAGTATTTTTAGCATAATCGGCTTCGCCCGTGGCTTTTGTTTATTTATACTTGAGCAAACTTTTAGTAAAAATGTAGTGTACCTTAAACTATACAAAATATTGTTGTTAGTTTTTTTACTTTCCAATGTCGACCATTTATGGTAAATAAAATCTATCTTCAAACTTCGTGATTTAACAACAATGATTTCTAATTGTAATATGTAACGTACGGTCGTAGCAAAAATTTTCCTCTAAAAAATTACAAATTTGATTAATCGCATTAAAAATAATGAATCATTCAAATAATCTGCATCGTATTAAAAATAGAATCTTAACAAAAATTGTAACTATAGCATTGTCTAAAAATGCAGTAAAAATGACGCTGAATAAAATACTACAAAAATAAAGCTAATTCCATAGAAATGTTCAAAAGCTATAAAACTAATCATACCGCACATTTCAATGTCTTTTAAAGACGTTATATTTCATTTCTGACTTTTCTCTGACATTTTAACGTGCTTTAATAACAAATAAATCGCATTTACTCGTATTAATATGAGTAATAGTGCATTCTTTTTGACAGTTGTGATGGAAATTTGGCCTCTCTTACGTCGGTACATATTTAAATTTTCATATCCTATAAAAGATTCTCTGAATATAAACAGAAATGAACAAACTTCTGGCATTGATTTCTCATTTATGCCATGTCTCTATTACTTATTTATGTATGTTCTATGCATATTTGCTTGCCTCCGGTGTGTAATGTTATGTGTTCTATGAATATTTCAATCTCTTCCGTATTTCTAGCAAATAGAAGTTATGACTGTGAAATATATATATCACCAAAATAAAAATACTGACAAGTTATTCCTGCAGCATCACGGAATAGCTGTTATTATTAGTTTTTATCCTTCTATTAACAATAAGAGATTTGTGTGCTCTTATGTGCATGGTATGTGTATGTTTAAATTGAAAGATTTTATCTTGATTACAGATTTTTTTTTTTTTTTTCTGAAAATCAAGAATTCAATTATGAAACAAGAATTGTTAAAGCGATTGCGTATTCTAAAATCATTTTATTCTAAATAAAATTTATAAGAGAGCTTAATTTGGAGATATTCAATACTTATATTGATTCAAAGTGAACTGGAGAATATAAATTCAATAATTCGAAAAGGATAGAGAAACATAGACAAGCATATTTAAAAACTTTTATCACATTTTTAAAAAATACCTTATTTTAATAAACAAGATTTCTCTTTTTTTTAATATTTTTTATTTGATCGTTAAAAAGATAATTGATAGATGTTCAGATGGAATAAATTGCTAGATTTATTACAACAAAAATTTTCCCTCGAAACATCATTAACCACATGTTAAAATCCTGAAATCGGGTAACCCGATTTATCCGAACCCTGTTACATTGACTCTAATTTTTTTTAGTTGTGAGTCGAGTTTACTGTAATTGTTTCGGGTTCAGATTGAATTCAAGTTGGGATCTGACTCTTGCGGGCCAGGTTCGGGTTGACCAGATTTTTCAAAAAAGTCGAATATTTTTTTCAAATGAAAAAAAAAAAAAAAAACTATATATTTGAACTTTAATGAGTATATATGTGTATATTTTTCAACCTAAAAATAAAATTTATAATAGAGATATAACTGTAAACTATTTTTCCGTAATTGTATTAGAAAAATGGATTAATTTGCTTCTCTTTCTTTTTCGGATTAAAGAGTATCCGGTTCGTGTCGGGTTTCGGGTTAACTTCGGTTGGAATTTTCGGGTGCAACCCAACCCTAGCAGGACTCTACTCCATTTCTTTGTTACTAGGTTTCTCAACTCACAAGTATAATTAGTATAATGATAAAATATAGAATTACATATTTAAATGTTCATTCCAAAGGAAAACGAATTGATTTCGGCCTTTACGTGAATCAACTATTGCACAAATCAAATTGTATTTGAATTATCACAAATAACACAAGTTTGAGACACTGGTAAGGGGTTAAAATGCTTGCGTTAAGCCTGAAACCAAGACAATGTGAAAAATCTCGTTCATTTTTTATAATATATTTCGTTAAATATATGCGCAAGCTTTTGTGCCAGTATGTTATTCAAATAAATTCATTTTTTAATTTAATGTTTATGAAGCTTATACTTCAATGTGATTCTTTTCAGATATTGTTTAAGAGTTCTAGTTCTAAACTAAAATATAATGTATGTGCATATTTTTCCCAATGGTTAAATAACACAAAATCAATAAAAGGTTGCTGTTATATCTTAAATGAGCTGCAGAAATGAATATATGTCTATATATGAATTATAACTATTCCGCCTTTATGCTAAATATAATTATTTTACAATTGAAGTCAGGAACAAATTATAAAACATCGTATTTTGTAGAATCTATTTAATTATTTTATTACAGTCGTAATACAATTCCATGAATACACAAATTGATTTATACATATCGCGCATAAATTAAATCAAAATTCCTTTCTGTAAAAATTAAATTAAAATTTTCTTCTATAGAACCATAGAATATGATTTTATTCAACTCTATTTCAAAATTACAAGTCTTAACTTGGTCCAAGATTATATTCAATGGGTTCAGAAAGAAATAAGTCTGAAAGTTAATTATTTCTTATAAGTTTGTCTAGATTCTCATTTGGCACTCTTTTGTAGTTTGTAGACGGACTTTGAGGATTTTGTTATTAATAATCCTTCACAGTTTTCCTCTTTCAAAAGTTAATTAAATGTTTTTTCTTTGTCGTGATTTATTAGGATAGGAATTACGCATGGCATAAAAATAAGCATGTCATGTTGTTAGAGAACTGAATTTAATTAAATGGAAAAATTAGAAATACAAATGTTGAGTTACAAAATGACTGTCAGAGTTACAGCCACAAAAACAATTAGAATTCAGATAATAAAAATACAATGAAATTGAATATTATTTTAATTGTTTAAAAATGTTTTAAATTCTTAGGAACTAATGAAATGGAGTCAGTGCGATAAATTTAGAAATGTTTATTATAATTCTCACCCTAAAATCTAGTTGTTAGTCATTGTCAGATATTGTATTAAATGCCGAAGAATAAATACTACTTTAAACATTTGTTAAGAGCCCACTTCAATCACAGAAAGAAAGGAAAACGCTAATGCTAAGTCTATGGGAGCGTTATTTTCAAATATCTCGCTCAAATTTTAATATTTTTTAATGTTTTTTTTTGTTGTTGTTGTTTGTTTTTTTTGCATAGGATAGCTGAGGACGATCTACGATAGAGTTTACTTTTTCGATTTCGGTTTCATATTCTTTTTTAAAAATTACTTTTACTTTTGGTACCGGTTGGAAACGGTTCCGAAATTGAAACATTAATTATTATAGAAAAACTATTAGAAGAATTATTATAGAAAAACTATAACCAAAATCGAAAAAGTAAAAACTAGCCCGGTTGCAGATCTTCCTCAGCGATCCTATGCAAAAAAATCATTCAAAATTTTAAAATTTGAGCGGGAAATTTGAAAATTACGCTCCCATAGACTTATCATAAGCGTTCGAGTTTTTCTGCGTGAATATTGTGGGCTCTTCGCTTGTCAATTAACGTTTTGTTCGTTCATCTAATTCTTTATAAATGCTATCTGATGAGAACAAAAAATAAAAAATTTCCGAACTTTTTAATATTATACTATATAAAATATTACTTTAACTATCTGAAAAATGTTTTAAATTCTTAGGAACTAATTAAATAGAATGGATACGATAAATTAAAAAATGTCTGTTATACTAATTCTACATCTAAAACTTTGTTCTTCAACAAGCATTGCCAGATATTGTATAAAATGCCGAAGAACAAATACTATTTTAGACAACTTCTAAATTGTTAATTGACCTTTTGTTTGTTAATATAATTCTTTATAATTTTGTCTAATAATAAAATTTTAAACGATTTTTTGTAGATCAATCAAATTAAAATTTGGCTAAAAAATGACATATTAAGTGAAATTGAAATGACATTTATATTTTAGCTTTAAAAATAAATTAGGAATAAACTCGGGATTCCCGGGTTACACAATATAGATAAAATCCATTATATATATTATTCCTGATGTCAACATCCTTTTTTGTTGGCACATACTAAAAGGACAGCGATGAATGAGGTATTTTTCAAAAGGTTCTGCAAGCTACGTTTGATGTTATATAGTTATATATCGTTAAAAATTTGTTTGATTAAAAAAAATGCAGTCGATGAATGAAAAAAAGTATCAACAAATACAGTAGAACCTCTTTTATCCGAAACTCTTTTAACCGAAACTCTCGATTAAACAAAATCCATATTTAAGTTTTTTTTTTTTTTTTTTTTTACTATCACATTCCTTGTGTGCAAAATCCATTTTTAAAGCTTTTTTTTTCTCTCTTTTAACTATCATATTCTTTGTATGCAAGCGATCTTTTCCTAACTACGAGTACATATAAATATTTTCGGTCCCCTTTCTTAGAGTTCCTTTGAATTTAACTTGAGCTCCCGTAAGCTGAGGAGTGGAATGAAGAAAACGAACAAATTAGCAATTCTGAAACTTTTGAATGTTTTGCAAAAGGTTTTACATGGTTGGTGCAGCAGAAAGACTGTAATACTAGTAAACTAATAACATTAAAAAACTCTGTGATAGAGCTTCAAAACAAAGGCAATCCAAACAGCGACAAACAAAACATTTTTCAAACCCTTGTGATATATATGTAAAAGGTACTTAATTTCGAAATTAAAATTCAGGTAATTTATTCTTCTTTCTATTTTGCTATTGCTTTATTTTTATTAAGCACTTGTTACCATAATAAGAAATATTGCATATATTTTTCCTTAATCTTAAAATCGAAGCCTTCTCGATTATCCGAAAATTTCGGTTTTCCGAAAGAGGGTCGGTCCCAATCACTTCGGATAATCGAGGTTCTACTGTAATATCACTGACTAGCTGCTTAACCCGTTCTACGCGCGGGAGTTCATGAATTTAATTCTGAAACCAAAATTAAAAATAACTATTCGGTTTAGTAAAATATTTTTCTACTACTGCGCATTTTTTTAATGAAATTTAATTTATCATGTTACTATGGCAGCAGACGATAAAGCAATATATTTGGAATAAGGGAATAAATCGAATAAAAAGTTTTGCTGATGTTCCTGATAAAATGTTTGTCTTTATTTAAGAAAAAAAATTAATAATTAAGCGCAATTAAATAATCTCTAATTATTTGCATGTGAGGTAAAAGAATTATCATAATACCCGCTACAGCTTTTTAGTATTGCAAGCGTGGCGTACGTAATATGTATAGCTCACATTGGTTAAAGAACTAGCCCGATTACGGATTGAACATTAAAAAAAAAAAGGATTTTGTTGTGAATTTTTATTTGTTGGCAGCTGCTATAATGAAAAATGTTTAAATCTGATAGGAAATTGCTGCTAAATTGGTGTTTTTTTTTTATTAATTAAAAGTTAACTATAAATTATTTCGATTCCAGATTGCTTTAGTTGCCTCGGCCGTGTTTTAATACGCATGTACATAACATTTCACAATTCTGGCTTCCAAACTGTGGGTTTGTACAGCATTACAGACAGACAGACAAATTTGCATTTTTATATATTAGACCGCAGTGTGAAAGCCTCGCACGGATCTACTGTTTTATTATTTTTTCTAACTCTAATAGATTTTTTTCATTTAATATATTTTTTTGAATGCCCATTAACAATACTAAATCGCAAAATGGCGTCAGCATTACGCACAGACACATCTGTTCTTCATAATATAGATAGAAAAAATAACTAAAACAGTGTTAAAGGTGGCAATCAATGTTTGAAGAAAACACAAACTGGAGTTACATTCTGTGATGCGTTGTTAAAAAAAGACAAATGGTTCTTCATTTAGAGAAACATAATATAACCGCGAACGAAAATATATACATTAGCTTCTTCCGAGTAGCTAACGATTCCGAAAAGCTTTCGTTATCTTTAGAAACCTCAGAAACCAATGTATTTTCGAGATTTAAAGAAGCACTTTGTAGAGACGTCATCTCTCGCAATAAAACTTCAACAAACAATGTATGATGGGTCACTGACACAGAACAATCGAGCTAGCCTTTTGCTCTGTGCAACGACGTTCGCCTACCATACAGTAGCTCCCAGGTTCAAAGCCAGCCAAAGCCAAGTCTATTAAACCTACATTGGTGACCCGGAAAAGAAACACGTAACCTTCATAACAGATGGCAGCACGACAACGAATTCACTGCCAATAGGCAAAGCCTCAAAACATCTAGCTAAACAAGCGCAAGCCAATCTCTAAATAAGATTCTTTCACTGGGGTTGGGGTGTGTAGCGACGTTATCTCTCCCAATAAAACTTCAACAAACAATATATGATCAGTCACTGGCACAGAACAATCTAACTAGTCTTTTGCTCTGTGCTACGGGGCTCGCCTACCATACAGTAGGTCCCAGGTTCAAACCCAGCCAATGCCGATTCGTCAAAGCCTACACTACACACTTATATACAGGATGTCCGGGCTATAAGTATCCAAAAGTTATGGCTTATCATTACGGAACTACTCATTAGAATATAATAGATTTCACCTCCGTGGATTGGAAACCCCTCCGAGATTTTAACCCTTAAATGCCGGGTGTTGCCTTTTGGCAACATACCCAATTTCGGCTCCTAAAATACTATTAGAATAATATTGAAGCTATAATGCCTAATCTTGCCAATAAAATACATTCTGAAAATATTATCAAATTGATTTTCAACATGTAGATGGCAACACTTGTGCTGTTTAAGAATAAAGATAGATTTATTTTTTTAATTGTTGCTACATGCTCTTTTTGTTTTGTTTGGAAGCTTGCGAAATACCCTATTTTGTTCTGCAGTGAGCAAGTATAATTTATTTCTTATCAAAGTTCATAAAATTCTTGTGTGTTTAATATTATAGAGTTTTATCAGGGAAAATTATTTTTTCAGTTGAAGACCAGTATTGCCGAATAGTAACAAACTATTTTTTAGCCGTAAACCATACTTAAAACAAAATATGATTTTTTTAAGTATTTTTCCCATGATTTATTTAAAAAGTGAAAGCCGAAAAACATTATTAAAATGATTTTTGAAAAATCAGGCACTTAAGGGTTAAAACATTGAACAAAACAAAAAACTGAAACTGTGGATGAGTGGATAAAGCGTATCATAGAAGCAATTTGTCTTATAACTCCTCATATGCTACGGGATATTTGGGAAGAACTGGATTACCGTTTAGACGTTTGTCGTGCTGCCAAATGTGCAAACATCTAAGTCTATTGACATTAAAACTTTGTGAGGTGCTATTTTTATTTAAATATATATTTTTTAATTCTAATGGGTAGTTCCGTAAAAATAACCCATAACGTTTGGATACTTTTAGCCCGGGCATCCTGTATATGTAAAAAAGTTTATTTTGCTTTGTTTCCCGTGTTTTCTTTTTAAGATAAAAAATGACAAAAGTAGTGAATGTTTTTTACTCTTCGACACTTTAAGGGTGTTCTCAAATCCAAAAGGGCAACTTCTTGACATAAGTTTTAATTTATTTTTGTTCGGAAATGCATGAAACTAGCAGGTGTCGTTGTTCAGAAACTATGTCATAGAGCTATTTTTTCCGTTTTTTTTTTTTTTTTTGCTAACGCAATAGATCTTTCAGAAAATTGTGTCAAAGTTGACGTTTTGAACTGAAGTTCCCGAAGAAAGCAGAAAAACCAGTCCGTGAAGGGCAAAAATCGTGTTTGTCACATGATCAAAAACGCTTATAACTCAATAGGTAATTTATGGATCATAAAATGGAAAAAACGGTTCCATTCTAAATCGCTTCCATGACCAGGCTTTCCAATTTTATATCTTTAGGCTAAAAGATGAATTTGTAAATGTGTCAAAACGTTAATTGGGTCCGTAACGTTAATTAACCTCTTAATTGGTCCAAGATTATACTCAACGAAATGGGAAAAAATAAGTGTGAAAACTTATTTCTTATAAGTCTGTCTAGATTCTCATTTGGCACTGTTTTGTAGTTCATAGATGGATTTCAGGGATTTTTTTTATTAATCATCCTTTACAATATCATTCTTTCAAAAGTTAATTAAATGGTTTCCTTATCGTGATTTATACCGACATAATTACTTACGATATAAAAATAAACATGTTGGTATGTTATTGCAGAGAGGAATTTAATTTGATGATAAATATCTATAAATTTTATTATTAGCATTCAAAAGAATTGACACAATTATATTCACTTAATTCTGATACAGAAAATGAAAAGTTTTCTGAGCCATCTCATTTACAGTATGTCTCGGGGAGGGAGAATCTCTTTAAAGTACTTTCGTTTAAAAGAAAAGCATTGCAGCTTAACCCTTAAATGCCGGGTGTTGCTTTTCGGCAACATACCCAATTTAGGCTCTAAAATACTATTAGAATAATATTGAAGCTATAATGCCTGATGTTGCCAATAAAATACATTCTGAAAATATTATTAAATCGATTTTCAATATGTAGATGACAACACTTGTGCTGTTTAAGAATAAAAATTGATTTATTTTTTCAATTGTTGCTACTTGTTCTTTTTGTTTTGTTTGGAAGCTTGCGAAATACCCTATTTTGTTCTGCAGTGAGCAAGTAAAATTTATTTCTTATTATAGTTCCTAAAATTCTTGTGTGTTTAATATTATAGAATTTTACAAAGGAAAATTATTTTTTCAATTAAAGACCAGTATTGCCGAATAGTAACAAACTGTTTTTTAGCCTTAAACCATACTTAAAACAAAATATGGTTTTTTTAAGTATTTTTCCCATGATTTATTTAAAAAATGAAAGCCAAAATACATTATTACAATGATTTTTGAAAAATCAGGCATTTAAGGGTTAAAGCCTCCAAGCAGCCTCCCCTTAAAAACAGGGTGTCTGCAGATTCCGGAAATCAGAGAATTGTGGAACAATTAGGGAGATTTATCAATCTGAAAAAATCAGGGAACTTTGTAAAATTACTTGAAAATCAGATAAATTTGTCTATACGCGAAAATATTTGCATTTTCACCTTGCCAACGAGACTGATTCGTCTATTTTATATACCGTATTTTTCACGTGCTGATTAGTCTTTTCGAATATTAAAAAAAAAAAAAAAAAAAAAAAGATGCACATGGTATGAGCCTTTGGGGGGGGGGGGGATATTTAACGCAAATTAAGGTAATCAGATATCCTCATTTTCTGTAGATAGTGCTTATATTGAAGATAGTTTACCCATTTAAAAAAAAAATTAAATGATACATTAGCATAACCTGTCTAGCTTAACCAAATTAGCTATCCCGTCAGATGTAGATAAGTCTTAGAATTGGATATTTTTCAGAAAATGAGGAAATTTTCTGGTCGTTGGCCACTATATGAAGTTCTTGGACTAAATTTTGAGTTTGGATTTATAAAACTGTCACCAATACTTAATGAATATTAGGCAATTTATATGTTTTTCTCTCCCAAATGAGATATTAACAAGCTGGATAAATGTATTATATGAGGAATCGGTATACGTGAAAAAATACTGCATGTGTATTGTTAATAATGGAAATCATACCGTATGTGTATTGTTAATAATGGAAATCAGAGAAGTCTGATAAAGATAGTCAGGGAAATCATGGACAAATCAGGGAACTTTTTTTACAATTTCTATAGACACCCTGAAAAAAAAAAAATGGTCTGGCCTACAAACTTGAAAATTTTAACTCCCTTACATTTTAATATCATTCAATTAGAAAAATGGAAAAACTGAAATCAGTGTTAATGAATGAAAATTTTTTTCCACGACTGTATAATAATGAGGCTAGAATTTTAAAATAGTAATGCTTAGCAAAAACACATTTCAAGATATTCCGTATGTGTTTAAAAAAAACTCAAAAACATTATTATTTTAATGTATTTTTAGCTAAGTAAATATTTTTACTTTGCGAAAATGGTCTATTTTGTGATACATTGTAACACAATCTCCTTAATTCATAAACTTATTAATTCATTTCAAATTCAAATTATCCTTAATAAACTGAAATATGCTTTTGCAAAGCACTGAATTTTATTTACTTCTATTAAAAAATTATATATCTTAATTTGTGACAAAATTATACTCGATGTTAGAATTTAAGTCTCAAAATTTAATTATTTCTTATTTGTGTGTCTAGACAGTTTTGTTCACAAAGAGTCTTCGTCTTCAAATATTTAGTTATTAATATATCTTAGCGAATAACGTATCTACAAAGTTAATTAAACGATTTCTTTGAAGTAGTTTCTTTCGTTATAACTTTGCTACGTAAAACTTTAATTATGGAAGAATTGACAGAGTTGTGTTCTTAAAAGTTAATTATAGTTCTGAAAATGAATATTTTAAATTCTGTAAACACTCGGTTATTATATTAGCTATCTGAAAAAAAAAAAAAAAAAAACTGTTGCGATGGAGAATTGGTAAAATTGTGTTGATATTATTAAGAAGAGTTTTTTCTTTTTTTTTTTATAAAACCGAAAAGCAGTGTTTAGATAATTTGAAATATTACTGATTGTAATATATTTACCTCTCCAAGGAATTAACAAATAATATTTATTTATTTTATTTATTTATTTTTATTATTAATATAAGTAATAGCAGTAGTAGTGCTTTAAATTATACTGAAATTCAAAATTATAGATAGATTGGAAAACGATTAATATATTTTCATTTTTAAAATATATTAACCAGAAAAATTAATACTAATAAACGAAAAATATAATGGCCGTTTAAAGTTAGAAGTTTTATAGGAAATAGATATTGAGTTGTTGTTGTTTATGATGGCCAATTATCAACACGAGGGCTATGGGCCCAAACGGGGGGGTGTCCTCCGTGGGGGTCTTTCTAAGGGAACCTAACCCGTAATTACGCAAGGAAATCCAAGGTTCGAAGAAAACCACCGAAAACTCCGAACGATTAAGCCGACGGGCGCGATTGGGTTTGAACCCAGCACCTCCCGTCTAACAGCTTTTGAGAGCAGAACCTGTCGACCACTGTTGGGGCAATAGATATTGAGTGTAAACTTTAAATTTTGTTAGGTAGTTCAGGGTTTTTTTTTTATTATTATTTGCTTTGCTTCTTAGGTGCGTTCGTAATTGTATATAATATAAATACGTAGCACCTATAGTCGCCGTCTGGTCCGTCCGTCTGTCAGTCCGCATATAACAGCGCGAAAACCACCCAACCGAATGGTTTGAAATTTAGTATATATAATCGTTGCAGAATCGTGTCGAGTCCTTTCAAATTTTACGAAAATCGAATCAAAACTTAAAAAGATATTAATAAGAGTTTTCTTCATTCTATTAAATCCTATCCTACGTCATTAATTCAGTGATATTCCATGATAGGTAATGATCCTAGGTTGCCATGGCGATGACGTCTTATTTAAGATGGAGTCCTATTATTTCCGTATTACTAAATTTAATATATAGAATCGTAATAAATTTTGTATTCATGCATTTTTATATAAGCGTGCAACAGCTGCTACACCAAGATCTGAATATTTATAAAACTAGTTATAGTACGTACGTACCTCATTTGCAAGCTTGACGTACAATTTTCGACTTGTTTTGAATTTTAATTACCAGATAGATATATTTGATTGGTAAATAATTTTCTATTATTGTAAGGGAACATAGAAAAAAATGGGATACATTTAAATAGCAGGAAAAAAAATGCATATGTCAACTTACTGCTCATATTTTTATTAAACTCGTAAAAAAATAGGTTGCCCGGCACTTCGAAATGATTGTACTTTTATTTTATATTTTACTAAAAACCGTGGTGTAGTCGTAAAAAAAGAAGAGGGTATACTCTACAGTGTATATAGTATAGCTTTTTTGAGAAACAGAGGGCATACCGTATTCCTTAAAAAAATCCAGACGGCGTATACCACCGTATACCCTCCACAACATCCCTGCAGTAAAAGCTTTTTGCGTGAGAACCGTCAACCGTGTTATGCATTTCCTAACTGAATTAAATTTTAGTATACTATGTAGTATACATACAAATGAATGCATCATATACAGGGCTGCACAAAAGAATTGGTATACTTTTCCGACTGTAGATGGTAATTGCTGAAGTTGAGTTTTCAAATGTGTTATATCCAAATTGTTTACTTAGGTATTTGTTTTATTACAGCATTCCGAATGTGTTGTAAGGTGTATTACAATCTATGCTTGACGCAACATTTTTATTTTTTGTTTTGTTACAGCATTACCATTACGAATGTGTTGTAAAGTGTATTACAATCTATGCTTGACGCAACATTTTTATTTTTTGTTTTGTTACAGCATTCCGAATGTGTTGTGAAGTGTATTACAATCTATGCTTCACGCAACATTTTTATTTTTTGTTTTGTTACAGCATTACCATTACGAATGTGTTGTAAAGTGTATTACAATCTATGCTTGACGCAACATTTTTATTTTTTGTTTTGTTACAGCATTCCGAATGTGTTGTAAAGTGTATTACACTCTATGCTTGACGCAACATTTTTATTTTTTGTTTTGTTACAGCATTACCATTACGAATGTGTTGTAAAGTGTATTACAATCTATGCTTGACGCAACATTTTTATTTTTTGTTTATTGGAAAAACTATAATTTCGTTATGCACTCGCAAAAACTTCATTAGAATTCAAAAATGGCGTATTTGTCTGTCTGTCTGTCAGTTTCTTGGTCTTTAATATAATAAATGAATAGCCATGAAATTTGCATATGATGTTAAGGGAAGACACGACTGAGTGAAATCATAGGAGAAATATGCATAGCTTTAAGACCTGTTTCCTCAGAAACTACCTGACTGATTTTAATGAAAATTCGAATCCCTATTCACTGGATTATGCTCAAAACTTATGGTAGACATTTTTTTTTTTTTTTTTTTTCTTGCGACTAAAACTTTTTACTTTAGAGCAATAGCAATTTTTCAGATTTTTTTTTTTTTCTGAAACTAGTTCAATTTTTTAAAAACAGTCTGCCACATATGATCTTATATTTATACTCTACCACCAGAAAAAATTATTGAAATCGCTCGAGTATTTTAAGAGATAATGGGATTTTTACCTGAAAAGTACGATTTTTCAGGAGAGGCAAAATATTTAAACACTTCTAACTTGTGTGACGATCTTGCAAAGTTTTATAGAACACATGAATTAAACTATATATAAACACTTGGATAAAATTTAGTTACATATAATAAATGCGGTAATGTTTTAACCCTTATCGGTTCTATGTCACTTCCCACGTGACTTCGGAACCAACATCTCTTACACGAATTTTATTCGGTTAGCACCACTTTTTTTTTAAGAAACACTTTTAGTTGTACTTTGAAAACATGTGCATACTGCAAAATTTATTTTAAAGATATAGTGGTGCGAATAGAATATAAAAGTAGAATCAAGTATAAAATGTTAGCGAAAAATTAATGTGAGTGGGTTTGTCTTCCCTTAACCCCCTCCGGGACGAGCGCCACATATACGTGACGCATAAGGTGCTCAGAATCCGTGACTATTCCCACCAGTTATTTTTTATTGTAAATTTTGCCTTATTTAATCGGACGTTTTCCCGATTAAATTAGACGAAAAATTCTGTTTTAAAAACCGTTGATAAAAGATTAAAAACTCTATAAAAGAGACTCGTCACGAAGGAGTTAAGGTACAAAATACTGTTTTTCATTTTAAAAACACTCAATGCATCGATAATACGTTTAAAAGCCTAATTTCAACATTTACCATCTATGGTCGGAAAAGTATAGGAATTCTTATGCACAGCCATATACCGGGTGTTTCAAAAATTCGGTGCGAAAGTAAAACGCGATAAAAAACGTTCTATGGGTCAGAGAGACATGCAGTTTTCAGATAAATATCCAGCGTGGTACTGGATTTTTTATGACACCAACAAAAAAATTAGTTCAAAATCTCGACAATAGAGGGCGCTACTGCAGATAATTCCATGGAATAATTTCATATTGCTCACACAACGCAAGATTTGGATACAAACCGTTATAGAATACTGCATGTACACTTTTTTGTATCCAAATCTTGCGCTAACACAGTTACTCAGACACTCAGGGAAAAAATATACCGCATTCACCTAGAATGAATAGGTACTTCATTTTCTGAATCCCTAAAATAGAAATATAGATTTCCGAGCTATGAGAATAGGGTAAACAACTAAGCTGAATAGACGAAATGATCTAGAATTTCTAGTCTCTTGTTTTCTAGGTGACGAAACGATAATGAATCGTTTCAGTGTCGAGAAATTATCGTTTTATTTCTGTAATGGTTTCATAAACTAGAATTATAGTTACTAAAACTAACCTCCTGTGTTCGCATCTATTTGCAGAGATTTTTACATAAGTTTGACCACGAAAATATAGGAAAAGGCTTTAGAATTCTAGTAGGAGGCTCCAGAACTCTCTAGCAAAAGGAACTAGAATTTATAGGGATGACATGGAACTATTTTTTCTAGAGCCACAATTTAGGTTTTAGAGGCAAGAATCATATTTTTTCTCTGTGTAGCAGTAAGTCAGACATCTCATTTTTTTATTATTACTAGATGGCCTACTGTCTCTCTGAGGCGACGAAATGCACTTCTTGCAATTATCGCTTATAGAGAGTACTGTAACTGAATTATTTTGTGTGTACCGGTAAATGAACGAAAAATGCTATGCCTAATATATTGCATAGTAAGCATCTTGTAGTATACGGGACATTCTCACAATCTTTTGACTTTTATATCCCTGAATTATAATTTTTATTTTAGTACATGTCCTTGTGTTTTATTATTATTATTATTATTATTCTCTCTAAAAACGACATTTTCAAAACTGAGTAAAAAATACTCATATCTGAGTATGACGCATAGTCAAAATGGCTCCGAAACAAAATTACTCAAGCTTGAAACATGTATATACTCATTTCTGAAAACATGGACATACTGAAATATGAGCACATAACGCTTTATTCATGATGTTTATTCACGATTATACATGATGTTTGTATTTATATATTGTCGATGGTTGTCAAATCCCACCTGCGAAGTCTTTCCTTTACGAATTCATCCATTCTTCGATTTCGAAGGCTGAAGGATAAAATTTAAACTTTCGCGATTATATTACGACGGCTTTTAAGTGTTCTTCCGCAAACACGATAAAAATGTCGTTCGCCACATTTCATGTTACAAATTATTACTGAAAGGAGCGTTTCGTTCGACGTCATAACAAATGAATTAATATGAATAAATTCCACTAAACTGGTAAAATTTACTACCTTTAATGAATGATAAGTAATTTCGTTTGAAATTGAGTATTTCTGGTATTTCAGAATTGAAAGCATTGAGTTTTCATATTTGAAACAAAAAGTTTCATAACAAAATGAAAACATAGATTTACTCAGATTTGAAAGTGTCATTTTTCTCAGTGTTATTTCATATACTGAGGAACATCCCATTGCATGATTGCATTACAATATTAACGAGAGAAATAAGTTTTGGACGATGTTGAGGGTCCAAATACCAGGAAAACTCATCTACCGTCCCGTATCCCTGATGCTGATTTTTAAGTTTGGAGCTGTCTGAATAAAATTGTTTCAATAAAAATAATTCGATGTAATTTTTTTCCGAAACTGGAACTATTTTCTTTATATAAATATGTAGCAAAAAAATAGCCTGCACACATTTTTAGGGTTGTTATTATTTTTTAAACTCTGTCCCTGGGTTTTAGATTCCTTGCCGTCCCTCTTCTAAAATTATACAGAAAATCACTTCAGATGCAGCCACAGAATTTTTTTCAATTTTTTTTCTCGTACAGAAAGAATCTCATGCTACAGAAAGAATGTCTAAAATGCTTTAACAGGAAATTTACTGAAGAATTTAAATCAGCATTTAAATATCAATTTCAAGCATCGTGGCTTTATTGATAGTCTTACCGTCCTCAAGGTTTATTCCTGCACTTTTCGAAGTAAATTATTTTTTTTTTTTTTTTTTTATCCAATGTAAATAACTGTTTCTAAAAATCAATGAACATTGTGGCTACCACTTAATCTTAACATGATTTGCCTAAAATAGGTGGCAATTTTCCTTACCGTCCCTTTTTTTCCCATTTCGTCCGTTTTTTTCCTATACCGTCCCCTTTTTTTAACCTTACCGTCCCTTCTTTAACACCCCTTTAAGACAATGTTATACCAAAATTTTGTACTGAAAATACTACATTGTTATTATTTCTTATTTGAATGTCCTTTGGGTACTATGCAAATTCATTATAAGTAAAAATTTAGAAGAAAATAAAAAGTTTTAGTGGTAAAATGGTAAGGAAAATTAAACTCGCAAGTTTAACATAAACCTCAGTTAAATAAAAAAAATTTCGCTGCTGACCATTCTTTCTTTATTTTGAATCATTAAGGCATTCGTCTATCATCTTAAAATGTTATTTTAGCAAGTTTAATTTCACCAGATTTTTATTCCCGAAAGTCAAAAGATTGTGAGAGTGCCCCATATCTCGGTGTTGTATATATTTTTCAATATATTTAAAATAGTGTAACATCATTAAAATACGCTGCAAACGATTTTTCTTCATGGACCATAATGTAATGTATTCTTTTGAGTGTACCTGTAAACGAACTATATGCAGTAAAACCTCCTTAAAACGACCACGTTCCGTTCCAATAAAAGTTGGTCGCTTCGAGAGGTGGTCTCTTAATGCAGGTCATGTTTAAATCTAGATTTTAATTGTTGAAAAAAAAATGATAATAAATAATGTTAGTAAAATTTATTTTTCACATTAGGAAAACAATATAAAAATTTAAGTATCAAAACAAAAGTTAATTAAAAAATTAATAACTGCAGACTTTAAAAACTGAATATATTAACGTATGCTTTGATTTTACGATTTTATTTTTTATAACTTTAATTTCCAAGCCTTTCCAAAGTTCAGTAAATAAATGCAATTTTTTTTTTTTTTTTTTTTTTTTTGACGAGAACAAATAATGACGATTTCATTAATTTGAGAGTTTCGTAACAGAATAAGGCATGAGAGTTTATTGACCGTGATTCTTAATTCGTCATCGGAGTTAAATCCATTACCTAAAAAGGCACAAAGGGGTTTAAACACTTAAAAGTTACTAGAATAAAGATAATCTAAACTTTACTGGAATAAAAGAAAATCTAAACTTAGTTTAGAAGTTTGATGAATAAAATGAATTATTTTTCCAGTAAAACCTTCTTCAAGAGACCAGGAAAAAACGGGATTTGTTTCATTTTCTATAAAGAAATGGTTCGCTCATGGAGGGAGTTCAACTGGGATGGTCTCTGAATGGAGGTGAAATTAGTATTGAGCCTATTTCGTTCTAAGAAAAAATTACTGTTCGGGGAGGTGGTCGCTTAATGGAAGTGTTCGTACAGGGAGTGTTACTTCATTTCCAATATCGAACATACCATAGTAAGCTCCAATATCATATATCAATTATATAGCAATACGACTATATTTATGCGAGTTAGAACACGCTCAGACAGATAGATAGCCAAATAAACAGACTGACGGTCAGACAAAACGAATATTATAAACACTTTTCAACTATGCTGGTAAATTTTGAATAATATTGAATCATTCAATTTTAAAGTGTCGTGATTTTCATTTTAAATATTATTTTTCAATACTTAAATATTTCACTTGACGGAAGTATCCTTTTAATTTAAATCATCTTAATATAATTTTAAGTACTGACGCGACAGTGCATTATTTATAGCTTTCATATTCTAAGATTACTTCAAATTTAAATAAATTAACGGAGTTGAACTGCGCTTTAATTTGCATTTGAAATCGGAAACATTTCATTAAATACGGCACTTTATCGAAGGATATTTTAATATTTTGATGCAAAATAATTTTTAAAAGTAGAAGTGAATGAATGCGCTTCCTACCCAAATTAAATAGAAATTTAGGAATGCAAGTGATATAAGTCCAAAAATTCAGAATTTGTTTAAAAAACAATTATTTATAAAGCAGTAATTTACTAAAAAAATAAATGAAACAAAAAATAAAAGTTTTATAGATAAGTATATATTATATATGCCCATACTTATATTATTAATATATTATATAATATACAGGGTGATTCATAAAAGATGGGCAGAACTTTAAGGGGTTATAGTACACTTAAAGACAAATAATATTAAATAGGAGACTAAGGGTCCCAGACGTATTCCCAAGGAGATAGGGGGCATTAAAGTTTAGGGTCCGAAATTTCAAATGATTATAAAACATGGAAAAATTGGTCGATTCGTTTGCGGTTTTTGCAAAAAATTTTCTTTATGCCAGTATTTTCTTGAAATAAAATTTTAAAGTTCAATTTCAAAAAATGCCGATAGGGGGCGCTTTAGACTTTGGAGTAACAAACAACTATTTTTTAACGTTATTTTTTGTATTTCTTTAAATGATTTCGAAAGCTTAGACTTAAACTTAAATTTTGATCTAAAAATCTGAGTCCTAACGAGTAGTTAAGTAGCGTAAACTGAAATTTGAAATTTGAAACCCTTCTCCCCCCAGAACAAAAATCAGTTATTCCCGATCTTTGTGTCGTAGATTAGGCTCTAACTACTGCCGCGTTTTGCTAAAATTATTCTTTATGTCAGTATTTTCTTGAAAATAAATTTTAAAGAAAATTTTCAAAAAATTCCGATAGAGGGCGCTTTAGATTTTGGAGTAACGAACAACTATTTTATACCGTTATTTTTTGTGTCTCATTAAATGCTTTCTAAAGCTTAGACTTAAATTTTCAGCCCAAAATCTGAATCGTTAGACGTGGTTAAGTTTCTGGGGAGAGGGGTTTGAAATTTCTACTCCTGAGCACAGTTCAGTTTACCATGTCCACACATTGTGTGCTGTGATACGAGGTAAAAAGACACAAATTAGGATTATGTTACCAAAGCATATTTATTAACATGTAATTACAATAAATGTTCAAAATTGTGACCACCAGAGGTTATGCGCGCAGAACAACGGCGAAGAATGGAACGGCGAACATTCGCGAAAACATCAGGCTTTTCGAGCACTTCCCCTACAGCGGCGGAAAGTCTGGCGACCAGTTCCTCGGGGGATTCAATGGGTGTCTCATACATAAGAGCCTTCAATCGTCCCCAAAAAAAGAAATCGAGGGGTGAAAGATCTGGCGAGCGAGCAGGCCAAGCAACAGGACCACCTCGACCAATCCATCTGTTCGGAAATGTGATGTCCAGATAGTTGCGGACGTCTCGTACGTAATGGGCTGGCGCTCCATCGTGCTGGAACCACATGACCCGCCGGATGCGTGGAGGAACAACGTTTAACAGGTCTGGCAGCACATGTTGCAGAAATGTGAGGTATGTTTTACCGTTGAGGCGTTCAGGAAGAAGGTACGGTCCGATTAGGTGGTCTCCGAGGATTCCTGCCCAAACATTGATGGAAAAGCGTCTCTGATGAGCATGTGGATACGTAGCATGTGGATTGACATCCACCCATACATGTGCATTGTGTGTGTTAAATGTACCTTCACGTGTGAAGGTACATTCATCGGTGAAAAGCACAGTTCGTCCAAAATGTGGATTTAGCGCGTTCTGCTGCAGAAACCAGCGGGCGAATTCAATACGATTTGGATAATCCCCTGGAGACAGTTTCTGGACTCGTTGCACATGAAACGGGAGCAAATGTTCATCCTTCAGTACCCTCCAAGTCATGGACTGTGAGGTATCCACCTGCCTAGCCACTGTTCGTGTGCTTGTACTTGGCTGCGCCGCTACTACATCCAGAATGGCTTCTGCAACAACTACTGATTCGTCCTTTTTTGCACGACCTGCATTCGACCGGGAAGCGAGAAATGATCCCGTCTCACACAACTGTCTGTGCAAGCGCTCGAAAGTTTTGCGGTTAGGCAACCGCCTGTTGGGAAATCGCTCTCCGTACATTCGTTGTGCCTCTGCACCATTTCCATCTGCCGCTCCGTAAATTAAATGCATCTCAGCCTTTTCCTTATTCGTGAAGGGCACCATCTTCCGATTCATTACTACAGCGACTTACACTTTACTCACCGTTCAGTGGTTTTTATGCCTGAATCGTGTCGAAATTTTGCATACGTGTTCTTCTTCTTCCCCATTTGACATTTGCATACTTTCTGTTTCCTTCTTCACCCGGTGACTAGCGTCAGGAATGGAGCTTTAACGTTTGCATGAGCGACGTTTCCAACTGTGCCAGTGCCTTTATGAGTGAATTCCGACTATGCAGTCCTTGACGAAAGTTGTATTTTTGCCTCGTATCACAGCACAGAATCGTTGGGCATGGTTAAGTAGTGCAAACTGAACTATGTTCAGAAGTTGAAATTTGAACCCCCTCCCCTCGCTACTGAACCACGCTCAGCGATTCAGATTTTGAGCTGAAAATTTAAGTTTAAGTCTAAGCTTTAGAAAGCATTTAATGAGACACAAAAAATAACGGTATAAAATAGTTGTTCGTTACTCCAAAGTCTAAAGCGCCCTCTATCGGAATTTTTTGAAAATTTTCTTTAAAATTTATTTTCAAGAAAATACTGACATAAAGAATAATTTTAGCAAAACGCGGCAGTAGTTAGAGCCTAATCTACGACACAAAGATCGGGAATAACTGATTTTTGTTCAGAGGGGAGAAGGGTTTCAAATTTCAAATTTCAGTTTATGCTACTTAACTGCTCGTTAGGACTCAGATTTTTAGATCAAAATTTAAGTTTAAGTCTAAGCTTTCGAAATCATTTAAAGAAATACAAAAAATAACGCTAAAAAATAGTTGTTTGTTACTCCAAAGTCTAAAGCGCCCCCTATCGGCATTTTTTGAAATTGAACTTTAAAATTTTATTTCAAGAAAATACTGGCATAAAGAAAATTTTTTGCAAAAACCGCAAACGAATCGACCAATTTTTCCATGTTTTATAATCATTTGAAATTTCGGACCCTAAACTTTAATGCCCCCTATCTCCTTGGGAATACGTCTGGGACCCTTAGTCTCCTATTTAATATTATTTGTCTTTAAGTGTACTATAACCCCTTAAAGTTCTGCCCATCTTTTATGAATCACCCTGTATACTACTATATAATATACAGGGTGATTCATAAAAGATGGGCAGAACTTTAAGGGGTTATAGTACACTTAAAGACAAATAATATTAAATAGGAGACTAAGGGTCCCAGACGTATTCCCAAGGAGATAGGGGGCATTAAAGTTTAGGGTCCGAAATTTCAAATGATTATAAAACATGGAAAAATTGGTCGATTCATTTGCGGTTTTTGCAAAAAAATTTCTTTATGCCAGTATTTTCTTGAAATAAAATTTTAAAGTTCAATTTCAAAAAATGCCGATAGGGGGCGCTTTAGACTTTGGAGTAACAAACAACTATTTTTTAACGTTATTTTTTGTATTTCTTTAAATGATTTCGAAAGCTTAGACTTAAACTTAAATTTTGATCTAAAAATCTGAGTCCTAACGAGTAGTTAAGTAGCATAAACTGAAATTTGAAATTTGAAACCCTTCTCCCCCCAGAACAAAAATCAGTTATTCCCGATCTTTGTGTCGTAGATTAGGCTCTAACTACTGCCGCGTTTTGCTAAAATTATTCTTTATGTCAGTATTTTCTTGAAAATAAATTTTAAAGAAAAATTTCAAAAAATTCCGATAGAGGGCGCTTTAGACTTTGGAGTAACGAACAACTATTTTATACCGTTATTTTTTGTGTCTCATTAAATGCTTTCTAAAGCTTAGACTTAAACTTAAATTTTCAGCTCAAAATCTGAATCGCTGAGCGTGGTTCAGTAGCGAGGAGAGGGGGTTCAAATTTCAACTTCTGAACATAGTTCAGTTTGCACTACTTAACCATGCCCAACGATTCTGTGCTGTGATACGAGGCAAAAATACAACTTTCGTCAAGGACTGCATAGTCGGAATTCACTCATAAAGGCACTGGCACAGTTGGAAACGTCGCTCATGCAAACGTTAAAGCTCCATTCCTGACGCTAGTCACCGGGTGAAGAAGGAAACAGAAAGTATGCAAATGTCAAATGGGGAAGAAGAAGAACACGTATGCAAAATTTCGACACGATTCAGGCATAAAAACCACTGAACGGTGAGTCAAGTGTAAGTCGCTGTAGTAATGAATCGGAAGATGGTGCCCTTCACGAATAAGGAAAAGGCTGAGATGCATTTAATTTACGGAGCGGCAGATGGAAATGGTGCAGAGGCACAACGAATGTACGGAGAGCGATTTCCCAACAGGCGGTTGCCTAACCTCAAAACTTTCGAGCGCTTGCACAGACAGTTGTGTGAGACGGGATCATTTCTCGCTTCCCGGTCGAATGCAGGTCGTGCAAAAAAGGACGAATCAGTAGTTGCTGCAGAAGCCATTCTGGATGTAGTAGCGGCGCAGCCAAGTACAAGTACACGAACAGTGGCTAGGCAGGTGGATACCTCACAGTCCATGACTTGGAGGGTACTGAAGGATGAACATTTGCTCCCGTTTCATGTGCAACGAGTCCAGAAACTGTCTCCAGGGGATTATCCAAATCGTATTGAATTCGCCCGCTGGTTTCTGCAGCAGAACGCGCTAAATCCACATTTTGGACGAACTGTGCTTTTCACCGATGAATGTACCTTCACACGTGAAGGTACATTTAACACACACAATGCACATGTATGGGCGGATGTCAATCCACATGCTACGTATCCACATGCTCATCAGAGACGCTTTTCCATCAATGTTTGGGCAGGAATCCTCGGAGACCACCTAATCGGACCGTACCTTCTTCCTGAACGCCTCAACGGTAAAACATACCTCACATTTCTGCAACATGTGCTGCCAGACCTGTTAAACGTTGTTCCTCCACGCATCCGGCGGGTCATGTGGTTCCAGCACGATGGAGCGCCAGCCCATTACGTACGAGACGTCCGCAACTATCTGGACATCACATTTCCGAACAGATGGATTGGTCGAGGTGGTCCTGTTGCTTGGCCTGCTCGCTCGCCAGATCTTTCACCCCTCGATTTCTTTTTTTGGGGACGATTGAAGGCTCTTATGTATGAGACACCCATTGAATCCCCCGAGGAACTGGCAGTGTTGAATTCAGACTCTTTTCTCTGGGAGGGATTTCTGTGGCTCCGGGGGGGACATTATTGAGTTCCGGGGGGGGGGGGGGAAATTGCACTTTTTGACCATTGAAAACACAAAATCTCAAATCTTTTTGGGGGACATCTCATTGCTCCGGGGGGGAATGTCCCCCCCGGGCCACCCCCTGAAATCAACACTGGGAACTGGTCGCCAGACTTTCCGCCGCTGTAGGGGAAGTGCTCGAAAAGCCTGATGTTTTCGCGAATGTTCGCCGTTCCATTATTTCGCCGTTGTTCTGCGTGCATAACCTCTGGTGGTCACAATTTTGAACATTTATTGTAATTACATGTTAATAAATATGCTTTGGTAACATAATCCTAATTTGTGTCTTTTTACCTCGTATCACAGCACACAATGTGTGGACATGGTAAACTGAACTGTGCTCAGGAGTAGAAATTTCAAACCCCTCTCCCCAGAAACTTAACCACGTCTAACGATTCAGATTTTGGGCTGGAAATTTAAGTCTAAGCTTTAGAAAGCATTTAATGAGACACAAAAAATAACGGTATAAAATAGTTGTTCGTTACTCCAAAGTCTAAAGCGCCCTCTATCGGAATTTTTTGAAAATTTTCTTTAAAATTTATTTTCAAGAAAATACTGACATAAAGAATAATTTTAGCAAAACGCGGCAGTAGTTAGAGCCTAATCTACGACACAAAGATCGGGAATAACTGATTTTTGTTCTGGGAGGAGAAGGGTTTCAAATTTCAAATTTCAGTTTATGCTACTTAACTACTCGTTAGGACTCAGATTTTTAGATCAAAATTTAAGTTTAAGTCTAAGCTTTCGAAATCATTTAAAGAAATACAAAAAATAACGTTAAAAAATAGTTGTTTGTTACTCCAAAGTCTAAAGCGCCCCCTATCGGCATTTTTTGAAATTGAACTTTAAAATTTTATTTCAAGAAAATACTGGCATAAAGAAATTTTTTTGCAAAAACCGCAAACGAATCGACCAATTTTTCCATGTTTTATAATCATTTGAAATTTCGGACCCTAAACTTTAATGCCCCCTATCTCCTTGGGAATACGTCTGGGACCCTTAGTCTCCTATTTAATATTATTTGTCTTTAAGCGTACTATAACCCCTTAAAGTTCTGCCCATCTTTTATGAATCACCCTGTATACTTACATTATTATCATACTTGCCAACCTTCCTATTTTTAAAAATCAACAAAGCATACTTTAAACCAGAAATTTTATTTAATAAATGAAAGCATGTAGGTTTTGAATAACTACCACATCGAAGGAAGAAACATTTAATTTAAAAAATTTTCTGGTTGAAAGTATGTTTCTTCGTTTAAAAAAAAAAAGCAGGAGGTTGGCAAGTGTGTATTATATATAAGTATACATATAGTAAGTTTTACGTAAGAAAATAACTCATTATCATTAAACTAAAGTTATAACCTGCTAATACTGAAACAAGTCGCAAATTGTACGTCAAACGTAGCAAATGAGGTGCGTTCGTACTATAACTAGTTTTATAACTATTCAGGTCTTGGTACAATAGCTTTTGCACTCTCATGCAAAAATGCATGATTACAAAATTTATTACGATTCTATGTATTAAATTCAGTAATACGGAAATAATAGGACTCCATCTTAAATAGGACGTCACCACCATGGCAACCTAGAACCATTACCTATCATGGTATATCATTAAATTCATTACGTATGATAGGATTTAATAGAATGAAGAAAACTTTTATTACTGTCTTTTTAAGTTTAGATTCGATATTGATAAAATGTGAAATGACCCGACAAAATTCTGTAACGATTCTTTTTTTTAAATTTCACACAATTCGGTTGGGTAGTTTTTGCGCTGTGATATGCGGACAGACGGAGCAGGCGACGACTATAGGTGCTACGTATGTACAGTGAAATACGTTTAACACGAAACCGAAGGGACCGAAACAATTTTTCGTGTTAAAAGAATTTCGTGTTAAAAGGTTCGTAAAAAAAGAACAAAACTCACAAATATTTTTGACGTCGTCAAATTTTACGTCGATTTCCTGATAAACTACTAGTAAGTTGCATCCATTAGGATAAAAAACAAGTAAAAAAAATTAATTTTTTTGGGGGTGGGGGGGGAGATCAGATATCTTTTTTTTTAAATGTCTTTTTCAGCATTCTGAGATCTAACTTGTTTGAACCAAATAAGCGAAGCTGTCTCTAAATCTTCGTGCTTAGCAGTTCTCTTGCGTTTTCTCTCTGGTTTAATCATACGGCGCTCGAACATTAACGTAATGGGATCCCTGTTTTTTATTATTGTTTATGAAGTAGAATTGGCAATGCCAAACTCTTTGTAGATTTCTGTTTTGGTCCTTCTTTTTCATCAACTGCATTAAGCAGCTTCATCTTCATTTGAAGCGAGATATAGCAGTTTGTTTTCGTACCGATTTACCAGCCATTCTGCTCTTAAAACATAAGCTAATTTACAAAAAACACGAAATTCACTGATTTTCACCCAAAATTCAGTATTTTTAACACAAAATTCAACAATTTCAACTTTAACTAGATCAAAAGTGAATTTTTTTTTCGTGTTAAACGATTTTTGTTTCGTGTTAAAAGAAAACTAAATGCATTAAATTGCATAGTATACTGCCCGGACCGCTATATCATTTCGTGTTAACCGATTTTTCATGTTAAGCGTTTTCGTGTTAAACGTATTTCACTGTATATAATTGCGAAAGTACCTAAAAAGTACATTTTAAGGCTTATGATATACCTTTGATAAACATATCTAACTTGAATTTGCAACGAGATGCTTTATAAATTAAAAAACAATAGGATAAAATAATTCACTTTCATTTATGACCATTTTCACTAAAGCACCTACTTTCATTATATTTTTCCTATATAACTTGTGACCACCCTAAGGCAGCACCTATACTCGTCGTTCAGTCCGTCTGTCCGCATATAACAGAGCAAAAACTACCCAACCAAATGGCCTGAAATTTTAAATATATAATTGTTGCAAAATTGTGTCGAGTCATTTCAAATTTTATGAAAATCGGATGTAAGGTTTACTTATAGGGACAGTCAAAAGTTTTGCTGTACATTGCGGCCAATTTTAAAAAAATATTTCAAGTGCATTTTAATGATGTTATAGCCTTTCGAACAGAAAGAAATTGATATGCACCAATGAAGTGCACTAAAATATATATTCAGTACAATATGCGGTGCAAAAAATGCTTCTAAAACTAATTATAGTACGAACGCATCTCATTTGCCACGTTTGACGTGCAATTTAAAACTTGTTTCATTTTAGTTTGTTTTCAAAATCTAGCTTTCAAGCAATGGTTGTCATGGAAACGACTTCTTGTGAAAATGCGTTTTTCTTCATGATAGTTTTTTTCACTAATTCTCGTATTTAAACTGTTATAAGACAAGAATCTTTAAAGATAAATGATTCAAACTTAAAACATGTCTTTTTCAATTGTTTTACTTTAATTTTGATTCAGCAAATAAAAAATATTTTTTTTTTCTTTTGAAAATATTACTTTTTTTTTAAGTTACATCATTTTTTCTTAAATTTTTACTTTAAATATTTTTATTTTTTTAATTAATATTTTTAAAAATGATGAATCAAAATTAAAACTGATATATATCTGTTTATGTAAGTGAAAAAAAAAATGAAATTCTACAAATAATATTTCGAGTTATAACGATTTTAAATTACTGCACTTTTTTAATAAATTTTAAATTTAAATTTTTTTTAAAAAAATTATGAGAAGTTTTATCATGTGATTTTGATTACAAATGATATGGTTAACCATCACAAGAAAATTCAAAATTTTAACTCAATAAATAAAAATTATTTTAAAATGTGACCCGGACCCCCTTAAATGCACTTGCACTTGAGTGTCCTCATAGGGTTTTACATGATTCACCATACATTTTCTTTTATCATTATTAAAATAAATCTGCATCTTTTAATTTTCCTCTTTTTTACTTTATGCTATTATACGCTACGAAATAAAATTCCAACAATTTATATCCCGATATCAAACCCGAAATTTTAATTATTTCTTATTAGTTTGTCTAGGCAGTGACTAGACAGTCTATTGTAGTACATAGATGGATGTTAAAATATATAGAGATTAATATTTGTTTTTATACAATGCTTGAAAAAGTTAATTAAACTTTTTTATTGTTACATTTTGTTAAAATAGCATTATAAGCACTATGAAAAGTAATCCTTTAGCTTTTGTTAAATTGAATAGTTGAGATTTAATTGTGTGACTGTTATAGGAAATACAATACTTGTATTGTAAAAGAACTGTATGGAAATGAATTCATATATATTAATTCAAATTTTATTGTAGTTTGTTTGATCCCTCTGGTATTATAATATATATTAAAATTCCCAACAGTTCATCGCTTTTAGGGAATTAATTTTAATGCCATTCGACTTTTTAAATATATATACACATATTTTATATTCTGTGTTTTATTAGCTGTGAATAAAAATTTTTTGTTCGCATGGACTAATTAAATAATAAAGACGCGTTTAAAATTTAAAAAAATTATATATATATATAAGCAAAATAGATGAAGACTTGATATGTCATTGAACTTTAATGTGCTTTGGATTATTTCGACGTTATTTAAAATTTACTGAAATTTTAAATAAAGAGTTTAACGAGTAAATAGTTTTATTTATTTTTTCTGATATTTCCTGAATCTAATAAAATTAAGCTTTGAGAAAAATTAATTCACTGATTATCAATAAAACATCTTCACTAATTATCAAATAAAATTATAGTCACAACACAAAAGAATTCCACTATAGCCCGGTGGGAGGCTACACAAACCATCACTTCATCGGATTGATGGCTGAAATCCCAGGATTAGACAGAACTCGATTAGCATATTAAAATGCAACTGGTCTGCAAATCATATCCGTGTGGAAACCACTTGCAGACCCAAATTTAGTGGTTTATCGGTAGGTTTATCATTTTGTTTTCCTGCACCCAAAGGTATGAACACATGAAGAACTGGAAGCAGGAAAACACAATGGTAAACCTACCAGAGAACCACTAAAATCGGTTTTGCAGGTGTTTTCGACCAATATGATTTGACAAGGCACACAAGACACCCAGCCGGGACGCCAACCGTAAGGTTTATGGACCAAATGTCCCAGTGGGAAAACCCTATCCACGATCCAGCACCACCACCTGCCCGGGAACGAGCCCAGAACAGCGACATTTGCCAAACCAATAAATCACAGCATATTCCCATTAGGAATAAAAACAAAAAGGCACAAAAAAAAAATCGCCATACACCAAAAACAAATGTCCCAGTGGGAAAACCCTATCCACGATCCAGCGCTACCACCTGCCCGGGAACGAGCCCAGAACAGCGACATTTACCAAACCAATAAATCACAGCATATTCCCATTAGGAATAAAAACAAAAAGGCACAAAAAAAATCGCCATACACAAAAAACAAAACATAATTACAAGAACTGACGGTTTATAGGTTACCATCAACTTAAAAGATAAGAAAATACCTTAAAATAGAAAACTGACGATTAGCAAATTAATAATATAAAAAATAAAATAAAATAACAGTTAAAAATGACAAGAATGTATAGAAACTCACTGATTATAGATTACCGTCAACTGAAAGAAAGAGAAAAATACACAAATAAATAAATAAATAAATAATCTAAATAAACAAGCATAACTCCAGTTTATAGGTAAACTGGCAACTGGCAAAACATAATTTAATAATATGTAACAATTTATAATAGTCCTCAAAAAGCACAAATACTTGAGAGGCAAATCCTAATAAGATAATGAATAGCTGTATGTGACAGCCCTCAAAGAGTAAGAATACCCGAGAGTTCATCACTGAATGTCCCAAATTCACCTTGATAAAAGAAAAGTATTGTCCTAAAAATTTATACTTTATAAAGGAGTATACAGCCGATTCAGCTCATTGTAATTATCTTACAGTTTTTCATAATTATCTGGAGCAAAAAGAGTACGTCTTAAATTATATCTCACCGTTCTACTTTGGTGAAAGTTGAAAAAATAGGGCATGAAAGGACATCTGGCATATATACAGGGTGTCCCAAAACGACCGCCTAAACTCTGCACAGCTAGATTCCTCGTTGCGAGTACATGAAAACTGCCCAAAGAAGCGTTCCTGTACGATCCATCGTTTACGAGAAAAATACGAAAAACAAAGTATGACGTCACTGCCGGTGCAAGAAACAAGCACTTTATTGGACATATCAACAACAGTATTTGCATATCTTTCCAGATGATAATGTTTAAAACGTCCGCCGCGCATATCACGTCATGCATGCGCGCGCACCATGGAATGATGTTAAGCCGACGTTGAACTCGTATTTTTAAAAGGCTGCATCTTGCAACTACCAGTAGTCTTCGTATGGTGGCCATGTATTCCGTTCGTGACTACTGCAACATGTACCTGATGCAACATGTGCCGATGTAATGGAAATGCCTTACGAACTGCTAGGGAGTATGCCCGTCCATATCCGTCCCGCGTTGTTGATATGTCCAATAAAGTGTTTTTTTTTTCCTTGAAGCGACGGTGACGTCATACTTTGTGTTTCCTATTTTTCTCGTAAACGATGGATCGTACAGGAACGCTTCTTTGGGCAGTTTTTATGTACTCCCAACGAGGAATCTAGCTGTGCAGAATTTATGCGGTCGTTTTGGGACACCCTGTGTAATGCAGCACATTCCTGGCTTTCCCGCAGTCACAGTTAGGATTTGGCCGTTTTCCAATCTTGTTCAAAAATTTAGGGATTGGCAGACCAGATATGACCCAATGTGATTTGACAGACCAGTTGCATTTTAACTGCGAATCGAGTTCTAACTAATTCTGAAATTTCAGCCGTTAACTCGATGATGTGATTGTTTGTGCAACGGCCTCCCATTCTTTTACATTATGACTCTTTTAGAAAAATCGTTTGCAGTAGTACACTTTAAATATCTAACACTGTTTCAAAAACTGCAAAGAAATTGGAATGCATTGCTGATGTCCGCTATAAGATATTAATGTAGAGTATGGCGTGCACATAGATTAAGGACCAAGATGGGACATTTACGGCAAAATCTGCAATGGCAACAGTACTAGCGTCACTACCGACTAAGGGGAAGAATTAACAAGCCTCCGAAATTTACCTATGTTGAAGAAATATGTTTACTCTCTCTGCTTTGAATATCTATTCTTTCCTAAAGCGAAGCAGGTGTCAGACGATATTCTATTCATGCTTGCTTTATTTATTTGGCTGCTTTTTTTTTTTTTTTTTTACTGTACTTGTATTGGTTATAATGATAATTAGAGTAATAATATAAAAGAAAATCTTAGAAAATTCTGTTAATAACGTAAATATGTAAATTTATGAGATTAAATTGTAAAAAATCAAATTCAGGTATTGTTTTAATTTATTTATATCGAATAAAACTTTATTGAGTGTAATGTCAGTACCTCTATTTATCTTTAACTCTTAGATTTATATAATTCTAAAAATTTGTCGAAATGAAGTTTTCCTCATCTGTAATTTTATTATTATTTCTTATATGTTAATATCATAAATATTATTGAATTGATAGTACGTTATTTACATTAAAAACAATATTTTTATTTTATCTGTAAGAAAGTGAAAATGCGTAAATTTTAAAAGATTATTGTAACCATTGTTTAATACGTTAAACTTCATAAATTAATAAAACATCGGCTATAAAAAATTTCCTACCAAATGGGAATATTATCAAATTTTCTGGGATTTGTAGAGTGCAATACTTCGTATATTTTTATATTACACCATTAATTTATGTAGCTTTAAATCCAATTGTATCATATTTACTTCATATATAGCATTCAAGACGAAATTTTTACCCTGTTTTTCGTTGCACTTATATCGTTCACTCATCATGTAAAAAAAAATAAAAATAAAAATAAAAAAAATAAATAAAAAAATATTGTGCATGAACATAGAATAGATATTAGGTATATAAAACAGAATATCTATTCTGTGTTCATGTATCGGTGTAAGATTCTATTGAAAACGTAAACATGAAACATTAAAAAAAGAAAGATCACAATAAGGTAGATGCTCAGTGATAAAAATTTTACAAGGATGGGGAGTTTCTTCCCCATTGTCACTAAAGGCGCTACCATCGCAATCGCATTACCATTACGCTCTATGGAAATGTCCCATCTTGAATGTTAATCTATGCGCGTGCATAGCATTCCTTTGTTCATTTACAGGGACACAAAAAAGGATTCGGTTACAGTACATGCATCCTCCGACTTGCGTATACTCGACTTATGTAAATTCGCACTTACGTAAGAAATTTCGAAAATTACATTTATGAACATACTAGTGCGTTTGATACGCATTTGCATACTTTTGATAATTGTTTTATAAATAAAATATGCAGATAAAAACCACAACAATAATATAGTTTTATATATTAGATATAGTTATTTTTTATTGGGATATACAATCAAATCTTTAGCAAAACAAACACAAATCTGATTAAAATGAGCTAAAAAAAAACTCTGTTTAACCGTTACAATTTTATTAGCTGAATTCAAACCCTAACTAAACCTAATTTTAAAGTTTCGGTGAAGAGGAACGAGTGTATTTTTTCTTCCAGCTTCAGAGCTGTTCGTTTGATGTAGATTCAAAATTTATATAAATTAGTTCATCAATGTTAAATTTATAAATCCCATATTCCACAAGATACTTTTTATTTGAAAAGTGTTCTTTCAGTTTGTTTTTATATTTTTTCATACTTTTATAATATATATTCAAGTAAATACTGCTGCATGCTACTTTATTTATAAAATAATACTGTGTAAATAATATATATATTATATTATATATATATATACAATAAATATTGTAGTTTCTGACGAAATTTTACCTAAGGAATTTACAAATTCGACTTACGCAAAAGCTTATGGAACGCATTATTTACGTAAGTCGGGGGATGCCTGTATTGTCTGTGATTGCTGGAAGTCCTTTTTTCAGGTGATGTATAGCATGCATTCAAGCTTAACCAAATTTTAGTACTTAACGGCGTGTGCATAAGTTTTATAGCTCATATACATTGCTGCATTAAAAAAAAAAAAAAAAAAAAAATCGTAAGCATTACATTTTATGAGCGTTAATTGCTTAGAGGTGTTCTTTAATTGTGTTATGCATTTTCCAGCTTAATTACGTTTAGTTAGAGATCGACCGAAAATTCGATTTCGTTTTCGTTTTTGGCTCAAAATGAAAGTTTCGCTGAAAAGGAATTTTTGGCGAAAATGCTGTCGAAAATTCAGCCGGACCGAAACTATCTGTAATCCAAAAATCCCGTTTCTTCTTTCGTAAATTTTTAAGATTACTCATTGATTTAGCTGTATCGGCTCAAATCAAATCATTCTTTATTTATTACTATGAACTTCACTGTTAATAATTATCAGTCATGACTGGTGACGTGATGACTCAAGACGTGAGTGCAAATTATAAAACAAGCAATGCCTATAGGACTAAACTTTGAAGACGCTTTTCACGTGCTCATTAAAAGCTGCAGACTTAACAGTAATTTTTTTTTTTTTTTTTTTTGAAATCGCAGAAGTGTTTCGAATACTCGAATACTCTTTGAAAAAGTTCTAGTATAACAGATGATCATTTACAAAAATCATTATAAAATAAAACATTTTTTAATTAGATGAAATTCGTATAATAAGGAAATCATTCTGTGTCATTGATGAATTAATTATATTTTATTTTATATGAAGGTTTTGATCAGAGAGCCAAGTCGTATAGTTAATTAATTATGATACATATTTAATAAACAGGTATAATTAATTAATAATTATGTATATTTAATAAACACGTATAATTAATTAATAGTTATGTATATTTATTCAGGTATTAATCACTTTAAAAATTTTTGGGACATTTCGTTTTCGTTTTCGGCCGAAAATAGGAAGATTACTGAAATTCGGTTTCATTTGCGGTTCCGGTCTTAAAAACTTGTTTCGGTCAATCCTTACATTTAGTAAGATACGATTTTAGAATATAATAAAATTCCTATCGGGGCTATGCATAAAACTGAATATATTGTGTCTATCAATGGCAATTCTTGGAAGTGTGATTTTAATTGTGTTATGCGTTTCGTAGCTGAATAAAATTTTGGCTTAATATGTGGTGTGTATAAAATGTAGATCTACAGGGCTGCACAAAAAAAAATGTTCTTTTAAATGCAATTTGTTTGAAAGCTGTATCTCAATTTGTTTCTGAGTTATTAATTTTTTTTTTTTTTTTTTGTAGTTTTTATTACTTTTTTGTCGTAAGGACAACACTCTGTTGTCCATCTCTGTTGAAAGTAAAGGGAAATACAGATTACTGTATAGACCAATCAGAAAACGAATAAAATGATGATTAAACGAATGAAAACAGATATGCTTTTGATTTCCTACCCGGACGAGGACAATAACGACTTTTCCAAATGGTTAAAAAAAAAAAAAAAAAAAAAAAAAAAATGCAAATTACCTTGTATGGGCGAAAAATGTTGAAAATAAATTTTCGAATGTGTTATGTTTTTCATAGCTGAATTAAATTTTAGTAAACCATACTATGGGTATAGAAATTTATAGATCATATTCAGGACTTCTAAAAGAAATCAAATATCTCATCGACTATTCGTGCTAATTACTGTAATTGGGTATTCCTCTGTGCTGTGCCTTTTCTAAGGTATTCATTTATATATCTTTTTTTACTTTATTAAATAGTGAAGTTACGTTATAGTAGTCTAGAAATGTCGAAAAATGTTTCATAATCTATGCGTTACCCATGATTTTTCTTTCTTGTTTTATCTATGTTCTTTTTCTATCAGCTTTTTAAAAAATTCTTATTTATCATATTTTCTGTTGCCCGAAACTTTATTGTCTATTTTGTGAAATATTTTTTTTAAATGTTGCCATTGCGACTACTAAAATCCCTCTAATCTCAGCAGACGATTTCTTCCCGAATGCATCTTTTTTTTTAAAAAAATTCCAAGTTGCTGACTTTTATATATTGCTTTTCCACACGCAGTGTATTAGAAAGAGAAAAACAGTTTTGCAGGCAGACCAAAATAAATATTTAATATCGGATAATGAAATACAGCTAAGGTCATCGAACTAGCGTATTATTATTCACAACGATGTGTTATTATTCATTATTATAAACTTTATTTTTATGTTTTTCGTGTATTTGATTTTATTTATTAAATTTAAATTATCATTTTCTTTCTGGTTTAAGCGGTCTAAGACTCTTAAAGCTTCAAAATTTTCGAAATTAAAAATTTCTTTTAGATATTAAACTCCTATATTTTCTGAACATTACTTTGAATTATTACTTTGAAATTTCCATTAAAACAAAAGTTATCGCTCTTAAAATTATACTCGCTCAATATCTGAAACGGCGTTTCCGAAACTTTAAAGTCATTTTTCTCCAAATGACGTTTTTGGGCATAATACGCACGATATCTCAAAAACTTCTGAATATGTTTTCATGAAATTTTCAAAATGTATGTTTCATATTAGTCTGTATAAACTGAACCTAAAATTTCATTTTTAATGTTCAAAAGAAATATTTTTTTAGGTAATTATACTGTTGAAATTATCAAAATTTTGCATTAGGTAAATACAATTTAGGTTCAGCATAGCTGCCAACTTTTACGCTTTTTTGCTACCACTAAAATTTAATAGAGATTTTCGCCTTGTTTAATTGTGAAATTTCGACGATTAAATAAGACAATATTTACTGTAAAATTTTAGTGGTAGGACGAAAGCGTAAAAGTTGGCGGCTATGGGTGCAGGGTAATTATTACAAGTGGAAGTAGCCACCAAAATTTTCATTCTAGTTCCAAAAATGTTTTCTTTAATCCTGCGCGTAAGCTGTTACACCAATTTTCTGCTCGTCAAATATCTTACAATTCGGAGTCTCCTATAAATGCTAATTCTGCTTCTTGAAATTTTTTAAATGCATGAAATGAAAGAACATATTTATATCTTTCATCCCAATGAAAATTGATTTTAAAATCATATACATTTTAAGATATTAAATGTTGAAAATGGTCTTTTTTTTTTCTTTTTTTCCAATTTTAAGAGTCCGGAGACTTCTTAAAACATCCAAAATTTAAATAAAAAGGGGGGAGGGTAAAAAGAAAGACCCCAATGGTGTTAGGAAGGTTAATGAAAGAAATAATATTTTCAACAATCTTATTATTTTATTTTATTTTTACAATTTATATTTCTCATATTTTCTTATTTCTAAAAAATGTTATACAGTAAAACCTCCCTAAAGCGACCGCGTTCCGTTCCAATAAAAATGGGTGCTCCGAGAGGTGGTCTCTTAATGGAGGTCATGTTTAAATCTAGATTTTAATTGTTTAAAAAGGTAACAATGTTACTAAAATTTATTTTTCATATTAGGAAAAAATATGAAAATTTAAGTATCAAAACAAAAGTTAATTACATAAGTTAAATACTGCAGAGTTTAAAAAATGAATACATTGACATTTGCTTTGATTTTACAGTTTTATCTTTTATAACTTTCATTTTGAAGTTCAGTTAAAAAACGCAATTTTTTTTTTTTTTTTGGGGGGGGGGGGCGGGAACAAATAATGACGATTTCATTAATTTATCTATTTCTTTGAGAGGGTCCTGACCGAATAGGGTAAGGGGGTTTATTGATCGTCATTCTTAATTTGTCATCAGAGTTAATTTCATTGCCTAAAAAGGGGCACAAAGTTGTTTAAACACTTAAAAATTACCTAAAAAAGAAAAACCTAAGTTTAGTTTAGAGGTTTGATGAATAATTCGCTCTCTGGAATTATTTTTCTAATAAAACCTTCTTCAAGCGACCAGGAAAAAACGGAATTTGTTTCATTTTCTCTAAAGAAATGGGTCGCTCATGGAGGGAGTTCAAATAGGATGGCCTCTCAATGGAGGTAAAATTAGTATTGAGCCAATGGGAATAAATTTCGTTCCATGAAAAAGTGGTCGTTCGGGGAGGTGGTCGCTTAATGGAGACGGTCGCACAAGGAGGTTTCACTGTACTTTATTTTTATAAAAATCCTTTCCAAACGTTACCATTGTGACTATCGGAATTCCTCTTGTCTGAACAGAAGAATCCTTCTTGAATGTATCTTAGGGAAAATTTCCAACTCAATGACCTGAATATATTGCTTCACTACCTGTAGTGTATTAGAAAGGAAAAGATAGTTTCACAGGCAGGCTAAAATAAATATTTCCATTACACGGTACTAAAATAACTTTTTTAGTACCGATTAACGGAATATAACTAAAACCAATAAATTGGCGTATTTATTATTGACTACTAATTAACGAATTACGTATTTTTACATTTTACGTCTGTTTGATTTTATTTATTAAATTTAAATTATCCTTTTTTCTGGTTCAAAACATCCAAATCTTCAAAAAAAAAGTGGGGGGGGGGGGGCTCAAAAACGACAGCAGTGGTGTTAAGAAAGTTAATGGAGTAAATAATCTTTGCAACAATCTTATTATTTTATTTTATTTTTACAATTTATATTTCTCATATTTTCTTATTTCTAAAAAATGTTATACCTTATTTTGATAAAAATCCTTTCCAAACGTTACCATTGTGACTATCGGAATTCCTCTTATCAAAAGTCAACAGAAGAATCCTTCTTGAATGTATGTTAGGGAAAATTTCCAACTCAATGACCTGAATATATTGCTTCGCTACCCGTAGTGTATTAGAAAGGAAAAGATAGTTTCACAGGCTGGCTAAAATAAATATTTCCATTACACGGTACTAGAAAAACTTTTTTAGTACCGATTAACGGAATATAACTAAAACCAATAAATTGGCGTATTTATTATTGACTAACTAATTAACGAATTACGTATTTTTACATTTTACGTCTGTTTGATTTTATTATTAAATTTAAATTATCCTTTTTTCTGGTTCAAACCATCCAAATCTTCAAAAAAAAAGTGTGTGGGGGGGAGGGGGGGGGGGCTCAAAAACGACAGCGGTGGTGTTAAGAAAGTTAATGGAATAAATAATCTTTGCAACAATCTTATTATTTTATTTTATTTTTACAATTTATATTTCTCATATTTTCTTATTTCTAAAAAATGTTATACTTTATTTTCATAAAAATCCTTTCCAAACGTTACCATTGTGACTATCGGAATTCCTCTTATCTCAACAGAAGAATCCTTCTTGAATGTATCTTAGGGAAAATTTCCAACTCAATGACCTGAATATATTGTTTCGCTACCCGTAGTGTATTAGAAAGGAAAAGAAAGTTTCACACGCAGGCTAAAATAAATATTTCCATTACACGGTACTAAAATAACTTTTTTAGTACCGATTAACGGAATATAACTAAAACCAATAAATTGGCGTATTTATTATTCACTACTAATTAACGAATTACGTATTTTTACATTTTACGTCTGTTTGATTTTATTTATTAAATTTAAATTATCCTTTTTTCTGGTTCAAAACATCCAAATCTTCAAAAAAAAGTGGGGGGAGAGGGCGGCTCAAAAAACGACAGCAGTGGTGTTAAGAAAGTTAATGGAGTAAATAATCTTTGCAATAATCTTACTATTTTATTTTATTTTTACAATTTATATTTCTCATATTTTCTTATTTCTAAAAAATGTTATACTTTATTTTGATAAAAATCCTTTCCAAACGTTACCATTGTGACTATCGGAATTCCTCTTATCTCAACAGAAGAATCCTTCTTGAATGTATCTTAGGGAAAATTTCCAACTCAATGACCTGAATATATTGTTTCGCTACCCGTAGTGTATTAGAAAGGAAAAGATAGTTTCACAGGCAGGCTAAAATAAATATTTCCATTACACGGTACTAAAATAACTTTTTTAGTACCGATTAACGGAATATAACTAAAACCAATAAATTGGCGTATTTATTATTGACTACTAATTAACGAATTACGTATTTTTACATTTTACGTCTGTTTGATTTTATTTATTAAATTTAAATTATCCTTTTTTCTGGTTCAAAACATCCAAATCTTCAAAAAAAAGTGGGGGGAGAGGGCGGCTCAAAAAACGACAGCAGTGGTGTTAAGAAAGTTAATGGAGTAAATAATCTTTGCAATAATCTTACTATTTTATTTTATTTTTACAATTTATATTTCTCATATTTTCTTATTTCTGAAAAGTGTTATACTTTATTTTGATAAAAATCCTTTCCAAACGTTACCATTGTGACTATCGGAATTCCTCTTATCTCAACAGAAGAATCCTTCTGGAATGTATCTTAGGGAAAATTTCCAACTCAATGACCTGAATATATTGTTTCGCTACCCGTAGTGTATTAGAAAGGAAAAGATAGTTTCACAGGCAGGCTAAAATAAATATTTCCATTACACGGTACTAAAATAAAATTTTTAGTACCGATTAACGGAATATAACTAAAACCAATAAATTGGCGTATTTATTATTGACTACTAATTAACGAATTACGTATTTTTACATTTTACGTCTGTTTGATTTTATCTATTAAATTTAAATTATCCTTTTTTCTGGTTCAAAACATCCAAATCTTCAAAAAAAAGTGGGGGGGGCGGCTCAAAAAACGACAGCAGTGGTGTTAAAAAAGTTAATGGAGTAAATAATCTTTGCAACAATCTTATTATTTTATTTTATTTTCACAATTTATATTTCTCATATTTTCTTATTTCTAAAATGTTACACTTTATTTTGCTAAAAATTCTTTCAAATCGCTGCCATTGTGACTGTCGGAATTCCTCTTATCTCAACAGGAGAATCCTTCTTGAATGTATCTTAGGGAAAATTTCCAAATCAATGAACTGAATATATTGTTTCGCTACCCGCAGTGTATCAGAAAGGAAAAGATAGTTTCACAGGCAGGCTAAAATAAATATTTCCGTTATACGGTACTAAAATAACTTTTTTAGTACCGATTAACAGAATATAACTAAATTCAATAAATTGGCGTATTTATTATTAACTACTAATTAACGAATTACATATTTTTACATTTTACTAGATTATTCTATTATTTTTAAAATCAATCTGCAAAGGTTCTTTGCTACATAATCTCTCCCAAGCTGTAGTTCTCTTGTTGTATTTTATGTCTGCTGTATATTCTTTGCCTGCTATTGATAATATTTCAATCATTCAGCATCCATTGAGTTACCTAAAATTTGGAAAGAGATGCTCTACAGAATAAAAAACAATAGTAGAAATTAATTCACGTTGGCAAATATCCCTTTTTATTTTATTTTATTTTATTTTTGACCTTCCCAGGTAAAAAAGTCAGCAAGAAACCTTAAAAAAAATCTTCAGGGAAACTGAAGGTATTTGGAACTAAAATTACCTTCAGCTTACCTTTAGGTAAAAAACATGTATTTTCCCTTAACCTTCTGAGTTCCAAATACCTGCTGTTTTCCTTCAGGTAAAAAACCTGTTATTTCCCTTCACCGATTTTGGCAGAAATATCTGCAGTTTTCCTTTAGGTATAAAAGCTGTATCTTCTCTTTACATTATATCGTTGCACCTGCATGCGGACAGCCTTTTGTGCAAATTCGCATCAGATCAATACATAGTAATGATTACATATCCAGTTCGACATTGATTTGATACATATTAATAAACTAAATATATTAATAAAACATATATACATATTAATAAAAAAAACTAAGGGGGGGAAAGCACCGGAGGTGCGTAACATGAATAAGTGGTAACAGAACTTTCGAACGATATGTCAGCAAAATTTAGAAAAGTGCCCCCGGGGGGGGGGCAAAGTAGGGGGCAGGGGCATTAGAGGTGCATAACATGAATAAGTGGTCAAAGGCCTTTTGAACGATATGTCACATGACGGGTGTTGGCAAAATTTAGAAAAATGCCCCCGAGGGGGGCAAAGTGGGGGGAGGGGCAATAGAGGTCCATAACATGAATAAGTGGTCACAGGTCTTTCCAACAATATGTGACATGAGGGGTGTCAGCAAAATTTAGAAAAGTGCCCCCCCGGGGGGGGGGCAAAGTGGGTGGAGGGTCATTAGAGGTGCATAACATGAATAAGTGGTCATAGGCCTTTTGAACGATATGTCACATCAGGGATGTCAGTAAAATTTAGAAAAGTGCCCCCCGGTGGGGCAAAGTGGGGGGAGGGGCATAACATGAATAAGTGGTCACAGACCTTTTGAACGATATGTCACATGAGAGGTGCCGGCAAAATTTAGAAAAGTCCCCCCCGGGGGGGGGGGGGGCAAAGTGGAAAGAGGGGCATTAGAGATGCATAGCATGAATAAGTGGTCACAGACCTTTCCAACGATATGTCACATGAGGGGTGTCAGCAAAATTTAGAAAAGTGCTCCCCCAGTGGGGCAAAGTGGGGGGGAGTGACATTAGAGGTGCATAACATGAATAAGTGGTCACAGGACTTTCGAACGATATGTCACATGACGGGTGTTGGCAAAATTTAGAAAAATGCCCCCGAGGGAGGCAAAGTGGGGGGAGGGGCAATAGAGGTCCATAACATGAATAAGTGGTCACAGGTCTTTCCAACAATATGTGACATGAGGGGTGTCAGCAAAATTTAGAAAAGTGCCCCCCCGGGGGGGCAAAGTGGGTGGAGGGTCATTAGAGGTGCATAACATGAATAAGTGGTCATAGGCCTTTTGAACGATATGTCACATCAGGGATGTCAGTAAAATTTAGAAAAGTGCCCCCCCGGTGGGGCAAAGTGGGGGGAGGGGCATAACATGAATAAGTGGTCACAGACCTTTTGAACGATATGTCACATGAGAGGTGCCGGCAAAATTTAGAAAAGTCCCCCCCGGGGGGGGGTCAAAGTGGAAGGAGGGGCATTAGAGATGCATAGCATGAATAAGTGGTCACAGACCTTTCCAACGATATGTCACATGAGGGGTGTCAGCAAAATTTAGAAAAGTGCTCCCCCCGTGGGGCAAAGTGGGGGGGAGTGACATTAGAGGTGCATAACATGAATAAGTGGTCACAGGACTTTCGAACGATATGTCACATGATGTGTCAGCAAAATTTATAAAAGTGCCCCCCGGGGGGGCAAAGTAGGGGGCAGGGGCATTAGAGGTGCATAACATGAATAAGTGGTCAAAGGCCTTTTGAACGATATGTCACATGATGGGTGTTATCAAAATTTAGAAAAATGCCCCCGAGGGGGGGCAAAGTGGGGGGAGGGGCAATAGAGGTGCATAACATGAAGAAGTGGTCACAGGTCTTTCCAACAATATGTGACATGAGGGGTGTCAGCAAAATTTTGAAAAGTGCCCCCCCCGGGGGGGCAAAGTGGGTGGAGGGTCATTAGAGGTGCATAAAATGAATAAGTGGTCATAGGCCTTTTGAACGATATGTCACATCAGAGATGTCAGTAAAATTTAAAAAAGTGCCCCCTCGGGGGGCAAAGTGGGGGGGGGGAGGAGCATTAGAGGTGCATAACATGAATAAGGGGTCACAGACCTTTTGAACGATATGTCACATGACGGGTGTCGGCAAAATTTAGAAAAGTGCCCCCGAGGGGGGGGCAAAGTGGGGGGAGGAGCATTAGAGGTGCATAACATGAATAAGTGGTCATAGGCCTTTCCAACAATATGTGACATGAGGGGTGTCAGCAAAATTTTGAAAAGTGCCCCCCCCGATGGGGCAAAGTGGGGGGGAGGGGCATAACATGAATAAGTGGTCACAGACCTTTTGAACGATATGTCACATGAGAGGTGCCGGCAAAATTTAGAAAAGTGCCCCTCCCAGGGGGGAGCAAAGTGGCAGCATGGATATCGGATGTGTATAACATGAATAAGTGGTCACAGGCCGTTCCAACTGTATGTTACACGATAGGGACAGGTGTTGGTAAAAGTTAGAAAAGTGCCGCACTTTGGGCTTTAGTATTGTGCCCCCCCCACCCCCTTTGAAATTTTTATATATTACAAATAATATTTATCGGAAACCTCCGATGAAAATGCTGCAATTTCAAAAAAAGTCCGAAAAGTAAGAGATAATGAAATCCCCCAAAGCAGAATATGCTTATAAATGCGACGTACATCGCAGAACAACGGATTTCACTGCAGAACATTTCAAATTTTCATTTTCAAGAAAATTCACCATTCAATGTAGGAAAAATCGCAAAATTTGTCACTCATTGGTTAGAAAAAAAATCACCAAATTCTTTAATCGTTCATTTAAAAAGTAAAGATGAAAATAAGCAATCGCCAGTCGCCACTCAACGAGTAAATGTGAAAAACTGACGATTAAAAATATGGAAAGTACCAACCAAACGCAAGATTTTCCAAAAGGAATTTCGTAAAAGAATTGGGAAAGAAAAAAATGTGAATTTTGTCAAAAGATCGCGAAAAAACACACATTTCGTCAGAGGATTACGAAAAAAAAAAAAAATGTAAATTTCATGAAAGGATCACCAAAAAAGCGAATTGTATCAAAGAATCGCAAAAAAGCGAGAATTTTGTCAAAAAATCACAATAAAAACAGCACATTTCGTCAAAGGATCGTGGAAAAACCCGAATTTCATCAAAGGATCGCAAAGAATCCGAAATTTCGTCAAAGGATTCTGGAATAAATGCAAATATGGTCAGTGGATTGCAGAAAAAAACACAAATATCGTCAATACATCGCAGAAAAAAAAAAAACAATTTCGTCAAAGAATCGCAAAAAACCCACACATTTCATCAAACGATCTCTGAAAATCCATACGCAAATATCATCACCATAAATACCATAAATACGCAAATATCATCAATAGAGCAAAGGAAAAACACAAATATCGTCAATGGATCATGGCAAAAACACAAAATTCGTCAATAGATCGTCAAAAAACACAAATTTAGTTAAAGGATCGCGGGGAGGGGGGGGGGGGGAAATGAGAATTTCGAAAAAAAAAAAACCCGAGAATTTTGCCAAAGAATTGCGAAAACGAATGTGAATTTTGTGAAAAGATCGTGAAAAAAACGCACATTTTGTCAAAGGAACGCCAAAGAAACGAAAACATTGCCAATAGATCCGGAAAAAACGTGAATTTCGTTAAAGTATCTGGAAAAAATGCATAATTAGTACCAGGAGGGATCCCCTACCAACCCTCCCTTTACATTTCAGAAAATTTGCTGCAAATTTCAGATTTTTTAAACCTATTTTTTTCAATTTTGAATCATACCTGCTACTCAGTGGATAAACATACCTAAAATATACCCATAAATTAAATATTCACTGACATAAATGTACTTACTGGCTACTAAAGAAATTATTCTCACTCGCTAGTAACTGGCTACTAAATAAAGTCAACCTACCGGCCAGTGGCTACTAAGCAAAATTCCTTATTTTCATCTTTATCAAAAAGATAGTGAAATTCATCAATGGGTCACGAGAAAAACTCGTACAGTTCATCAGTCATGGAGAACAAACCATGAAATTCTTCAGCCTGTTGTGGAAAAACATACAAAATTCGACGAACAGTTGCGAGAAAAAATCCATGATTTTTGCTAATCAGTTGCAGGTAAAAAACTTCGTCAGTGCACCGCCAGAAAAAACCCACGATCTTCTCTAATCGGTCGCAAGAAAAAGTCTCAAAATTCACCTATGTTAAAAGAAAAAATCCAGAAAATTGCAAATCGGTCGTGGCTAAAAAAAAATCGCGGAATTCGTCAGTAGATCGACGGAAGAAACTGCAAAATTCGTACATCAGTAGCGGAAAAAAACTCTCTCCAATCGGCCTCAAGATATACTTACTGGTTCAAGAGAAATATAGCAAAATTTAAAAAACAGTCACCGGTAAAAAAAAAGCGAAATTCGTCAGTAGATCAGAGAAAAAATGGAAATTCGTCGATCAGCCATGCTAAAAAAAACCCTCGAGATTTGGCCAATCAGTTGAAAAAAAAGACACAGTTTATCATTCGACTGTGAAAAAATATCACAATTTTCACTGATCTGTCACGAGTAGAATGCGAAATTCGTCGATCGGTAGCAGAAAAAAATATTATCGTTCGCAAAAAAGAGAGAAAAAATTTGCTGTCAGAAGTGGAGGGTATACAGAGGTAAATGTCGTATACCTTCTGGTTCTTTTTCAGTAACACTGCTTAACTTCCGTTTCTCAAAAAAGCTATTGTATATACACTCTAAGGTATACCAGAGTTTCCCGTAGACAGTGTCAGGAGGGTGCTGAACTCTGCCTGCCCTTAGGTTTACAAAACAGCAGCCCTCTTACCCCTGATGGAAAACATTAGCACCCTTGTTGCCCCCAGCTGAAAAAAGTGCCTTTACTCCTTTCTTTATTAAAAAATTTACTTGCATAGTAAAAATTGCCTCATTGCTGTCTTTAAAATAGCGTCCTGTCTATTAAATATTAAAAGTAATTTTAAAAATCAAAAGGATGCCTTTAAAAATTAAAAAAAGTGTCCTTAAAAATCCAAAACATGCCTTTCGGAATCCAAAAGTGCCCTTTTCCTACAAGAAGCACCCTGCCCTTTTTTAAACATGGGAGAAACTCTGAATATACCCTCTGTTTGTTTTTTTTTTTACGTTTACATCGCTGCATACGAGTGCCCTTTTTTCTAGAAGTTTACTGTAGAAAAAACGGGTCAGTGCCCATCAGGCACAGATTTTTTTAATAAAGGACACACTTGTACCTTGTAAAGAAACGGAAAAAAAAAAAAAAACAATATTTGGAACTGGCTTGTTTAATGTTCCCATTTCTCAACAGAATTTTTTGATATTTTCCCACGACTGACTGAAATTTGTCAATTGTCCTCTCAAGCAACAGACGAATGTCACAATTTCTTTCTCCCGTAATCAAATGAAGAATTTTGCTAATTTTTAAACATTAAGTTTCATCGTTAGGTCAGGGGGAAGCATCATAAACTTGTCAACTGGTCATATGAAAAAGAAAAAACCCCAGGAAATTTATCAGTCAGTAAAGGGTTAAAAAAAATCACACAGTTCTTTGATTGTCATGGGGGGGGGGGGGAATTATTTAATTCATCCATTGATCGCATGAAAAAAAAATGTTTTGTTAGTAAGTTTGGGGGGGGGGGGGAAATATGGAAATTTATCAACTTTTTATCAGAAAAAACGAGATCTGTTGATCAGCTTAGGTAGGGGAGGGGGGGGGGGATCGGCAAAATTCATAAACCGACTGTTATGTATATATATATTCAGTTCCGCTAGTTGCTCGCAAGAAAAAATGCAATATTTGCCAATCAGTACAAGTAAAATACCCCAAAATTCGTCAATTGGTTGCAAAAAAAAATTGCAAAATTCTTCATTCAGTCATCAGGGGAAAAAAAAAAAAAATCTGAGAAATTCACCAGTAATCATTGGGCCCGGTAGCAGAAAGTTCCTGACGGGTGACGTGCGCCGCAGATTTTCTTTTCCCTTTTGCAGATTTTTTTTTCCATTGGATCTTTTTCCAACTTTATATTATGTTTAGTTCTTTATTATTTATTACTAAAACTTAAGTTTATTATTAATAAAAATTAGTAAAATGCTTAAAAACATTAAAAGTAAATGATTAATTAATTAAAGGTTCATTTGTAACATTTTACCTGCAGATTATTTTCAGTCCCTGAAACATCTGTCGCAGACACTTGGAGAATTTTCTGCTATTGGGTCATTGGGGGGAAAAAAAAAGAGAAATTCTTCAGTGTGTTGCTTTAAAATATTGTGAAATTTGTCAATCTGCTATGGAAAAAATAATGAAATGTAGCGGACAATCAATCGTGAGAAAAAAATCATGAGATTCTTCATTCGGTTGCAGAAAAAAATGGAATGCAGAAAATTAGCGAAAAATCGCTAAATTAATCACATTAAGTGACAATTGAATATTATCGTTGAATAATAATTATTGAACATCAATGTAAACAAAAAAGAATGCATAATTATATAAATTCACCAGTCAGTTACGATGAAAAAATCACATTGTTCTTCAGTTGTAGCAGGGAAAAAATTGCTTAATTCACCCAGCGATCACATGAAAAAAAAAATAAGAAAAAGAAAAACCTCACAAGTTTACCAATTGGGTGCAAGAAAAAATGCAACATTTAAATGCAAATTGGTAGAAATAAAATATTGCAAAATTCATCAGTTGGTTGCGGGAAAAAATTGCAAAAATTCTCCTGCACTCATCTGAAAAAAATATTGCTTTAAATTTGTCTTTAACTTTTTTTCATGAAAAAATTACTTTATTTAAAATAATTATACATATGTAAAATTATTTTTGGTACTTTTTGGTTAGCCGGGCACCAGTGTTATATATACATATATATTGTAATATATAACACTAGCGCCCGGCTAATCGAAAAGTACCTTATTTTTTCCATATTTCATATTCTACATAATAAATTAATCTACAATATATAAAAATTCTTTTAGTTATTTGGTACTTTTCGGTTAGCTGGGCGCCAGTGTTATATATACATATATATGTGTATATATATGTACACATATATGCATTTATATATGCAATATATGTATGTATATATAACACTGGCAAACAGCTAACCGAAAAGTACCAATTATTTTTATGAGTCGAATATTGCAGCCAAAGATATTGAGCCCTGCTAAATGATTTGCAAGAGACATTACACCTTCACTGTGCATTATTAATCAAGCAGTTATGTACCTAAAAAGATTATAGCTGCTCAATTTATAAAGGAAACTAAATCAGGTACTTACTAGTAAAATTTGTATTCCAATACATGGATCTATTAACTTGGGTCCTTTAAAGGACTTTTCACAAAATTTTATCACCTCAAAACAAGGAACCTTCATCAAACTTTTCACCTGCAAACAAGATTCTTCACAAAACTTTCCCACCTCCAAACTGAACTTTTTACAAGTGTAATTATTTAGGAGTAAAATCAGTCTTTCACTTTTAAACATAATGGAAATATATGAATATATTTTTCGCTATTATTTAAAAAAATAGTGAAATTTATCTTTAGTTGTACACGAAAATTTATTATAAAAAGTTTTCCCCATACCACAGCATTTCTAAATTAATGTGGCGATATTTTTTACCGAACATGATTCTTGTCGAATGCGTAGTGAATACAAAGTGCCGAATATCAATATTAATATTAAAAAGAAGTGTAATACAGCCCTCTTACGCTATATATATATATATCAACTTAAAAATTAGTTAAAATTCGACTACTATACTGTTGAAAAACTCCCTGCAAAAAGAAAAAAAATACAATAACAACATGACAACGTGACGATTAGTCCCGCTAATTTTCCGAATGGCGGTTAAAACGTAAACACACGGTCTCAGAGTTGAGTTGGGTACTTCCTTCTCATTCTCCCGTGACATGGAGTCAGAAATAGAGCTGCGTAATCAAAAATCAAATGTTCCAACGAAAATTTGAAATAAATAAATTAATACGAATTATACATTTTTCATTTGTTTTTGAAGAAGTAATTTTTATAAAAACTGGAAGTCACGCCTGATAGAGAATAAGGGCAAATTATGCATGCAATAACCCCAACTATATTTTTCAGCTTTAATCGTAGACGCCACCAAAATGAGGAGAGGGGGGGGGGGATAGTGCCTTCCCCTCCATTGATTTTGAAATTTCAGTGACTACAGTGAAACCTCCCTGTGTGACCACCTTCATTAACCAACCACCTCTCAGAACGACTATTTTTTTCATGGAACGAAATTTATTCCTATAGGCTCAATACTAATTTTACCTCCATTCAGAGACCATCCCAGTTGAACTCCCTCCATGAGCGACCAATTTGTTTGAAGAAAATGAAACAAATTCCGTTTTCTCCTGGTCGCTTGAAGAGGGTTTTATTAGAAAAATAATTCCGGAGAGCGCATTATTCATCAAACTTCTAAACTAAATTTAGATTTTTTTTATTATTATTCCGGTAACTTTTAAGTGTTTAAACCCCTTTATGCCTTTTTTAGGCAATGAATTTAATTCTGATGACAAATTAAGAATGACGGTCAATAAACTCCCTTGCCCTATTCTGTCAGGAAACTCTCAAAGAAATAGATAATAATAGATACAAATTAATGAAATCTTCATTATTTATTGCTCCCCCCCCCCCCCCAAAAAAAGCATTTATTTACTGAACTTCGAAAGGACTTGGTTGGATAAGTTATAAAAGATAAAACCGTATTCATTTTTTTTAACTTTGTAGTAATTAATTTGTAGTTTTGATACTTAAATTTTTATATTTTTTCTTAATGTGAAAGATAAATGTTAGTAACATTGTTATCTTTTTTCAACAATTAAAATCTAGATTTAAACATAACCTCCATTAAGAGACCACCTCTCGGAGTGACCAATTTTTATTGGAGCGGAACGTGGTCGCTTTAAGGAGGTTTTACTGTAATTAGCTTTTGTTTTGATACTTAAATTTTTATATTTTTTCTTAATGTGAAAGATAAATGTTAGTAACATTGTTATCTTTTTTCAACAATTAAAATCTAGATTTAAACATAACCTCCATTAAGGGACCACCTCTCAGAGCGACCAAATTTTATTGGAACGGAACGTGGTCGCTTTAGGGAGGTTTTACTGGACATATTTTTTTATGTTTTCAAAAAATATATAAAATTTATTATTAACGAGTAACTAAATTAAAAGAGCCTCTTTTATTTTAGCAAATATATGTAGATAGTGTAATATAGTAGATGTAATATAGATTGTATGTGCAAAATTCTTAGTTCCTCTTTTTTAAAGAGCTGTTGTTGGTGTGTTTTATGACGGTCAATTACCTACACTTGGGATATGGGCCCAAAGGGGTGGGGAGGGGGTGCTCTGGCGTCTTTCTAAGAGAAAGCAAGGAAATCCAAGGTTCGAAGAAAACCACGGAAAACTCCGAACGATTAGGCCGACGGGCGTGATTGGAATCGAAACCAGCACCTCTCGTCTACTAGCTTTGAGAGCAGAACCTCTCGGCCACTGGTGGGGCGGTTTTAAAGAGGAACTGACTGTCGCGCTTGGATGAAAGAGCGGCATGGTGGGAGGGGTGAGTGCCATTTTCCCTTCTGCATTTTGAAATTTAATTAACTAAAATTTCTTTTTTTTTGACAGATTTAGAAAAACACAGTAAAATTTATTCTTTTAGGAAAACTTAAAATGAAAAACTAAATAAGACATTTACAGAAAGGGGGTGGGGGAAATTGGGGCCCCATTGTCCATCGTTAGATACTAAAATTTAACTAAAATATATTTTTGTGCGTGTTTGAATACATTTTAAATATTAATGAAAGGGGTTTTGAAATAATTTGGAGATTTTTTTTAGGAGACAATTTTTGTTGATTGAAATTTTTGTATGCGTTAGAGTTTGAGGGAATATTTTTACTAGTGGGAATTTAAGAGAAATTTATGAAAAATTTTAGGATAAAAAGGAGACTTTGAAATAATTTCGTGATTATTATTTTATTTATAGAGGGGGATATTCTGAGATTGAAATTTTTGAGCGTGTTAGAGTTGAGGTGATATTGTTCCTGGTTATAATTTTAGAAAAAATTGTGACAAATTTAAGGTCAAAAAGGGCTTCGAAATAACTTTGTGATTTGTTTTTCTTTTTAGGGGGAATTTTCTGAGATTAAAATTTTTGAGCGTGTTAGAGGTAATGTTACTTGTAATAATTTCAGAAGTTAAAAATTTTTTATTGTACGGATGGAAGACTTGCCATTGACTTAATGATTGGACTTAATGATTTCCGTGTATTATCTAAAATATTAATTTAGAAATTTATTAAAATTATTAATGAGGAAACACAGGCATATCAAAATCTTAGATACCATAATGTGCAATAATAAAACTTTCAAGTAAAACCTTCATATTACCTGCATGAGAAACAGTTTTCATTTTCCCTGAAAATATCTCAAGCGATTTCACGAAAATTTTCTAAGTCATTGAAGATAATTTGGAGGTGATAACTTACAGAAATAAACCTGTATGAAATCTTTTAAAAAGCGGTATACTTCTCTTAAGAGAACCTTTAGTTTTCATTTTCCTTAAAGATACCCGCTGAAACCTTCAAAATGGCTGCAACATCTCAAAAATTTTAAAGGTTTGTGTCTGATTTTTTTACCTGGGTTGTTTTCATTATAGATGTGTTCTCGTGATTTTATTTACCAATTTCTTGCTTTTAAAAAATTTTGCGAAAATATTTATGTCAACAAAGATCTTGTGAATGCTCCGTCTAAGCGATGAAACATAAGTCAAACTGAATAAAGGTATTTATATGCCTTATAAGTGTTTTTATATATATATATATATATCTTTTACCAATTATTAGCTTAGTTTAGATGATTTTAAGTGTTTTTCATACATAATTTTATCAACTGTTTAACTAACACAGAAATAAATACAAATGAATTCGAGTCATTTAAATATATCGTTTGGGGAATCATTAAATGATGTTTATTCTGTATTCTTAATATATTTTCTTATTTCTGATATTTTTTTAAGCCTAAAAAGTTACAGTTATTTTTGATAAAAATTTCATTCCTAATGTTTTCCTTGTTACCGTCGAATTTCCTATCATCTCAACAGGCGATTTCTTCCTGGATGTATCTTAGGCAAAATTTACAAATCACTGACCTGGATGTATTTCTTTGCTAGTCGCCGTGCATTAGGAAATAAAAGGGTATTTTCACAGACAGATTGAGATAAATATTATAATTTGGGGTATGGGAATATAACTGAAATCAACAACTATAGATTTCTAATTTAATGATTACTTCTTAGTAAAAAAAAACAATAATTCATTAAGCTTATTGTTTTAATTTTTTTAAATAACTCATATTCTTATAAATCTAAAATATTACAGTTCATTTTCGTAATAGTTCTTTTCAAAGGTTGCCATATTGGCTATTTGGATTCTTTTAATCTCAATTGAAGAATTATTTCTGATTCGCGGATCTTGATATATCATTTGATATATAACTAGAATCAATAAAATGTCATATTTATTATTCACTTACAAATCATTTATTATTTATTCTACGTGCAATAAAACTACAAACAAAAATTAATAGAGAAAATATTTTTAAATATTTTAATTATATTTTCTTATTTCCGATATTTTCTGAAACCAGTTTATTTTAGGGAGGAAAGAGATAGATGGAGATGCAATATGCCCTGAAAAAAGTTTGGAACTGGAACAGTGACCGAATTCTTTGACATCACCCGTGCATTTTTTTTCTCTAAATGAAAGTGATCTGCTTATTTTTAAGCATTCTAAAGCAGCATTCCATTGTATTATGAATTAAAAACTGTATTACTAAAAGTTTTCTTCTATTTTCGTGAAAGAACATTCTTGTGTTTGGGTCTACTGTAGCGGATTTTAGGATTACTTTTTTGGTGTCACCCCCAGCCACCTTACTGCATCTCCATCTATCTCTTTCCTCCATGAGTTTATTTACACTTTATATTTTGTAAAAATGCCGTTTGTCGCCGGTGACGTGGTCAGTAAGCGGAGGCTGCTGTCACCCGAGGGCCCGGGCTCGAGTCCCTGGGTAAGGCATGGATGTAATTGCGAATGTCCCTTTGTAGTTATATAATATATGTAATGGAAAAAATAAAAATTGTTGTGACTTGTTGTTGTTTCTATGTATAATAAGGATCATTCGAGGCGACAGCCATTGTAGCTATAGGCTCCAAAGCATTCACCACTTCGGTGGACTTCAAATGTCAAATGTCAAATGCCGTTAATATTGCCGTTGCGACTGTCATAATTTATCCTATTTCAACGGACGATTTCTTTCTGAATGTATCTTATGGTAAATTTCCTATCTGAATTGGATATATTGCTTTGCTACTCACTATGTATTAGAAATAAAAGATACTTTAGCAAGCAGACTATAATAAATATTTTAGTATCGAGTAACGTACGTAATATAGCTGAAGTCTGCAAACTATGAGATTTATTGTTAACTAATTATATGTATTAGAACTATATTTTTATTTTTCTAGTTGTTGTTTTTTTTATTAAGAAAATATTCTTAAATGTTCTGATTATATTTTCTTATATCTGATATTTTTGAAACATAAAATGTTACAGTTTATTCTAAATAAAAATATCTTTCCAAATATTGTCATTACGACCGCCGAAGTTCCTATAATCTCAGCAGACGATTCCTTCCTGAATTTATCTTATGGAGAATTTTCAGCTCACTAAGGATACATTGCTTTGCTGCTAGCAGTGTATTAGAAAGTAAAAGATACTTTCGCAGGCAGGCTGAAATAAATACGTTTTAGTGTCTGGTAACGGGATGTAACAGAAGTTAACAAATAATGGGTTTATTAGTCATTATTATATGTGTTAGAACTATGTTAATTCGTTTTCAATGAATAAAATATCTTCTGATTCCTATAACGTTGTTGTTTATTTGAATAAAATTCTTTTCAGATGTTGCTATTATGACTACCGTAATTTGTTAATTTGAACAGACGAGTGTTTTCGGAACATATTTTAAGAAACATTTTTGACTCATTCATCTTTATGTATATAATACTCACGGTGTAGTAGCAAGAAAGTTTGTTTCAGAGACGGACTAAAATAAATATTTAAACTTCAAGTAAAGTAATATGAATGAAGTTAACACACTAATGCATTTATTATTCACTAACTATATATATATATATATATATGTATATATATATATTAGAATTATATTAGTTCGTTTCTAATGAAACAGATGATTTTTTTTTAATTGCATTTCTATCTCAGACTTTAAAATTCTCATTTCTTATATTTTCTCATCAGTACTGATAAAAAATCTTCTCAAATCTTGTCATAGCGAGCGCCGAAATTCTTCAAATCTCAGCAGACGATTTATTTTTTAATGTATCTTAAGAAAAACTTCCAACTTCCTGATCTTGATATAGTATTTATTTTACTTCTCATAGTATATTGGAAGAAGAAAATATAGTTTTACAGAGAGACTAATACGTTTTGCGTCAGATAACGAAGTTAAAAAACTAACGGATTTATTTAAACTATTAACTGACAAAAAAAATCTTCTCAAATCTTGTCGTAGCGAGCGCCGAAATTCTTCAAATCTCAGCAGATGATTTCTTTTTTTATGTATCTTAAGAAAAACTTCCAACTTCCTGATCTTCATATAGTATTTATTTGGTATTTCATAGTATATTGGAAGAAGAAAATATAGTTTTACAGAGAGACTAATACTTTTCGCATCAGATAACGAAGTTAAAAAACTAACGGATTTATTTTAACTATTAACTGATAAAAAATCTTCTCAAATCTTGTCGTAGCGAGCGCCAAAATTCTTCAAATCTCAGCAGAGATTTCTTTTTTAATGTATCTTAAGAAAAACTTCCAACTTCCTGATCTTCATATAGTATTTGTTTTGTTTCTCGTAGTATATTGGAAGAAGAAAATATAGTTTTACAGAGAGACTAGTACATTTCGCATCAGATAACGAAATTAAAAAACTAACGGATTTATTTAAACTATTAACTGATAAAAAATCTTCTCAAATCTTGTCGTAGCGAGCGCCAAAATTCTTCAAATCTCAGCAGACGATTTCTTTTTTGATGTATCTTAAGAAAAAAATCCAACTTCCTGATCTTGATATAGTATTTATTTTGCTTCTCATAGTATATTGGAAGAAGAAAATAGTATAGTTTTGCAAAGAGACTAATACTTTTGGCATCAGATAACGAAGTTGAAAAACTGACGGATTTATTTCAACTATTAACTGATAAAAAATCTTCTCAAATCCTGTCGTAGCGAGCTCCGAAATTCTCCAAATCTCAGCAGACGATTTCTTTTTTTATGTATCTTAAGAAAACTTCCAACTTCCTGATTTTGATATAGTATTTATTTTGCTTCTCATAGTATATTGGAATAAGAAAATAATAGTTTTACGGAGAGACTAATACTTTTCGCATCAGATAACGAAGTTGAAAAACTAATGGATTTATTTTAACTATTAACTGATAAAAAATCTTCTCAAATCTTGTCGTAGCGAGCGCCGAAATTCTTCAAATCTCAGCAGACGATTTATTTTTTAATGTATCTTAAGAAAAACTTCCAACTTCCTGATCTTGATATAGTATTTATTTTGCTTCTCATAGTATATTGGAAGAAGAAAATATAGTTTTACAGAGAGACTAATACTTTTCGCATCAGATAACGAATTTGAAAAACTAACGGATTTATTTTAACTATTAACTGATAAAAAATCTTCTCAAATCTTGTCGTAGCGAGCGCCGAAATTCTTCAAATCTCAGCAGACGATTTATTTTTTAATGTATCTTAAGAAAAACTTCCAACTTCTTGATCTTGATATAGTATTTATTTTGCTTCTCATAGTATATTGGATGAAGAAAATATAGTTTTACAGAGAGGCTAATACTTTTCGCATCAGATAACGAAGTTGAAAAACTGACGGGTTTATTTTAACTATTAACGGATTATTAACTAATTACCTAATTATGTGCAGTAGAATTTTATTTATTCGTTTTAATGAAGAAAACATAAGTATTTTTAAATTCCTTATTATCTTATTTAAAACATTATCGTTTTAATGGTAAAAATTCTTTGAAAGTGCGGCCATTCCGATTACTGAAATTCTGATTTCAGCAGACGATTTCTTTATTAATGTATCCAAAAGAGAATTGCAGTTGACTGGTCGTAATGTATTGCTTTGCCGTTCACGGTGTCTTCGGCAGGGAAAGATAGTTTTACAGGCAGGTTAAAATAAATATTGAGTAATGCAGTGTTGCCAGATTGAGGAATTTTCCGCCATTTGGAAGGATTCTGAGCCCGCAGGTGAATTTTTGGAGAATGAAGTGTTACTGGAGAATCTTTTGGGAATTCTATTATTTATAGTTGGGAAACTGGGCTTGGGCAATTTATTTATTTCTTTTCGTCTTAGTTTGGTCTAAGTCATATTAGATTTTCAGTAATGTTAATTATTTTGTTGGCATTGACGCTTCTTCCAGATGGAATTTTAAAATTTGTAATTATGTGGATATATTTTAAGTTTATTATACTATGTGAGATGTGAATAGTTGAATTTTCAAGTCGCAAATATGCAAATTTTAAGAGTTAAAATCTATTTGTAGGTTTTATAATTATTATTATTATTATTTTATTTATTTATTTATTTATTAGGCTTGATTTGGGTTTTTATATTAAAACAGTTAAATACTATATTGCTGAATATAATATTTAATATTTACTTTTTCGAGTAAAAATCAAGTTGCGAAATTTTTTCAAAATAAATCAATGATTTCAAAAACTTTTCAAAAGTGTTCGGTGGAATTCACTTTCGCCCACCTAGAAGCATTGAATCAACGGGCTATCATTGATTTCTACTAATTAACTTTATCATTCATTGATGAAATACATTAGTGTTGTATTATTTGGATTTTAGGATTTTTTTTTTTTAACTCTATGCTCTAAAAAGGTGTTCGTCAAACTACCTTCATTGTATATTTTCACTGCGCGTATACCTTTTTAATTTTTTGTTGGGTATAAATATATTTATTTTAATAAATATTGTTATATAATAACTTTTTTAATCAAAACAATACTAATATTTATGAACTCAGTTCAATATGTTAAATTAACAATCACCAACATCTTTCTTAAAAAATATTTAAATTTACTTTCATTTATTGAAACTTTTTTACGATACAAGCATTAATTAACGTTTGTAACAAATTATAACAAGGTTAGTCCACTTATTTTAACGTGAAAGGTTAGAACATTTCAGCATTTTTTTACACCCTAAGATAATTTCATTTCAATTTATAAATAATTCCAATTTTTGAAAAATGAAAGAAAATCTCTTTAAAACAAGAAGTTTAATGAACATCTCTTCTCTTTGATTTCATCCTTTTATTACAAAATATAAATCTTTTTTAAGAACGGAATTTATTTCTAATAAATTTTTAGAATAAGAGCTACATCGTGTGAACACTTTAGAAGTTGATAAATTTCATTACTAATTACGTCGCTGATTATTACGCGTTATTTAACGAACAAATAACCTTATTAAACAATTGGGTAACAAATAAATTTTAAACAACTTCTTAACTTCTTAATAAAAGCCTTAACTCTAAAACTGAATTTCGTCTTTAATTAGAAAGAATGATATTAGTTAAACAATTCACTTCAAAAATCCCTATTCTCTATTTTCCGCACTTCTAAATTATCCCCTAAATTACTATTCCATTCATTTGTTTCCAGCTATAGATTAAATTCCGCTCCTTTTTCTAACTCTGCCGTGCTGTAGAAACGAAAGCGAAAATCGAAAAGCAGTCGTTCTAACCCTTTTCAATGAGGGAGAGAGAGAGAGACCACTCAACTCAACTCGTTCGAGAGGCGTTCATTCATTAAAGTGGTCCTCGTAACAAAACCCGTGCGCCTCTCAATTAACCCGTTCTTAATTAATCACGGCGACATCGATTGGTTGGCTGCGGTTTTGTACCAAAATGGGACACCTTATGGTCGCCATTCGATTGGTCGGATCAGGTTTCTTTTCTGGAGTACGGTTGCAGTTTTCGTTTGTTAGGTTTCAGTTCGGTTTATTGCCATTTCGTGAAAATGTTGTGAAAAGAGAAAATATGGAAATTTTAAATTAAGCGTTATTTAAAACCTTTACACATTATTTCCCTCTTAATTATCCCTTTTAGTTTGGAGGAAGAAAGTGTGTTATTAGTAAATAATCATTATTGAAACTAGAGCACTGAATCGGGTCAGATAACCCGATTTTACCGGAGTCCGACCAGACACGTGGTTCCGATCGGCTTCGTGTTGCGTTTTGACGTTTATGGATCGGATTAACCGGATTCTTCAAAAGAAATTTCAGAATATTGCTTTAGATGGAAAATCTATATACAGTAAAACCTCCCTAAAGCAACCACGTTCCGTTCCAATAAAAATTGGTCGCTCCGAGAGGTGGTCTCTTAATCTAAGTCATGTTTAAATCTAGATTTTAACTGTTGAAAAAAGGTGACAGTTAATGTTATTAAAATTTATTTATCACATTAGGGAAAAAAATATGAAAATTTAAGTATCAAAAGAAAAATTAATTACATAAGTTAATTACTGCAGAGTTTAATTAAATGAATACATTGACGTTTGCTTTGATTTTACTCTTTTATCTTTTATAACTTTTATTTCCAAGTCCTATCGAAGTTCAGTAAGTAAATGCAATTTTTTTTTGGACGGGAACAAATAATGACGATTTCATTCATTTATCTATTTCTTTGAGAGTTTCCTGACAGAATAAGACAGGGTAGTTTATTGACTGTCGTCCTTAATTTGTCATCAGAGATTAATTCATTAACTAAAAAGGCACAAAGGGGTTTATACATATTCATATTAATAACACTAAACTTTTAAACACTTAAAAGTTACTGGAATAAATAAAAATTCTAAACTTATATTCAAAGCTGGAGTAGCACAGTTGAAGTTTATTCCAACAGAGCGAAAAATGTCCAGACCAGGGATCGAACAGATTTTTCGCTCTGTTGGAATAAACTTCAACTGTGCTACTCCAGCTTTGAATATGATATAATCCAGTTGGAAAAAATATTCGTTCCCTTCATTATGATATTATTCTAAACTTAGTTTAGAAGTCTGATGAATAGTGCGCTCTCTGGAATTATGTTTCTAATAAAACCTTCTTCAAGCAACCAGGAAAAAGCGAAATTTATTTCATTTTCTCCAAAATAATTGGTCGCTCATGGAGGGAATTCAACTTGGATGGTCTCTGAATAGAGGTAAAATTAGTATTGAGCCTATGAGAATAAATTTCGTTCCATGAAAAAATGGTCATTCAGGGAGATGGTCGCACAGGGAGGTTTCACTGTAAATATATATATATAACCATTAATTAAACATTACCGACGCATGAAATAGAAAAAAACACTACAACACATTTAATATTTAATTTATAGCAATAGAAATCTTACACAACTTACCGAATAAATTTCCAGTAGATTTTCAAAATACCGGGTGTCCCAAAAAGGACTGACTGATTTTAAAATTCAATAACTTGCAAACGGTGACAGATATTAAAAAAATTCTTGCAGAAGGGTTATGCATAAGGTCAAAAGTTTTATTACAGTGATTTTCAATTTTAGTTCGATTTACAAACAATAGATGGCGCTGTAAGCAATAGTCGCTAAATTCAGGCTCGATTTTTGGTACTTCGTGGCCCGGATAATACATTTCCATCTCCTTTTTCTGCATGGAGCAAGATAAAGGACCAAAAATCGAGCCTGTATTTAGCGACTATTGCTAACAGCGCCATCTATTGTTTGTAAATCGAACTTAAATTGAAAATCACTGTAATAAAACTTTTGACCTTATGCATAACCCTCCTGCAAGAATTTTTTTAATAACTGTCACCGTTTGCAAGTTATTGAATTTTAAAATCAGTCAGTCCTTTTTGGGACACCCGGTATATTCCCGCACATGGAATCCACAACATATATATATATATATATATTGCGTTGAAACGAACAGAAGTTATCTAACATCCATTTCTGAAACAACGAATATTGATTACAATTCATTGCATAATATTCAAAAAAGAATTATAGGAAACACATCTAGGGATAAGCAAGCCTTAATTCATCATAATAAAAACTAGTATGTTGTGGCCATCACAAAACTTTCTTCTATATAAATCACGTCAATTAAATCATTTAAATAGTAAAAGAAATTATATCAATTTATTCATATAAAAGTGTACCTGAATTTGAAGTTTGATGAAAATTCGTGCATTAGTTATTGAGATAGAGCTGTAGGGGAAATTCTAAAAAATGCAGCATAGCAGCGCCATCTGTTGAGCGATTTGCACCAAAACACAAACAGCACTAATTCATATTAAGGTATACCGGAATCTGAAGTTTGATGAAAATCCGTGTATTAGTTCTGGAGCTAGAGCTACTGTGGAAATCACAAAAAATGCAGCACAGCAGCGCCACCTGTTCAGCGATTTATACCAAAAGGAACAAAACATCAATTCATGTCAAGGACTAACTGAATCTGAAGTTTGATAAAAATCCGTGCATTAGTTCTGGACATTGAGCTATTGTGGAAATCGAGAAAAATGCTGCATAGCAGCGCCACCTGTTGAGCGATTTACAGCAAAACATAAACAGCAGTAATTCATATCCAGGTATACCTGAATCTGAAGTTTGTTGAAAACCCAAGCATTAGTTCTTGAGATAGAGCTACTGCGGAAATCACAAAAAATGCAGCATAGCAGCGCCACCCGTTGAGCGATTTACACCAAAAGGTGCAAAACGTCAACTCATGTCAAGCACTAACAGAATCTGAAGTTTGATGAAAATCCGTGCATTATTTCTTGAGATAGAGCTATTACGAAAATCGTGTAAATGCTGCAAAATGCAGCATAGCAGCGCCATCTGTTGGGCGATTTGCACCAAAACATTACCAGCACTAATTCATATCAAGGATTAATTGAATCTGAAGTTTTATGAAAATCCGTGCATTAGTTCTTGAGATAGAGCTAGTGCAGAAATCGCGAAAAATGCAGCATAGCAGCGCCATCTGTTGGGCGATTTACACCAAAAAATAATCAGCATCAATTTATATTAGGGACTATTTGAATATAAATTTTTATTAAATTTCGTGCATTAGTTCTTGAGGTAGAGCGCCCACAAAATTTGTGTCACATATACACAGACAGACAGACAGACAGACTCACAGAGTCACAGACAGACATTTTGTAAAAACATGTTTTTTGGAATCTCTGACCTCTAAAACGTGTAAATCCGTCGAAAACCGGAAGTCGAAAATTTTTACGAATCCAATACTTTTTTCTTGTAAAGATAGAAGAAAGTAAAAAACAAGTCATCATAAATCTGGTTTTTATTCTTTTCAATTTTGTTTTTGTGTTGATTTTGTTTAATAATAATGTTTTATTGCTTATAACTGCATGAACAGTTATGGATTTAAAATTGTCTTAAATTAATTAAAAATACAGCTTTTTATAAACTAATTTTTCTCCAACTCCGGTTACCGCGACACCCCGCTTATGACGACACTTTTTTCTGGTCATTAGAGTGTCGGGATAACGAGAATCGACTGTACTTTCATTATAAGATAAATATAATATCAATTTGTGAAAATATGCTTCTTTTACTTCTCCTGAAAAATAAGGGAAATGCGACTTACGATAGTTTGGCTCTCACATAAAGATATTAAATCTATACTATTCCTTATAATATTTATTTTATAGAAATAATTAATTGCCTTTAATAAACCGAAACATGCAATTAATTTTAAAAAATGTATTTAACTAAGTACAACAAAATATGCATTGGTGAATCCAGAAGTTACCGTAGGGACAGGGAAAGAGCGAATTCCTCCGGACTTCAAATCGTCCCCCCCCCTCCCCCTTCTAGTTACGGAAATCCCTTCCGGATAAATATGCCTAAATTCAACGTAGAAATTATGCTTTTGGAAATGTGCTATCTAATGAAAATCTAAAATTGAGAACAGAAACCTTCACCGAAAATTCGTTTTCGGCGAAAATGCTGTCGGAAATTTGGTTGGACCGAAATTATCTGTATTCCAATAATCTCGTTTCTTCTGTCGGTAATTTTCCACATTAATAATTGATTTGAGCAGTATCAGCTCAAAAGAGACACTTTTTATTTATTGCTATGAACGTCACAGTTTATAATTATCAGTCATGACTGACTCAAGACGTGAGAGCAAATTATAAAGCAAGTAATGCCTGTGTGACTAAACTTTGAAGACGCTTTTCACTTGCTTATTAAAAGCTTCAGACTTAGACATCGACAGAAATAAAATTTAAAAAAATATTTCTGTAGATGTGTGCAGAATTGTTTCGAATACTCGTTCTTCTTTTTTCTACTCGAAAGTTCTAGTATAACAGATGACCATTTACAAAAATCATTATAAAAGATAAATCGAGGCATGTAAACTTAAAACATTTTTTATGTAGATGAAGTTCGTATAAATAAAAAATCATTTTGGGTCGTTAATGAATTAATTACATTTTATTTCATATGAAAATAAAATGTTTTGGTCAGAAGCAGAGAAAGCCAACTTTTGTGACACGTATACTTAATTAATAATTATGTATATTATGTATGTATTAATTACTTTAAAAAATGGACATTTTCGTTTTCGTTTTCTGCCGAAAATAGGAAGATTACCAACATCGGTTTCTGTTTTGTTCTTAAAAACTTGTTTCGGTCGATCCTGAGTTGAGATTATAAAAATATTTTATAATAATGTTTACTCTAAAAACATTTTTTTTTCTTTTGGTAAAGTGTTTGTAATAATAAACCAAAACATAAACGATTGATTTCAAAATGAAAAAAAAAAAAAAAAATAAATACTTAATCAAAGACTGCAGGCGATTTCTTCTGGAAATTTGTTTTCTAAAGCAAATCTAGACCTCTTTTATAAAAGTGGCTAAAAAGTATATCTGTCGGGAACATGAAAGTACTTTAATACTTATAAATAAATGTAATAAAATTAAACATAACCATTTAGCTACAAAAATCAATTAATATTTAATCAAACAGCAAACAATACCTTCGGAAAATTTTTCTTTCTAACGGAAATTAAAAATGTATCTGTCGAATGTTAACACAATATCTATAGAAATAAGTTCCTGTAATAAACCAAAATATAATTATTTAATTTTGAAAAATTAATTAAATGACAAACGACATCTTTTGGAAATTTGTTTTCCAACGGAAATATGGGGCCTTTTAAAAAAGAGGTTGAAAAATATGTCTGCGGAAAAAAAAAAAAAAAAAAAAAAAAAAAAAAAAAACTCTATCACATAGTACATACATCATAGTACATACAAAACATCTCTGAAATATTTATTTTGTAGAAATAAGAAATAATAGAACTAATTGTCAGTAATAAACAAAACATAATCATTTAATTCGAAAATGAATTTAAAAAACAGATTTCATCAAAGTCTGTAAACGGTATCTTCAGGAAATTTGTTTTCCAAAGGAAATCTAGAGCCCATCGTGAAAGAAATTAAAAAGTATATCTGTATATTTTAATACTAAAAAAAAAAAAAAAAAGAAAAAAAGAAAGAAAGAAAAGAAAAAGAAAAAAAAAGAAAGATAAATGCCTAAACACAACATAGTTATTTAATATAAAGGTTAATTTTTATTTAATCAGGCAGCAATGTAAAATATAATTCTAACGTAAATCTAGAATTGAGACACCCTTGTGAAAGAGATTAAAAATTAGTATATCTTCTCAGTGAAAAAAAAATTACTTCAACTCATTATAATACTATTACGATAGTACTAACTGTAAAACATCGCTCCCTTAAAATAATATTTATTTTCTAAAAATAGTAAATAAAAGAAATAAGCTCTTATAATAAACCAAAACATGAACAATTTATTCCAAAATGAATTAAAAAATACGTATTTAATCAAAGGCAGCAAACGATATTTTTTTAATTTGTTTACTGACAGAAATCTAGAGCTCTTTGTGAAGGAGATTAAAAAATGTATCTGTCAAGAGATAATCATAAAGATAATCATAATAAGACTTACTATAGAACATCTCTTAAAATATCTATTTTATCGAAATAGCAAATAATAGAAATAAGTACCTGAAATAAGCTAAAACATAAGCAATTAATTCCTAAAAACTTATTATTATTATTCTTTAATCAAAGGTAGCAAACGATAGTTTGGAAATTTGTTTTCTGACGGAAATATGCAGACCTTATGATTATAAAAAAATTCTGTCAAGAGCACTTTTCTCTATCTTTCTGAAAGATTTATTATCGATTTTTTTCCCCTCAAAAGGATTTAGATATAAGAGGTACGAACAGCCCTTAGCTTTTTTAGATATCGTAGTATGAAGTGTACTTCCTATGCTATCCAGGATCTGTCACTTGTCTTTTGAGTCTCTTCTTTTCTTTTAAAGATTATCGGATTATAGACTTGTGCTGCCATCTGTTGATGAAAAGCATCATCTTATTGAAACATGCTTTACAATTTCTTCTCTTTTCCCTGATTACTTTTATCTTCTTTATTTATAAATTTAATATATACTTTTATGTGAACACTTATTGTGAGATGACGTATGATTTCACAGTTTCTTATATAGAAATTCCAAATGATTTTTTTCTAGAAATTTGATTTTGTAATGAAAAAATGAGATGTTAAAAAATATATTTAAATATTTTTTTAAAAAATCTTCCCGGGAGAATGAAAGCAGATCCCCCCCCCCCCCCCCCTGAAAAGTATTTAGGCAATAAGAGGCAACAAACGGCCGTTAGCTTTTTTCAAAAACAGTGTACTTTTAATTTATTGTTTGAGTTGAGTTTCTTTTTCAACTGTGATAGGTGACTTGTGCTGCCATCTTTTGATAAGATATTTCATCTTAGAACATGTGCTATTGATTTCATACTTTCCCAACTTAACAATAATATTTAACCCTTTCCGACGCAGTGTGCCCAGTTCTGGACACCTAATTTTAATTCCAAACTTACGAACGGCACCAAGAATATTTTAATAAAATTTTGCATTAACAATGAAAGCATAAAATAACAAGTTTTTAATTTCTAAGAAAGTTGTATATCAATACCGGTATCAGTCGATGATTTCATCATTTTACAACAAAATTAGACTGTGCCGGAAAGAGTTAAACATTATTCCATTTAGATTCTTCTATCTCTTATTATTTGATTATTATGAGATTATTTGCTGATACGTTTTATCATTAATTCTTACTAGAATTTTCAATCAAATAACGTTTCTAAAGAATAGAGACGGTTTTCTAAAACCATCTAACCACAGTTTTTGGAGTTACTTTTCTGCTTACATGTTTGCCAAATGTTTTTCTTTTAACCCCTTGGAAACGAGTATATGTGTATACGTGACACATAAGCATCAAAATTTATAATGTCGTTGTCGACTCTAAAAAGAAAAGTTATCAGTTAGAAAATAGGCGTTATTTGCTCAGAATCTTCGATTATTCCCACCAGTTATTTGTTATTGTAAATTTTGCCTTATTTAATCAGGGGATTTTCTCGATTAAATTAATCAAACATTTCTGTTTTGAAAAATCGGTGATAAAAGATTAAAAATTCTGCAAAAGATGCTCGTCGAGAAAGTGTTAACTCTAAACATAGCGGGAATTTTACTTAAGTTTTATAAAATATATATATATATATATATATTCCACACCAGAATTCTTATTTAAAATAGTTAATATTTTTACCTAATCCATTTCTGTGTGATTTATATTTTATCTATTTTATGATATGAAGAAATTCCTGGTTCGAATCGAAATACTATTTTCATGGTACCGGTTGTAACGACCGGTTACTGGTTTATTTAGTGTTAAGCAGCACGAATACAAAAGACAGCATCGCAACAGTAAAATTATATACGTCCGGGTATGCGGGCCTTTTAATTGTCTGCTAAAACAGTATTTTATCAAAACTGATTGGGATTAGTGAAAGCTCTTAATTGTTTAGTTCCCGATAATCGAGAATACAGTCAAATTCTGTTAATACGAGGAAACGGTTAAAATGAGCAATTTGCACAATAAGAAATGTTCATGATTTAAACCGTATTAAGATTTCCCCGCTAATTACGAGCTACAAAAGTACGGCTCATACGAGCAAAACATGTGTTCATTTCAATGTGAATTTCGGCGAAAAGTAATGTAGAATTAATAAACGAATCCCGCCACATGACTGTATGATCAACAGCGCGTCAAACTGTACTCTGAATTTCCGTTTCACAATTCTAACTTTATGGTTTTTTTGTTTTTTTTTAATTGCAAGAATGAAAACAGAAAGTTCCAAGAAAGCAATCATCACCAAAAGTAACGCTCTTTTGGTTAACCGTGTTTACATCACTCTATTCCCTTCTGAGGCTAACGAAAAAGACAGGCTGTCGCACTACCTTTCGTATTAGACCACTAGACTCACGTGATGCTCCTTTCGTGCATTTGCATTCGTGCATTCGAGCATTACGTGACAAAAGAGGTCTAAAAAAAGAGACATGCGTAACGCACCGCGGCAGCCTGTCTTTTTCGTTAGCCTCCTTCACCTTCTGAACAATGGAATCCGCCTTCTACAAATACAATTTCTGCTTTATGGTTTTTTAGCGTATGCCGTTCACGACCAACTAGACATTTAGTGGCTGGGAAGTTCGGATCGCAAGCAACCAATCAGAGACCCCTAACGGTAAAACTTCGTCGATAGAAACCTTTTTTAATTGTTCAATATGTTTTAATTAACACAAAGCTGGAGTTTTGTTTTTAGTTGCGGCGCATTGACAAAGCTTCTCTGCTGGTTCACAGTGATTGGTTGCTCGCTTTCCTCATGTTTCAGTGGCTAATGTGTAGTTTTCTTTGGGAACATTAAAATGAAAACTATGATTTTGGCCGTAGTTCTTTTTGACTCCAAATGAAAAACACTTGTTCAAAATGTTTAATTTTAATTTTAAATGTTTCAAAATTTATAATGTCGACTGTAAAAAGAAAAGTATAACCAATCAGTGAGAAAATAGGCATTAAACCGGGGGCAGGCAGCACAGGCAATCACCTCATCGAGTTCACGGCTGAAATTCCAGAATTAGTTAAAACTCGATACGCATATTAAAACGCAATCGGTCTGCCAAGTCATATCATGGTGGAAAACACCTTGAAACCTGATTTTAGCGGTCGACTCGTAGGTTTATCATTGTGTTTTCCTGCACCCAAAAGTATGAAAACATGGAGGACTGGGAGCAGGAAAACACAATAGTAAACGTTCAAGTCAACCGCTAAAATCGGGATTCCAGGTGTTTTTCACCAAGATATGACTTGTCAGATCGATTGCGTTTTAATATGCGTATCGAGTTTTAACCAATTCTGGAATTTCAGCCGTGAACTCGATGATGTGATTATCTGTGCTGCCTGCCCCCGGTCTACATATTAAAGAATTGCAGTGTGATGTGATAATGCAGTGTGATGATGAAATTCTGAAATATGCAAAAATTGTAGACTGTTCTCATCAACTGTATCGGCATTGAGGAAAAATAGGGAAACAATTCAATCCGCTTTCGAAAGAAATTTTTTGAATGTTAAAAAATGCGATAAAGATGACATTCAGAAAGCATTATTTGTTTTGTTTTGTTTTTAGATTTTTATTATCTTCCCGTATATTACGAGTAACGGTTAATACGATGACTTTTATAATTCCCTTGCTTCTCGTGTTAACAGAGTTCGGTTGTAACTCAAATCGATGTCGATAATCCGATAGTATTCTGCAAGCGTTCCTAATAATTGTAGAGTAAATACTTTTAAATGCGGCATTCTACAGTTTTTTTCGCTAAGACTAGCGGTTGACCTTCAGTGTGTTCTCTGATAACGGGTTCTGAATTCCCCAGTTTGTTACTTTTTACCCGACTGACAAGAAGGGTTATGTGTTTCACGCGTATCTGGGTATGTGGATTTCTCTATACCCTCAAAACTTCACAACGGCTGGATGGATTTTAATGAATGAGGTCTCTATCGATTTGACTTAACCGTCCGATGGTTATAGGCTAAGTTTTGTTTTTATAAATTCAAAATGGCGGTCGTAAAATACAAAATGGCGGTAGAGACAAAAAAAATTACGCACCCTACTGAGTGGCATATCATTTGACAGGTCTTTCAAAATCAATACGATGTTTCATTGACTATTTTACCGTCAGAAGCTCCATTTAAATATTACACAGCCTGGAAGTTGTGTAGATAGGATTTCTAGCTTCACTGCAACTCTAACCATCATAGCCGTCTATAGGCCTCATGAAAACAGTGTTTATAGATAGGAACTAGCAGTTAAACACAACTTAAAAGTCATTAGTACAAGTAAATAAAAAAAAAATACGTAAGTAATATAAAAAATAGTTTCACATTGATGAGAAATAATTAATTAGTTCACTTTTTTCGCAGTCGGGTTTTTTGATTTTCCAATTTTCAATTTTTTATTTCTCACTACATTTGAGGTCGTTTCAGAGCTTTTATAGTCAAGAACGAAAAGAGTGGGGAAAACGAGTTATCTGGGATTTCCATGGGAACTAGTGACGGTGACTATGAAGGTCAACCGCCAGTAGAAAAAGACTGAACTATAAAAGGTTAGGTCCGTTCAATCACATTCTGTGACGGCAGTTCTTTTTATCGGCTTCTTTGGTGTGGGGAATCTTTGCCACACTGAAAGAAAATGCGAAGTATAGCGGGGAAGGGTCCCTGACATGTGTATCACCTTCCCTGGGGAAATTTCCTTTGTTGATTTTGTGCACTTTACTTCCAAATCTTTGAAGAGCAATAAAAAAGGACACAACTGGCCTCAGAGCCTTTGGAAAAGATAGTACAGAAAAATAATTTATGAATTCTCGTCGAAGAATTTGAAAATGTGATCTGCATGGAGTTTATTAGCCACAACTTTGGGAATTGTAGTTTATATGTTTCCTGAATGTTCTTTATAATACATTTAAGCAGCGCGAATACAAAAGATGATGTACGTCTGCGTATGCAGGACTTTTTATTGTCTGCTAAAACGTTATTTTAGCAACATTGATCATAATTAGGTAAAAACCTAAATAGATCTCAATAATCGAAAATAATTCAAATCGATCTCGATAACATTCTACAATGTAATAATAACTATAAATACACTCGTACCTTTCGTAATAACTGTAAATTCACTTAACGCTTCATTCTAAAACGTTTAACCATAGGGTTAGAAATTGTAGCGTTCCATTTTACATGTTTCCTTAATGCACTTTATGGTACATTTAAGCAGCTCGAATACAAAAGATAGCATAACAGTAAAATAATATACGTCTACGTATACGGGGCGTTTAATTGCCTGCTAAAACGCTATTTCAGCAACATTGATCAAAATTAAGAAAACCCTTAATATTTCTCAATAAATTGGAATATTTGCAATCGATAACATTTTTCACGCGTTCGTAATAACTGTAAATACACTTAATGCTTTATTCTAAAGCGTTTAGCCGCAAAGCTGTGAGTTTTAGCGTTCCATCTTACATGTTTTCTGAGCACTCTTTATGATACATTTAAGCAGCGCGAATACAAAATATAGCATCACAGTAAAATGATAAATGTCTGTGTATGCAGGGCTTTTAATTGTCTGCTAAAACGTTATTGTAGCAACATTGATTATAATTAGGGAAAACGCAGTTCACGATAATCGAAAATAATTCAATCGATATCGACAACACTCTGCAAGCGTTCGTAATAACTGTAAATACACTTAATGCTGTATTCTGAAACGTTTAGCCGCAGGGCTGGGAGCTGTAGCGTTCCAGTTTACATGTTTTCTGAATGCTCTTTATGGTACATTTAAGCAGCGCGAATACAAAAGATAGCATCACAGTAAAATGATATATACGTCTGCGTATGCGGGGCTTTTAATTGTCTGCTAAAACGCTATTTTAGCAATACTGATTATAATCACGAAATATTCACGTGCAGTCTTTCTCCCTCCAGGCAATCAAAGAAGGTTACCTTGCACCTATCATCATTAACTCCATTAAATTACTTCAAAAAATCCCACCCCTTTAATTTTTCAGATCTCGCTTAGAAGAAACGCGAAAAAAAAAAAAAAAAAAGATACGCACTGATATCGGTAGCCCTTATAGCAGTCTCTATAATTATGAATAAAGAGTATATTGTGGGGGAGGGTTAGATGCTTGTATCGTCTGCAAAGAGGGGTTGAGATGGGGTCATTACCGTTCCTGCTGAAGAATCCCTAGGGGTGTTAAGGAGGGTAAAGGAAGTGAGTAAGGCTCCTGTATGCGTTGAGTCACGTGCAGGTGATTTTTCTTGATTTCTGTAAAGCTTTAGTGTAGTAGGGGAAAGGGGAAGGTTCTTGGACGTTTTAAATAATTAGTTAGGGAGGGTGTATAGAGTTGTGAGTAGGTTATAAATATTAATTCAATTAGAAGTTTCGTGTATGAATTGGAGATTTGGTTGGAATCCCTAATTTATAAAAATTTGTGAAGATTGTTAGTAAAAGTAGTAGGTAGGATATACAGTGATGCTCAAATTTATTTTGGTAAGATGAAATTTATTATTATGACCCGTAAGAGAAGGGAATTTGAGAACAAATTTTGAATGTTGTTCAGTATGAGATTGTTGCAGACAGAAGTTAGCGATACATCTTAACTGTTTTATTTCTAAAATGGAATCTTATTTTCACTTTTTTGCTGGAATGGGGAAATAATATGCAAAGCTTTGGGATAGTACGGGAAAGGGAAAGGTTCCTGGACGTTTCAAATAATTAGTTAGGGAGGGTGCATGGAGTTATGAGTAGGTTATAAATATTAATCGGATTAGGGGTTTCGTGTAAGAATTGGAGATTTGGTTGAAATCGGTAATTTGCAAACATTTGCGAAAATTCTTAGTAAAAAGACGGCGGAATATACAGTGATGCTCAAAATTATTTTGACAAGATGAAATTTATTATTAATACCCGTGAGAGAAGAAAATTTGAGAAAAAATTCTGAATATTGTTCAGTGTGAGATTGTTGCAGACAGAAGTTAGCGATACATCTTTACTTTTTTATTTCTATAATGGAATCTTATTTTTACTTTTCTGAAAAAGTGGAGAACTAACATGTAAAGCTTTGGGACAGTACGGGAAAGGAAAGGTTCTTGGACGTTTTAAATAATTAGTTAGAAAGGGTACATGGAGTTGTGAGTAGGTTATAAATATTAATTGGATTAAGGGTTTCGTGTAAGAATTGGAGATTTGGTTGGAATCGGTAATTTACAACCATTTGCGAAAATTTTTAGTAAAAAGACAGCGGAATATACAGTGATGCTCAAAATTATTTTGACAAGATGAAATTTATTACTAATAATCTTGACAGAAGAAAAATTTCTCTTACGGGAAGTATTGAGAACAAATTCTCAATATTGTTCAGTGTGAGATTGTTGCAGACAAAAGTTAACAATACATCTTTACTCATTTATTTCTATAATGGTATCTTATTTTTACGTTTTCGTCGAAGTGGAGAAATGTTATGTAAATAGTGGGTAACTGTATACTATAAAATTTCAATTTAAGGAAAGTTGTAAGAAATATAGTGCCTAATTATTATAAGGTGCTTAAGATAAGAAAAAAATATATTTTTTAGCACTAAATAATATACAATTTTGAATAATGAATGTGATAACAAAAGTTTATAGAAGTTGTACCAAAATGGTTGAAATGCGCTTTAAATTTTCACCTGTTAAAAATGGGAAGGTAGTATAAATCGCAAAACTGTTCAAAGTATGACAGGATTTCAAATTATGTTGATGAAATAGTCCTGCAATTATTTTTCAAAAAGTCCCATTTTTAAAATTTTCATTCAGTGTCTGGGACCTATAAGTTAAATTTAGAAACATTTTTTCCATGTTCCTACAAGTCAAACAGTAAAATCTCTATTCTTCTACGACCAAAACTCAGGGAGTTACAATATTGAATTTCATGAAATTTCAAAGCTATCCGGCACTAATCCGGTAATAATAATAATAATAATAATAATAATAATAATAATAATAATAAAACGTGCAGACAATTTAGGGGTCAGAGATCCCAAAAACATGTTTATAGAAAATGTCTGTCTGTCCATGTGTCGCCATTGTACAATCAAAAACTATATGAAGTTATGCATAGAACATATATATTTGAGATAGATAAGTGATTGTGAAAGATATTTGAACCCTTTTTTGTTATTTATTTATTTTATTTTTATTTTATTTATTTATTTATTTATTTATTTATTTTTTAGTTTTTGGCTGTGGCAAGCAGGTTCTCCCTTAATTTGGAAAAATTCCGGCGGAAGGGGGCGCTGTAATAGCGATTTTTTTGTGCCATTTTCATTATTGTACCATCGAAAAGCGTATGAAGTTATGTATAGAATTGAACCAAATTTTTTGTGCATGTTTTTGGCCATGGAAAGAAGGTCCTCCTTTAATTTGGAGAAATTCCGAGGGAAGGGGGCACTGTAATAGCGATTTTTGTGCCATTTTCATTATTGTACCAACAAAAAGTATATGAAGTTCTGTATAGAATTGAACCAAATTTTTTGTGTATGTTTTCGCTATGCCAAGCAGGTCCTCCTTAAATTTGGAAATATTCCGCGAAAGGGAGCACTGTAAAAGCGATTTTTGTATAATTTTCTTGATTTTTCGTAGTTCTATTGTACACCGACGGCTCGTAAAGTGACGGGAACTTCGCAGCATGATAAGCCGGCTATTCGCGAACAGCTGATGTGCAACAGAATAACGGAAAACTATTGATTTTAATTTATAGCATGATCGAGATGAACTCTTTTTTACTCGGATTAATTGACTGAATCATAAATTTAAGATGAAAGTCAAAGTTGGCATAGTATTGAACTAATTAAAGTATTGACATTTCTAACTACATTTTGAAATATTAAGATGTATTAAGAGCCTACTTCAGTCAAACGAAAAGACGCGTTCGCTAATGCTAATCCTATGGAAGAAATTTATAAACATATTTCGGTCGCATTTCTATATTTTTAAATGATTTTTTTTTTTTTTTTTTTTTTTTGTATTGGATAACTGAGATCGATCTGTATGCAGGCCATTTTTTACTTTTTCGATTTTGATTGCAGATTTTTTTCCTAAGGATGCTTTTACTTTCGAAACCGGTTTCCAAAATGAAAGTGTCCTCATTAAAAATACCTGTAAAGAAAATCGAAAAAGTAAACAACGGTCTTTGTACAGATCGATCTCAACTATTCAATGAAAAAAAAATCATTTAAAAATATTTAAATTCAAACGAGATATCTTTATAAATGTCTTCCATAGGATCTGCATTAGCTAACGGGTCTTTTCGTTTGACTGAAGTAGGCTCTTAAGTTGAAGAAAGTTTTGGGATTGGCACACCCAACTAGTTCTGAAAGTTATACAGCGCGAGTACGAACTTAAAATTTTTATTACATTAAATTTTGGAAATACGCAACCTAAAGCGCATAAAAAGAAAATATGTTAACATTTTGGAAAACCAACATTGAAAAGAACAGAATAAATTTAAACTTGCTTACAAAATTTTGGTAAAAGTAACTCTTATAGGTTTTGAAAATTCTGAGCTTGGAAGATAAAGCGTCATTTCCGAAAAGTTTTGGGAACTTCAAAACTATCTGACTCCTTCATAAACTTCTTTTTTCCTCTTCTTGAATTTACAATTCTCATTTTACCGTCAATCTTCAAAGCCACTGACTGTAACCGAAATGACACCCACAATACAATTTCCATTTGTTTACTTTTCGTTCACGTCAAGGAATCATCTATCGGCATTTTACTGACACTCAAGTCCGTTTGGAGAAAATTCTTGCATCGTATACTGATCGTTTTGCTTTAAAAAAAAAAAAAAAAAAAAAAAAAAAAAAAAAAAAATTCCCTCATTTTTCTCTTTTTAAGTTGGAAGCAGGACTGTGATTACTCATCTCTCTTCTCTCATCTACATATCGCTGGAAGGAGATTGGCGGGAAATAGCCTTGTAATGTTCTCTCGGCTGCCATACTGATTTAATGCAATGCAGTGTCAAGGGAGCGCATATAATGATTGTGCTGTGTTATGTTTTCTGCCTTTTGCATAAAGACAATGCAATTTCGAGTCAAAATTTGAATATCGGAATTTGGCAGCGATAGAAGCATTAGGCAAGTTTCTGTATTGTGGGATATGATTTTCGGGAATAGAAAAAGAGCTCTACGTTTATTGTTAGTACTCGGACCCTTTTTATTTTAATGTTAACAAATTGTTTGAGGTTATTCATATTACTTAAAGATTAAATAACCTGTACAAATAAAATGTTATCTCTTTCATACATAAATTATTTTTAAAAGATATATATATATATATATGTTTACAATTTAAGGAGGGGACACATTTTAAAGCAATTTTTATATATTGAGTAAAATTTTGAATTTTCTTGTGATTGTTAACCATATCATTTGTAAACAAAATCACATGATAAAACTTCTCATATTTTTTTTTTTTATTTAAAAGTTATTAAAAAAGTGGAGTAATTTAAAATCGTTATAACTCGAAATATTATTTATAGAATTTTAATTTTTTTTCATTTAAATAAACAGAAATATATAAATTTTTATTTTTACTCAGCATTTTAAAAAATATTAATTTAAAAAAAATTAAAAATATTTAAAGTAAAAAAAAAAAAAAAAAAAAAAAAAAAAAAAAAAAAAATCATATTTTTAAAAGCACATTTTTTTTTCAAAATTAAAACAAAACAATTGAAAAAGAAATGTTCCAAGTTTGAACCATTTACCTCTAACGGTTCTCGACTTATAACAATTTAAATACAAGAAATGGAGAAAAAATCCATCATGAAGAAAAACGCATTTTCACAAAAAGCCGTTTCCATGACAACCATTGCTTGAAAGCTAGATTTTGAAAACAAACTAAAACGAAAAAATTAATATTTCCTGTTCTAATAAAGATCTAAGAAACTTGATTTAAACGTCATTTTAAGCAGAAAAAAATCAGAGAAGTTTTTAATGTAATAAATTTTTTTTTAGAAAATTCGAAGATTTTTGTGTTCTGGACCCCCTTAAAATGGATTATTTACTCGTAAGTAGCGTAAGATGTGATAATTTAATTATCACAAAAAACTATTAAATAACGAATAATAATATTATTATTTACTTGCATTTAAACGTATTCATATATAGAGTTAGCCTGAGTGATTCATCGGGTTTCAAATAGCTGTTTATTTACAAGTATTCGACGTACAAATACGTGTGATACATGAAAAGATGCATACACTCGCCAAGTTTCTCGTACATACTACAAATGTTCATTGTGTTCGCCCTTGGTCAACCGGCACACATCCCAACGGTAGTCCAGTTCCTTACATACGTTCAATAGGGTGTTCCTGTCAATGTCGCCACAGCAGCAGTGATGCGTTCCTGCACGCGAACCACAAGGCGGGCTTTTAAACTTGGTGAGTGTGTGTATCTTCTCATGTATCATCCGTCTTTGTAGGTCGTATACCTCTCAATACGCAGTGTTTCGAAACCCGATGAATCATCTAGGCTAGCCCTGTACATCTTCATTCACGTAATGTTATTATTAGTACGTAGTTATTTCACAATTATTTTTTTTCTTTTTTGAGATAATTTAGTATGGTACACAGTATTATCGTATCGTCTTTTTTATGTACGAGGATGTATCAATAAGTTTTTGCCCATGCATAGAAATAATTGAGTGAAATTTATGAAATTACTACATTTTATTGATACTTTTCTATATAGTCGCCGTGCACAGTTTCATATGTGCACATATGCACCGTGCACATATTTCTGTAATTTCAAAGAGATGGGGGAGGATGTATTCCAGGAGGAGCGATAGTAGACCCAACGGGTAGCATTTTTCTAACTTTTACCGATTCCCACATGTGACATATTGTTGGAAAGGCCTGTGACCACTTATTCATGCTATGCACCTCCCTCCCCCAAAATCTGCCCCCCGGGGCCAAGAATGATGTCTGCAAAATTTAGAAAGTGTCCCCTGGAGGATAAATTTGGGGGGAGGGGGGAGGGAGGTGCATAGCATGAATAAGTGGTCACAGGACTTTCCAACACTATGTCACATGTGGGGGTCGGTAAAAGTTAGAAAAATGCTACCCGTTGGGTCTACTATCGCGTCCCCTGGAATACATCCTCCCCCCCCCCCCTCTCTTTGAAATACTGGTTGCAAAAATATGTTACACTGACTGTATAGGTATAGAAAAAGACTCATAAAAGGTAGCAATTTCATAAATTTCATTCAATTATTTCTATGTGAGGGCAAAAACTTATTGATACATCCTCGTATTATTTTTACAGAGAAAAGTCAAAAAGTTTTATATATAATTGTCTAATGAGCTCCAAACATTTTCTATGATGGAAATAAAGTAATTTATAGTAAGTGTGGATAACAATAAACTCACGAGCCATTAGGATTCTCTACCAAACCGTTCTTGCTAAAATACGCCAACTTGAGCACTTGAAACCGGTTTTATGTATATATATATACATTTTTTTTCTTTTCTTTTTTAATTACTTGTTTTCCATTTTCATTTGCTATGGTCATCTATGTGCCATTTTTACTTTTTTATTTTCTTTTAAAACTCAAATTATTATGAGTACTTAAAAATACTAAAAGCGCTTGAGCATTAAATAGAATAATAATTTATTTCGTTTACAATATAGGAATAACAGTTTGTAATCCATGCGTCATACAATGAATCGTGAAAGATAAATACCAACAGCAATAATATACGCTAATCCATTTTAGAAATGTAATAGAAACATCCGAAAAAAAAAAAAATCATTTATGAATTTTAAGGCTAATGTCAGACGAACGTCTTTTTGCACGCTTTTTTCCTTACGTATTATCCCTACACAATGCTAGCGGCATTGTGTACGGATAATGCGTAAGGAAAAAAGCAGCAAAAAAGACGCCCGTTCTGAATTATGTTAAGACCAATGTCAGACGGACGTCTTTTGTGCTGCTTTTTTGCTTATGTATTATCCATTCACAATGCTGTAGCATTGTAACTGGATAATACATAAGCAAAAAAGACACCCGTCTGACATTGGTCTAACAAATGAAAAAAATTTATTTTTTTAATCCTCACAATAGAATAACCTTATACGTCTACTAGCAGACGATTTGGTTCATATTTTCTTCCATATATTTTTGCCTTTGTCTTCCATATGTTATTTTCTGAAATAAGCAAAAAAAGATTTATTTTATTTTCTGTATAATAGATTGACATTAAAACAAATTTTATGTTTTGAAATACGAAACACATCCATATTTTTTCTACATTAAAAACGGAAATTATCATCAGTTATGTATTTCAAAATATTTAAAATCCTTTGATCTACTTTGGCTACTGGCAGACGATTTTGTTCACATTTTCTTCCATATCATTTTGCCGTGGTCATCCATATGTTATTTTCTTAAATAAATAAAAAAAGATTTGTTTCATTTTCTCTGTAAAAGATTGACATAAACAAGTTTTATGTTTTGAGATACAAAACTTTTCTACTGTAAAAACAGATATTATCATCAGCATTTCAAAATATTTAAATTCCTTTGAGCATTAAACAGAATAATAATTCATTTCATTTACAAAATGGCGATGTTATCTTTCAAAGCGGAAAATTATTTTGTATTCCAAGCGTGGTACAATGAATCATGAAAGATAAATTTCGACAGCAATAACACAGGCTGATCCATTTCAAAAGTTTAATGGAATCGTCGAAAAAAAAATCGTTTATAGATTTCAAGTGTTAACAAAAGAAAAACTTCATATATTCCATGCCTTCAATAGCAGCAGCTCACTAGCTACTAGTAGCAGGCGATTTTGTCCCATCCCCCCTTTTTCACATTTTTTGCTATTTTCTTTTTACAAACAAGATACGTGTTTGAGCTTCAAAATTTATTTTCACAATCCCGATGCTTTTATGGACTTTTCCGGACTCATATTTCAAGTTAAAAAGATAGGTAAAAAGAAGAAAAAAAATATCTTGGCAAAATCACTTTTGGGACCCGAAGAATATTTACAAGATAAAAGCTGGGCTTGAATTTTTGATTTTGCTTTTTCAAAAAGGGATGTAACCATAGCATGGGGAAAGGCGAGGGGGTTAATAAAACTAAATTCCCTGGATTCGCAAGCTACTAGAGACAGAACCGAAACCAATCTCGCCAAAACCAATAAACTCTGACTATGGTAGGGTTACCTTATTGGCTCATTTATCTGCTTCAGCATGTACTGTCGTCTTATTTCTGCGGTATTATTTGCATTCGAATATCCCGAAAAGTAGAAAGAATTTTCGAGACTTTTTATTTATTTGTTTATTTTTAGCTCACTACGCGATTAAAGTGGAAATCACGGGAAATTTTTGAACTTTCCTTTCTTTTCCTTTTTTTTTTTCTTTATCTCTCTTTTTCCTTAGCTTTGCTTTTCCCTTAGCAGCCTATTCCATTATGCAGTCACATTTTTCTTCTGAAACCGTCGCCAGAGGGATTATTTGCATACGTAAGTTGCAGTTGCCATCGACTTCGTGAAACTTTTCCCTAAAAAGTTGGTTTTGAAGCTCGTGGAAAGAAAAATTTAGTTTTAGAATGGTGTTTGGCAACGCCGTGGCAGTTTAAGTCTTCGGAGCTTGTATTAGAATAAATTAAATGCTTTGAATAAACTAAATGCAAACATTCTTGATGGATCTCTTTCAAAATAGTTTGGAAAGAGATAAATTCTTATTGAAAATTGAAGTTCCACTTAGAAAGTTTTGTATTTGAAATTTAGTACTAAAGCACTTTAGTGCCTTATGACAGTTCAATGGCCTAAATTTAAGCTTATATGGATAAACGTTCGGATAAACTGGGCGATAGCTATTTATATATAAATAAAATTATTAGTTGAATATATAGTTGTTTATATAGTTGAAATCTAATAACGCTGGTATGAATTTTAAATATTCTTCTAAACCACTTTCAAATTGTGTCAAATATTCTATATGTTGCTTATTCTTGTGGCATGTATTGAAAGAGGTATGAACGAAATTTCAATAAAAATCATGATTAGTTATTCATTAAAATAAAATATATATTTACATGCTCAAAGTTATTACAGTAAATAAAAAAAGATCTTTGAAATATTTTAATAATAAACCGACTAGCTCCGTACACATGTAACGGTGACATTCTTTATTGTCTTCAATTAATAAATAAATTATTTCCAGATAAAATTAGTTTTGTTACAGTATTCTGGATTTGTTGAAAAGTGTTTCATAATCTATGCTTGATGCATGGTTATTCTTTCTTGTTTACCTCCAAAATGATTTTATTGATATGACAATATGAAATTACAAATGAATGGGTTCAGAAACCATATAGGATAGATGTGCCAGTAATGGACACCCTTAAGGAATTTCTTTAAAAATTATTTTTTAACCTTTTCCCTGACTATCCCGAGTTATCTCGGATTCGTATATATTACAATTAATTATTATCCCGAGAAAACTCGGGAGTGGCATAATTTGTCACTAAGATTTGTTTTATCACATTTTAACTCGGCCTAAAGCTTAAAAAGAAAGAAATTATTTTTTATATAATACAATAAATAACGTATGATATTTGATTGACAGTTTTTCAAATGTTGTGATGTGAAATATAATGATGAAATGCAGCGATGTGACTGTAAAAAATGTGATGATGTTTTGCAATTTTTTTCAACAAAAATTGGTGAGGGAAGCAGTTAATTAATAGTTATAATTATTATATTCCAATAGCCGATTTTTTTGTCGAGTTTCTTGAATGACGACATCGCTTTTTGCTGGATTTGTGCATGACGTCATATGCGTACTTTTCTATAAATGTTGTTTAAGAGAGGATCGTAAATGTTGAATTCTTCAGCGGATGCAAATGACGTCATTTTACGTAAAATAAAAGCGTGTATTTTAAATCTTAAAACTGAAATATGTTTTATACCATTTATATTTATATATATTTTTTTTCTTCATCGGGACGACACTAAATTGTGAAAAAGCAGAATTCCTGTTTTCTAGGGGGAGGGGGGTGTTCTTTTAATTTTTATAAAATAAATAATTCATAACAGGCTTAGAAATTTAAGGATGTAAGAAATGTAGTGAACAGAAAAAAGCTCTTTAAAAAACCAAGCATTTGTGAATAGACGGTTTTGTCATGTAAAATTGACAATTTTGAGCAATGGCTGCAAAACATGCAAAAATGCTAAAATTTCAAGGTACTAGAATTATATGCAAAGGACTTTTTAAAGTTCTATTTGTTTCTTAATTGAAAATTTACGAAATTATTATTTTTCCTTTAAAGTAGTAAACTTAATAATTCATTTAATTCATTAATATATTTTTTTCTGTATGTGTATATTTTAGCAAAAGTTATGGTTTTATTTTTAAAAAATAGCTAATAAAAACCGTTCATAAAAAAGTTTTTCAAAATTTTACACACTCAAACATAATTGCTTCTTCTAGTTTTATTTAAGAAATTATCCAATAAAAAGTTAACTTTAAAAGATGGCAGTAGTGCGAACTATTTCTAAAAGGATATTTTACCTTAACAAGCGTACCCTTGCTGGATAAGTACTTTTACAGGTAACGAAGAAAAATGTTTCAAGCGTAACTTTAATATAAAATTGACACTTTGAGCAATGGATATAAAACATACAAAGAGGCTGAAATTTCAGAGTACTAGAATTATATGCAAAGAACTTAATAAAACTGTATTCATTTCTTAACGGAGAATTTAGAAATAATTATTTTTTCTTTTAAGTAATAAATTTAATAATTTATAGGGGGTTTTTTTGTTGTTGTTTGTTTGTTTGTTTGTTTGTTTGTTTGCTTGCTTGCTTCGGCGAAATCTATTTGAAAAGCTGTCAAAATAAATAAATAAAATAATAATAATAATTCCGAAATATTTCACGTTCAACTATCATTGCTTCTAGCTTTTATTTAAAAAAATTATCCAATAAAAAATAACTTTGAAAGATGGTAGTGCGAATGCGAACTACTTGTAAAAGGATATTTTACCTTAACAAACGTCCCTTGCTGGATAAGTACTTTTACAGGTAACAAAGAAAATTGTTTGAAGCGTAACTGTAATATAAAATTGACACTTTGAGCAATGGGTGTACAAAAGTGGTAAAATTTCAAGGTATTAGAATTAATTATATGCAAAGAACTTTTTAAAGCTCTGTATAATAAAATAATATTTAGGGAATAATATTTTTTCACCTTTAAAGTAGTAAATTTAATAAATGATGAATTTCTTTTGTTTTAACAAAAAATATTTTAAAGGCTGTCTCAGAAAGTTATTTAAAATATTCAAAGTCCAAACAAAATTGCTTATTGCTTTCATTTGAAAAAAAAAAAAAAAAAAAAAAAAAAAAACTAATAAAAAACATCCATACAAGTATACCTTCTATGGATGTTTTTTATTAGTTATTTTTTTGCAAGCAATTTTAGTGCAAGCTGTTTCTAAAAGGTTATTTTTCGATAACGAGCGTGCCAGTAATTTTACAGGTAACTAAGAACATTCTTTCAAACATATTTATAATATAAAATTGGCCATTTGAGCAATTGGTGCAAAACATACAAAGGTGCTGAAATTTCTAGGCACTAGAATTATATTCAAAAAACTTCTTAAAGCTCTATTCATTTCTTAACTGAAAGTTTGAAAGAATAATTATTTTGCCCTTAAATTTAAAAATTCGTGATTTTTTTAAAGAAAAACTATTTTTAAAAGCTCTCCCAAAAAAAGTTTTTCGAAACATATGCTCAACTATCACAGCTCCTTGCTTTTATTTAATAAATTAGCCAATAAAAAAACGTTGATAGATGGAGTGTGAACTGTTTCTAAAAGGTTATTTTACTTTAATAAGCGCACTCATGCTGTATAAGTACTTTTATAGGCAATAAAGAAAACTGTCTCAAGCGTAATTGTAATGTAAAATTGACAGTTTGAGCAATGGGTTCAAAACATACAAAGGTGCTAAAATTTCAAAGCACTAGATTTATACAAAGAACTTCTTAAAATTGTAGTCGTTTCTTAACTGAAAATTATTTTGTTTTCAAAGTGGTAAATTTAATAATTCGTGATTTTATTTTTCTAACAAAAGACATTTCAAAAGATTTTTTCAAAAGAAAATTTCGTGAGCCAAAGTTTCTGGAAATTCTCCAGTTAAAATACATAAATTTCTTCAAACAGCATAAAAATCTCTTCTAACCACAGGAGTGTTCCAGCAGTTTGTTATATGTACTTTCTATGTTTTTTGACGATTTTTTTTTTTTTTTTTTTTTTTTTTTTTTTGTGAGAATGTGCCTAATGTAAACGCACCAGTTGTGGGACACTTAAGGACATTTATCTAATAATTAGTGTTATCTAATTGTTAGTGAATTCCAAAAGATAGGGTAAAGTGCCCATATTTCGTCCCCTATCCTAATTTCGTCCCCCTTAACTTATCCGCTTCTGTGAAAGTGGCGCCACTTATGACGTAAGGCACAGGGAACGGGAGGTAAAGGAAGACAGTGTTGAGAGTTTCGTTCGCCAAGACGCATACTTAAATTAAAGACTGCGAATTTCCTATTTTTAGAAGACACGAGTTCTTATTATGTCGTTTCTAGAGCGTTATTTACTGTACTGTAAGTATCTATTTCTTATTCACTGCATGTATTTTACGTTGGTAAGATGCTGACAGTAGCATACAGTGAGTTTTAGGACGCTCAGTTCATATTATGGGAACTGAAGCTCCGTCATATTGGGAAGTAGCGTGGTCCCAATTTCGTCCCCCTTGCAGTTCTTATTTTCGTCCCAAGGAGGAAATTAGGAATGTTTTTAAATGACATTTTTTTTTTAAATTTTTTCCTCGTGTTAGGATGGCTAATGTTTCGTTATGTTATTCTTCCACTGATAATTAGTACATTTCTTTGTGCCTTACTTTAATGTAAATTGAATTACTTATTCATTTCGAAATAAATTTTGATTTAGTTATAAGTTATGCCTCGGCGTTTTGGATTTTTTGGGGGAACGAAATTGGGACCTTTTTTTTCTTTTGCATTTTTTAGATACTTTTAAAAAAACAATTTTTTTTTTTTTTTTTTTTTTTTTTTTTTTTGGTACGACATTTGCCTATGTTTCTAATTCTAAGTGCGTAGGTAGTTAGTCTATGTAAAATCCAAATTTGGTAGATTTTTACTGAAAATTACAACTTTCAAGGGCCTAAAAGTGACTGGGGGACGATAATAGGGCACCTTACCCTATATATATATTTAGCCTATTCTTAACTTTCATGTATCAGAATAAACATTCAAAGTTTCAAAATGTATCATTTGGAAAAAATGAAAAATAAAAATATTACCTTTCTTTATGCTCCAGTAGTGGACATAGATGCATGAATTTTTAAGTTTTCGGCTTAGCTAACAAATTATTTACAATGTAATAGGGTATATCAACAGCAGTTTCGTTCAAAATAAAACATAATATTAAAGAAATAATGCTTGAAATAAAAACTTAATGAAATCTCTAAAAATTTGCCAAAAAATCTGTTTTTGAAGACATTCTAGAAAATAAATGAATGTACCAGCAGAAAAAAAAAAAAAAAAAAAAAAAAAAAAAACAATTATCCTAAACAGTTTATGGAAAATTAACATTTAAGGATGCTAGTCAATCAGCCTTCCTTCAGTCGTTTTCAGAAATGCATTTTGGGCTTATTTTAAAACTTTAAAAATGAGTGACCCACTATAGGTGTATTTATCTTATAACACTTTATTTTGCTAATAGAACTTGCAAAATTTCTTTTAAGTAATATAAAATGATTATGTTTATCTATGTTATTATTTCTTCATATTGTGCTCTATTAGTTTCAATTATCTAACAAGATTTTCTTTTCTCTTTTAGGTAAGTTTTGTGGCATCTTCTATTAAAGAGTATATTGATTTATTGTGTACATATATATTTATATAAAGGTATGTAGAACATTTCTTATTAGTTAAAGCACTTGTGCAGAATTTTACCACATTACAGCATAAAAACACGAAAAAGGTAATACACTTTCTTCAGACTGAACTTTACAAATTAAATAAAATTCATAAACCAGAGAGAAAAGGGTTAGATAATAAAAATCAATTTGGACTTCTTTTTTTCGGATGCCGAGCCCGAGAATTTGAAGCCCGAGCCCGAAGAATTATGTGTCGTCAGAGCCCTACTCTAAAAGTATACGCAGTAGAAAATTGTTAATAATATTGCAGAAAGCTGTGCGCATTTGTTTTTAATAATTTTGCAAAAGAAAATTAAACATAAGAAAGCAACATGAAATTTGAAAGTTAAATAAAACCCAACTTTGAAGAAATATTTTGTCTGTTTTTCTATTATCAAAGAATAAAATGAATTTCAATTTTTAAATGCTTACAATTATTATTATCCCATCTTTTCATAAATCTGTCAAGAAATATATATATATATATATATCTGGAGTTTGAGAATGCATTTATTTGGACAGGATTTGCAAATTCCTGTTATATGTTTGGTGCTGCCATCTGTCGCAGTAGACGATAGTAATTTCTATTCTTCTCCACATTGGTATAAATTCTTAAATTTCTTGCGTCCTAAAATAAAGGTTGTAAATAAACAATAAATAAATAAATAAATAAATACAAAAACAACGATACATAATTTTTTTTTAATTTGCCTACTTTAAACGATTTCGTATTTAAACAAACGAAAAATAATTTCTAAACGTTTCTTCTTTTAACTTATACTCTGTGATTGTCAAAAACACTATTTTTTAATAAGAAGAGATTACTCTAAAGTCTAGAAACATATTTTGCAAACTACAAAATATGATAGCGTTCTTTTTATATAATTTACTTTTGAACTTAATTAGATAACTTAATATCTTCTTTCTGAATTAAATCGTTTCAAGATTAATTTTCTCAATAACTAGATAAAATGTGATAAAATACATATTTTAAATGATGTACTACGTAAAAATATTACAATTACACAAAAAATACATAAATCAGCGGTTTCAACCCTCTTCTGGGGCCATCATCGGGATTTAAAGCCAAAAATCATGCTTGACTCTCTTTCATATTTTTTTAATCCTGATGGTATTTTTTGTTTGTGTGTGTGCGTGTGTATTTTTTATATTTTTAATGTAGTACATCATTTAGCAATGTGTATTTTATCACATTTTATCTAGGTATTTAAATTGTACATAGTGTAATTGTCCATACATTTATAATATTCGAGGGGTTCACAACCATAGTAGACCAAGTAAATTAAAAAAAAAAAAAAAAAAAAAAAAAAAAAAAAGAGAGAGAGAGAGTTCATTTTAGGGGGGGGGGGGGTGGCAGCACAGACAATCACCTCATCAAGCTCACGGCTGAAATTCCAGAATCAGTTAAAACTCGATTCGCATATTAAAACGCAATCGGTCTTCCAAGTCATATCTTGGTGCAAAACACCTGAAAACCCGATTTTTGCAGTTGACTCGTAGGTTTACCATTGTGTTTTCCTGCACCCAAAGGTATGAAAACATGGAGGCTGGGAGCCGGAAAACACAACAGTAAACCTACGACTCAACCGCTAAAATCGGGTTTTCAGGTGTTTTCCGCCAAGATATGACTTGGCAGACCGATTGCGTTTTAATATGCTAATCGACTTTAAACTAATTCTGGAATTTCAGCATGAGGTGTTTGTCTGTGATGCCACCTCCCGGTTTATTTAGAAGGTGCATAAAATATGTTTTATCCACTCCCACAGGGAATCAAGTCTGTTTCCGCATACTTTCTCATATGTGTCACCTGTTTGCACACTTGGTTTATTGTGGGAGTGGATAAAACAGATTTTATGCCCCTTCCCAGATAGCATGAGCATTAGAAGCAAGTTTGATTTTTTCTGATATTATCTTGCCGTGACAAATTCGAATTGAGAAATTCGCAGCAAATCTTCCGCAAGGTATACCATCACCCACTTGCATAAGAAGTTTGTTATGAAACTGATGGTAAGACTTGTCTTTAATTCACGAAAGTGACAAAAGCAAAAAATCCCTCAGTTGAGAGAATAGACAATCAGCATATACGTAGAAATTGCTGAAATTTTATTCAGTTGGCACCGCTTTAATTATATATTTGTATGATTTCTTTTTTTTTTTTTTTTTTTTAAAACGTAATTTTCTTAAGTTATTACAGTCGTATGCTCCTTAATTGCAAAAAGTCGTGCGCATTTGTTTTTAATAATTTTGGAAAAGAAAATTAAACTTAAGAAAGCAACATGAAATTTGAAAGTTAAATAAAACCCAACTTTGAAGAAATATTTTGTCTGTTTTTCCATTATCAAAGAATAAAATGAATTTCATTTTTAAATGCTTACAATTATTATTATCCCATCTTTTCATAAATATGTCAAGAAAAAAAAAAAATTATATCTGGAGTTTGAGAATGCAATTATTTGGAAGGAATTTGAGAATTCCTGTTATATGTTTGGTGCTGCCATCTGTCGCAGTACACAATAGTAATTTCTATTCTTTTCCACATTGGTATAAATTCTTAAATTGCTAGCGTCTTGCGTTCTAAAATAAAGGTTGTAAATAAACAATAAAAAAAAATAATAATAATAAATAAATACAAAAACATCGATAAATAATTTTTTTTTTTTTTTCATTTGCCTATTTTAAGCGATTTTGTATTTAAACAAACGAAAAATAATTTCTAAACGTTTCTTCTTTTAACTTATACTCTGTGATTGTCAAAAACACTATTTTTTAATAAGAAGAGATTACTCTAGAGTCTAGAGTCTAGAACCATATTTTGCAAACTACAAAATATGATAGCGTTCTACTTTTGAACTTAATTAGATAACTTAATATCTTCTTTTTGAACAATATAACTAACACTATTTCAGAGTACTTTTCTTTTATACGTTCTTTTCTAAATTATATACGTTTTTTGGTACATAAAGAACAAAGTAATGGATAAATTAAATTAATTTATATTTGCTTTTTAACACTTTCTAACATAGTTGACAAATGTGTATGGTGAATTCGGTTGTCTGCCTTATAGTGCTTAACTCGATTAAATATGTTCTGTTTGTCATGCAGTCGATATATATTAGCACATTGTATGCGGGACACGTACTAGTATGTTTTTGTGGGTTGAGGACAGAAATTATTACTGGTACCGGAAATTTTGTACGTACGAAAAAAAGAAGGTGTAATCCAAGAATGCTTGCTTCTTATTGGTTGTGAGCAGGTTTTAATTTACAGTGGCATTTGTGAACGTAAATTTAGTGCTCATTTTCGTAAAATTGCCCGCATACAATGTGCTCTAATAAGGTTCATTATAGCATGTTCCTTATTAAAAATAGAGTATGTAGCATTTATAGTTCGTTTACAGTGACACTCAAAAGAATTCTGTTACATTATGGTCTATGGGAAAAAAAGAATTGCGGTGTAATTTAATGATGTTACACTATTTCAAACACATTTAAATTGATAATATCACTAAGGTGCACTATAAGAGGCTTACTATAGAATGGGGTGTGCATAGCATTCACTGTTCATTTACAAGGACACTAAAAATGATTCGGTTACAGTACTGTCTAAGAACAATAATTGATGAAATTTCGTTTTAAGTTGTGGTACGCGTTTTTAAACTACACATTTTTTTATTTTATTTTATTTTTTTTTTTTTTTTTTTTTTTTTTTTTTTTTTGCCTATTACTTGGTGTGCATAAATTCTATATATGATTTAGAGGGCAGCACAAAAGATCTCGAGTTAAAATCTTAACAAAACTGGCGACCAGTGAGAAAGCTTTTAACATACAGACTACAATTAAATAGGTGCTGATAAGTTCCTGGCTTTGACTAGAAAGAATATAGTTAGAGTTAATTACACATTTATTCAACATATTCTTTCATGAGACTGATGCACTTGTTACATCGTTGTTGCAGCTTTTCTAGTCCTCTGAAATAAAATTCCTTTGACTGGTCCTGAAATCCTCTCTCAGCAGCCTCTTTGACATCTTCGATGTCCTGAAAATGATGGCCCTTAAGGGGTTTCTTCAAGCTCGATAACAGATAATAGTCTGAAGGGGCTAGTTCTGGTGAATAGGGATGATAATTGACCAGTTGTAAGCACAGGGTCCTCATTTGGCAGTCACAGCATTGGACGTATTTGCAGGTGCACTGTCATGCAACGAAAAAAATCCCATTGGTCAACTTCCCTCGGCTTGATTCTCTTCTTCAACTTGTCCAGCAAGTTAGTTTAACATTCTTCGGTAGTCCCAGAAAACTGACGCCATGACCTTTTTGACAGATTTCTGTGTGCGAAACGTCTTCGGCCGCGAAGACCCCCTATGGCGCCATTCTTTTGACTGTTCTTTGGTTTATGGATCATAGATGTAATCTAGGTTTCATCATCAGCATTTGTGACATCTCAGCGTGAACGTCATTTGCAGACTTCCCCTATAGAAACAAAAACTTAATGGCGCCTCCCGCCTCGTAACTCCAAAAACCAAAAACTTTCTTGTGCCCTTGCTATCTCAGCTTTCACCTTCAGCAGAAAAAATTCTTATAATCAGAAACACCTCATATTATTAGAGTTACATAAGAAGATATTAAACTTTTAAATGAGCCTAATTTTGTTTCTCTATTTCAACTATAAGTAATTGAAGCCAGGAACTTTTCAGCACCCCCTCGTAGTTTAGAAATATTTTGTTAAACAAAGATGTAAGAGACAGCCTTTAAGAAGAGTATACAGGCGGGGGGGGGGGGGGGGGGGGGGGAGAGAGAGAGAGAAGTTTAAAATGTTAATAGACGGGAAATTTCGTAAATGCGAATGCATTCCAGATCCGTAAATTTAACATTGAAGAAGGGGGATTTGAGATCTGACTGACCAAAAGCTTTTTGATTAAAACACACCAACACAATGGAGTACGGAACCTTTTTTCGGGTTGTTTAATGTGGTCATTGTTTTGTCGCATGACATCAAAATGCGACAGAGGGTCCTTGATATATTTATCTCCTTCCTTAGAGAGACTTCATTTTGCTAATTTTGTGCTCTTTTCCCCAAATCCACCCGCATACTTATATTTTAAACAATATTTAAAAAATTGCAAACATTTTTTTTTCAGCAAGAAAGGGTTTATTTTTATACTTTTTGACTGTATCGATATTTATTTATGTATAATAAAATTTATTAAATGAACAGAGCAAAAAGATTAAAATTAGGTGTTAAGTGTGCCAGGAAATTTTGCGGTGAATAATATTTTTAGGAGGCACTTAAGCCTTTCAAGGGCAAGTAATTGTGTTTCTGTAATGTTGAATTCACACCGGAATTTTCGAAAAAATTACTTTCAAAATAATAAAAAGCAATTTTATAACTTTTTTCCTCCAAAATTATAAAAGTGAAATTTATTTAAAAGTCTCCGGTGCAAATATTGATTGAAATTAGGTAACCGCCCATCACGGGTTTTAAGGGGACTCTTCATTCACTTGAAAACACCCGCTACGCAATGTTAAACCTATGGGCAGGTTGTTTTCGAATCTCTCGTTTGAATTTGAATATTTTTAAACGATTTTTTTTTTTTTTTCATAGGATAGCTGAGGTCGATAATGGCTATTTTTTTACTTTTTTGACTTCGGTGTCAGATTTTTCTAATGAAGGTACTTTCACTTTCAAAACCGGTTTCGAAAGTGAAAGTACCCTTATTAAAAAAATCTGCAATCAAAATCGAAAAGTTACAAAATGGCCATATTACAGATCGACCTCAGCTATCCTATGCAAAAAAAAAAAAAAAAAAAAAAAAAAAAAATCGTTGTGTTAGGTATTTGCAATATTAGTGCTATCAATTTAACTCTTTCAGGGACAATTAATTGTATTTCTGTAATGTTGAATTCACCCCGGAATTTTCGAAAAAATTATTTTCAAAATAATGAAAAGCACTTTTAGAACTTTTTCCCACAAAAGTTATAAAATTAAAATTTATTTAAAAGTCACCGGTGCAAATATGGATTAAAATTAGGTGACCGCTTATCAAGGGGTTTTTACAAAAAATCTAGTGCCTGCTCAAACACCAAACACGCGCTTTTATGGAAGACAAAAAAGGATGAAAGTACTCTTATGAATTAGACTCGTCGTAAATAACTCTATCATCATCATGTGACGTAAGCTGCTTACCCGTATCACAACCCAATCAACAGACGTTTTCACGAAATACCCACTTTTGCGACCCAATATTTTCCGCCAGAACGGCTACTCCAAAAATAATCTTTCTCGAGGAGGTCACAACCTTGCACTCAAGCCGTACTGTTTCGCGCCATAAATAAAACGCTTTTCGATATCTGACTACGATAGCCCCTCTTCATCCGTCATCTTGCGTTTGCGTTCATATCGCGTGGACAGAAAGACTTTCGTCGCGTCTTTCAGTTTTGTTTTGATATTTTGGGGCTTCACTAAGGGTTAACTGAATAGCGGAGACTTGGATAAATCTCACTGCAACTACTAATTAACCCTTTATGTACTGAATTATGAATTCATGAAAATTTTATCTTCTAAAGCATTTCTAGTGAATTGTTTAAACTACATTAGAAGATTTGCATAATCATTTAATAAATTTTGGAAGGATTTAGAAGGATTCATTAAATTTGGCTCTAATTGGGTTTGTGTCAGTTTCGGGCTGACTTTTGATTCTTACGAAGTGCGGCTCGGATTTTCAAAATTAAGTCTGGAATATAATTTGAGATCAAAAATTATTTATTTGATAATTAATGACACTTTACATATTCATTTTCCGACATAAAAAATAAAATTTGTATTAAGGGGCAAAAAAAAAAAAAAAAAAAAAAATGAAAAAAAAAAATGAAAAAAAAAAAATTATTTTTGAGAAAAAAGTGGAATTTTACGCGTCGTCTTAGAAATCTTCGAAATGTGGCTTGCGCATTCCATATCAATGATAATCCCAAATATTTTTTATAAAAGTTTGGTTTATATATATAAATAAAACTGTGCATCGAATTTTATATATTTGAATATAAAGGTAAAAAAAAAAATCAAAATTTTTTGAAATTTTTTCGAAAAAATTTCAAAATTTTTCAATTTTTTTTTTATTTTTATATTCAAATATATAAAATTCGATGCACAGTTTTATTTATATATATAAACCAAACTTTTATAAAAAAAAAAAATTGGGTATTTTCATTGATATGGAACGTGTAAGCCGCATTTCGAAGATTTTTAAGACGACGCGTAAAACTCCATTTTTTTCTCAAAGATAATTTATTTTTTATTTTTTTGTGATAAATAGATGCCATAATGCATACAATGAACCCTTGAGTAATATTTAAAGTGAAATTTACAAAAATAAATAAATAAATAAATAAATAAATAAATAAATAAAAATAAAAAATTTTTAAAAATTTCGAAAAAATTTTAATTTTTTTTTTAAATCTTTACATTCAAATATATATAATTCGATGCACAGTTTTATTTATATATGTAAACCAAACTTTTTAAAAATATTGGGGATTTTCATTGATATGGTGCGCAGGGGGCATTTCGAAGATTTCTAAGACAACGCGTAAAATTCCAATTTTTTCTCAAAAAAAAAAAATTTTTTTTTTTTGTGATAAATGCTTGCCATAATGCATATAATGTACCCTTGAATAATATTTAAAGTGAAATTTACAAAAAATAAAAAATTGATTTTTAAGGTTTTAAAGGTCCCTGTCCCCTTAAAGATACGATTACAGACTATTTATGAATAATTACGTTAAATTGTGAAAAGTTTTTCTTTGATTTCGAGGTTCGGGTCAAGTTGCGGGTCTACGGAAATTTTTTTGTCGGGTTTCGAGTTGACTTTAAGTACAATTTGCAGGTTTGGGTCGGGTATAACTCGACTAGCGCAGGACACACTCAAACCCAAGTCGACCCGCAGCAGCAGAATGGACCTTATCTAGGTGACGTCAGACGCCAGAACTGGCGGTATCTCGATCTGTTATTCTAGCCACTGCACTGCCAGAATGCCAGTGTGCGCAGGCGCAAACACCGCTAGCAGACGACTTTAGCCTTGACCCAGGTTGAGTGCATATATTTTAACTGAAAATTTGCAAACTTGGGCAATTTTCTCGCATACAGAACAATATTTTGAATTTATATTACAATACATTAAGTATATGCTGCTACAACAAAGAATTTTTTTGCGGTATTTTTAACAAACAAGCATTAATAGCACACAGCCCGTAGACTTCTGTGCTAAATACCGCCAGCAGACGAATTTTAGCCTCGACCTCAGGCCGCGTACATAAGATCCATTAATGTCAACTCAATCTGAACCCGACTCGCGAGTTGGAGTAAAATGGAGCTAGCTGCCCCACTTGATGCACCGCCAGAGCCTGACTATCGCACGGACACCTGGGGCCCGTGCCCTGGCCACGAAATTTCTGAAGGGCACAGAATTTTTCATAATTTCATCTAAATTTCCATTTAAAAACCATAATTGGGGAGGGGGGGGGGGGGAATGTCATATTTGAGATATTAATACGATAAAATAACAAAAATATATATCAATATATGGTTAAAAGCACATTTCAATAAAAAGAAAAATATTTTATGTTTAGTCCTGGAACCGTTTTTCAATTTTCCGGAAAACTTAATTTTTTGAGTTGACACACACACAAAAAAAAAAAAAAAAACTAATATCAGTAAATCAACCAAAAGGGGCACGAAAAATTGAAAGCGCCCTGGGCACAGAAACTTGCTAGTCGGGCTCTGGAATGTCGTACCGTATTAGTAAGAGGCTACTGTAATCCTAAAAAACATTGTTTAGCCACAAATGAAAAAAGGAAAAGAAAAAACTCACTAGCAACCTTGAATTAGTAGGTCATATCTATCTCAGAAGAATCTCTATCATTATAAATTTCTTTCCTACTTTCTTTTTCTCGAGATCTATTTACTGAAAAAGAACAGGCGCCATTTATAAAAAATGTGGGCTTATTAAGCCGGAGATGCTTCAAAGAAAATATCTTTTAAAACAAACTATATACAGTAAACTCTCGTAATAAGAGTATAATGGTAATGTGGAAGTAATAACTCTCGTTAGTGTGGTCTTCTAAGTAAGACTGTTTTTCGTCCGCACTAACCGGACTCCGCATTACACGGTCGAAACATTTCAATGGTGTAAAATAACCACTCGCGTTTAATAAATTTAATTTAGTTTTTGACAGAATTGAATAGGTTATCAAATTTATTCTAAAAGAAACTTTTTCTTTGATTTATTAATTTTAGTAATAAAGCAAGTTTAATGGCAATTTGTTGATGCAAAAGAATAAATTACTCTGAAAAAACAAAATGGGGTAAGTGGGGGTAAAGACACGCACTTTCCATAAATTTTGATTTTGAATGAACACATTGGTCTAAGTTTGTTTGATGGTTGAATAAAATGTTTTATTAGAACCTCACTCAGTATCTATCCATTAGCCTAGCCTAGATTCTGTCAAAGTATAATTTCTCAAGAAATTGCAATTTTTTAAAAACATTACTCTGAGTTTCTTTGATTCATTGATTGAGGTAAAAACCCGCACTGAAGGGGCGAAGTCCCGTTTTGTGTAACCGGCCAACTGAAAATTTACAGAAATGCAAATCGAGGTAAATTACACGACATTTAGAAGCTGGAGCGTTTTCGTTCTTCACTGAATTTTTGGATTTGAAGGCATATGCAGTATTATCATCTCAACAATCACATGATTTTTTTTTTTTTAATATTACATCAAAAGCGAAAAATTGAAACTTGCTTAAGGGGTCTCAGGTCTTTTAAGGCTTCAAAATTTTAATTTTTTTAGATGTTAAACTCCTATCTTTTCTGAACAGTTTGATGCAGTTATTTCCTTGAAATTCCCATTAGAACAGAAGTTATGGCTTATAGAATTATACCCGCTCAATAGCTGAAGCGGCGTTTCCGAAACTTTAAAGTCATTTTTCTCAAAATGACGTTTTTGGGCATAACGCGCAAGATATCTCAAGAACTTCTGAATATTTTTTCATGAAATTTTCAAAACGTATGTTTCATGTTAGTCTGTATAAAATGAACCTATAACTTCCTTTTTATTGTCCAAAAAAATATTTTTTTTTGGCGATTATACTGTTGAAATTTTCAAAATTTTGTATTAGCTAAATAAAACTTTGCATTAAAAATATAAAAATGCTTTAAATACAAATTTATTTTGGTTCGGGGTAATTATTAAAATCTGAAGTAAAAGTAGGCACTAATTTTTTTATTCTAGTTGCAATATTTATTTTGTAATCCTGCGCGTAAGCTGTTATACCAATTTTCTGCTCGTCAAATGCCTGGCAGTTTGGATCCCCCTATAAATCCTAATTCTGCATCTTGCAATTTTTTAAATACATGAAATGAAAGAACATACAGTACAACCTCGATTATCCGAGCTAATTGGGACCGTTAGTACCTCGGATATCGGAAATCGCGGTCAATAAAACTGTGTGTAAAAACTCACCGTGCTTGCTAATTTAACATCTCTTTGAAAAAACAATAGAACGTTTTTTTAAATAATAAAAATAAATATCTGTAAAGTTCTGTTTCACAGCTTAACAAATTTGAAAAGGAAATCAACTACTAGTAGTAAATTTTAAAAAGCAAATTGAAAAATTTACGAAAGTTCACACGGCCACTGGAAACAAAGCATTGTTCGCTGTTGACTTCTCAGGGTTCAATGTTTCTTGGGAATTGAATGCTTTGGGGGGGGGGGGGGGGGGCAGAAGAGCCAGTATAGCTCGGACAGTGAACTAAAAAGTGTGGTTATTTTCAAGGCTCATTCAAAAGGAAAAAAAAATTCGCCTTTGGTATCGCCTCGGTTAAGCAGGGATGAGATTCTTCAGACTTTTATCGGAATTTCCGACTTTTCGTAAATTTTTGAGAAAGTTTTTGAATTTTATCTGTAAAAAAAAAAAGACTTTTGCCGCTTTTTTCTTTCTGGCATCGAAAAAATGCGCCAAACGTGACACATCGCGCCAGAATTACATCGCATTTTCTCCGCGATTCTTTCGCGGAATTCTTTTTCGAAAATCGCGTTTTTTCTGCTTTCCTTTGACGAAATTCGCATTTTTTGCGATCCTTTGACGAAATTCGCGTTTTCTTTCGCGATCCTTTGACGAAATTCGCTTTTTTGCAGCCTTTTGACGATTTACGTATTTTTCGCTATCCTTTAAACTAAATTCGTGTTTTTTGAGAGGCCCTTTCACGAAATTTGCGTTTTTTCGCGATCCTTTGCCAAAATTTGCGTTTTTCCGCGATCTTTTGACGAAATTCGCATTTTTTCCGCGATCTTTTTGGCGGAATTCGCGTTTTTCCGCGATCTTTTGACGAAATTCGCGTTTTTCTGCGATCTCTTTGGCGGAATTCGCGTTTTTTTCCGCGATCTTTGACGAAATTTGCGTTTTTTCCGAGATCTTTTGACGAAATTCGCATTTTTTCCGCGATCTTTTGGTGAAATTCGCGTTTTTTCCGCGATCGCTTGACGAAATTTCGCATTTTTTCAGCGATCTTTTGACGAAATTCGCGTCTCTTCCGCGATCGCTTGACGAAATTCGCGTTTTTCCGCGATCGCTTGACGAAATTCGCGTTTTTTCCGCGATCTTTTTGGCGAAACTCGCATTTTTTCCGCGATCTTTTTGGCGGAATTAGCGTTTTTTCCGCAATCTTTTGCCAAAATTCGCGTTTTTTTCGCGATCTTTTGCCAAAAGTCGCGTTTTTCCAGCAACCATTTGACGAAATCTACGTTTTTATGAGCCCTTTGACAAAATTTGTGTTTTTTGCCTGTTTTGTGCAAAATAGGATTTCGCGCGCGGTCTTTTAGTGTTTTAGCAAATTTTAGTTTACGCGTCTTTCAGACTTTTTGTTCTTTACCCACTCTCATGCCTGGTTAAGAGAAACCTCGATTAATCGAAGCTCGGTTAATCGAGGTTCTACTGTACTTATATCTTTCATCCCAATAAAAATTGTGCTTTAAAATTATATGCATTTTAAGATATTAAATGTTGAAAATGGTTTTTGTTTTTCATTTTCTCCAATTTTAAGACTTTTGAGACCTTTTAATTTTCTTTGCATGGAATGCAACTTTCTTCGCATGTTATCAATGCACAACTGGAAGCCTAGCTATCGACTTCTGTTTAACATTAAAAAAATTTCGCGTTCGTATTGAATTAGCCGGTTCGTGTTTCTGCCACTGCGTTTTTTTAGCCCCCGGTACGGTATGCTATTTCTTTCTCCCAGCATATTTTGTGTCTCTCGAAAAAATAACGTTACCTTACAGAAGCCAGCCGTAAAACAAAGCAGTACGATTAAATACTCTATAGCAATTTTTTTTAACTTCTAAGCATCGCACATTTTCAGTTCTTATACCGTCGTATTGGGGGGAAAAAAAAAGTACCTTTAAATGCAATTTGTTTGAAAACTGCATTTCCATTTATTTTTGAAATATTAATTTTTTTGTAGTTTTTAGCACCATTTGTTTAATTTTGGCAACTCAAGTACTCCATTTATGTAGAAAATAAAGGGAAAATAGTTGAAAAATAGCATATATATCATTTTGTTGCCATTTTCTCATAACAACCGAAAGAAAATGTAATTAAAATACGTGCTATTTTGAAAAATATAAACGAATAATTTTTGTTAAAACATGGAGCTATTATAAACTATATTTAATTTTAAGTATCCTATGAATCATTAGACGTTTATTTTATTTTATTTATTTATTTATTTATTTATTTTATTTATTTATTTTTATTTTTTAATGACGGCATCTTTTGCTGCATTTGTGTATTATTTTGTGATAGTGACATCCTATACATACTTTACTGTAGATGTTTAAGAGTGGATCGTAAATGTGGAATTCTTAAGCGGATGCGAATGACGTCATTTTACATAAAATAAAAGCGTGTGCTGTAAGTTTTAAAATTGAAATATGTTTTGTACTATTTATATATACATATTTTTTTTTTCATCGGGGCGACACTAAATTCTGAAAAAGCAGAATTCTGTTTTCTAGTTTTTTTTTTTTTTTTTTTTTTTTTTACTGATTTTTTACACAGTCAGCGGGTGCGTATTTAAGACAAAATCAATCGAATTAAAGGTATAAAATCATACATATTTAAGATTCATTTAAGGCTATTCTCAACTGCTCTGCTCAACAAGCGCAAAATGTTTTGACACATTTACAAATTCATTTTTTAATTGAAAGATGTAAAATTGGAATGCGGATTATGGAAGCGATTTTGAATCGAACTGTGTTTTTTATTTTTTGATCAATAAATTACCTATTGAGTTATGAGCCATTTTGATCACGTGACAAAGGCGTTTTTCTCTCTTCGATGACTGGTTTTTTTGCTTACTTCGGTTCAAAACGTCCACTTTGATACTATTTTCTGGAGGATCTATTGCGTTTGCAAAAAAAACGGAAAAAACAGCTCGATTGCATAGTTTCTGAACAACAACACCTGCTAGTTTCATGCATTTCCAACCAAAAATAAATTCAAACTTATGTCATAAAGTTGCCCTTTTGGATTTGAGGCCTTAAGAATATTATCACGGGCCCGGGCAACGACGAACGAGTTAGCTAGTTGCTCTATAAATTCTACTGAGAAATGTTCCTGAAAATCAGTTCAGAACGAGTTATGGTTTGGTATCAATTTAAATTTTCGGAGTTAATTATTTATCTTCTTAAAAATTGCGATGCCTTATTTCAAAATATACTCATTATGTCTAAATACATTATGTCTAAATAACCTTTCTTTGTTAAACCTTTATATATTTTTTAATCCTTTATCTACTGAATTATGATGAATCTTCCAATGCATTTTTCGTGAATTGTTTAAACTACATTAGAAGATTTACATAATCATTTAATAAATTTTAGAAGGATTTTAGAAGGATTGAAGGATTTAGAAGAATTAACCAAATTTGAATTTATAGGGATTTTGTGCAATATTTATAACCCCACTTAAATCTTAGTTTTGAATATCTTTCTTAGTATTTTGTAGAATTAGGAAATGTACAAATATAATGTTCTTACAATAAAAATATAGAACTATTTCTGAATTGAAAAATCCCCCCCCCCCCCCCCCAATGCCGAGAAAGTTGAAAAGATGCAAAGGCAAAAAATATCATTCTTTTAAAAATATTTTGTTTTGTGTAACCATAATGCTTTTGGAACAAGGTAAAGTAACGTATCTATAACTCATTCTAAATTGTATTACAACTAATCGATGCAGTAAATGAATTTTATAACAAGTTAATTTAATGGTACTTATAAGTACCGTCAGTAGATAAAGGGTTAATGTTCTTTTAGTTAAATTAGATGTAAAATGCAAGTTTTTTTTTCTTTACCCTTTAACTGATGTTACCGGTCTCTCAGACCGCGGCATTTTTCAATTTTTATAGTTTAACTTACAATTTTCGGTTTAACTACAAACACTACCGATATTTTGTTCCGTTTGGAACTTTAGTACTATCACCGGATTCTTTTGAAAAGGAGAATTTTAATTATAAGTCCTGTACAAAAAGTTTAGTTCAAAAACACCATCCTATGAGTTAATCGTGCCTTTTATTCATCTTTCATTATAGCGGTCTCACAGACCGCTTCACACTAGTTATGTGACAATTTCTGTGACACCAGTTAATGGTTAATAAAAAATAATTCTTGAAGTTAAAAACCCTATTTCTATTCTATTTTACTCAACAACAAAAAAGCAGACGAAACTAATCTTCATTATGTATATGTTTACTCAATATGTGTACTGTTTCATGAGCTCTTACTTATTCATACTTCGGATAATCTTTACTTAGCGAGATTACTTATTATTCGATCTGGAAATCATTTCCATGAACCCATCTACTGCGGTATTTATTACATGGAGACTTTTTTTTTTTTTTAAACTCTCTAAGCACGTGAGGAAGTAGTGAATGTTCTCAGTTTCGATCGGTCGCGAACAGCGTGAAATCAATGTCGAGAATTGCTTGTCGCCATTTCCATAATGCCTCGATTATGGGAATCGATTTCCGTTGCTTACCCCCTCGGCTACACACACATTTCTTAATCGAGATTTTGCGTTGACATTTTTGCAGTACTAGTAATCCTTCCTTCTGTTAAAAAGAAGTAAATCATACTGAAAAATTTATGAAATATACAGGGTATATCTGAAATGCTTCAACAAACTTAGGGGGATGATAGTAAGGGAGGTAGGGAAGGTATGATACACTTTTTTTTTACTAATTTTTTACAACCCTTAGAAAGCTATTTTTAAACAAATTTTTCGTGTTTTCTTATAAAGTGACCTTTTATTCATTTATTAAAAATATTGTGAATTTAAAAAATAGTCATTCAAAAAATATATCCCAATTATTTTGAATGGTTACTACCGTATCAAACCTCCCCATTACTGGGGAGGATTGATACACTAGCAAAGGAGGTTTGATACAGTGTTATGTAAATTGAAGGAAAAAAAAATGCAGGCAGCTCAATTTATGCGTCAAACAATTTTTTATGATAAATCTTGAAATATTTAAGTAAAATTTGAAACGATATGACATTGACATATTTTTGTTTAAGAAATGTTTTTTACAAAAATATTTAAACTATTGCTATTATTTAAACAATCCTATTAACACACTTTTTAGAAAATAAATAATACAAAAAACCCCTAGAGATCTAGCTGCAAGGGAAAATGAAGTGAACATTGCTGATTTGCAAACAATTTAACGTAAATTTAGCACATTTAAGATTCCTTTAACCTTTTCAGGGTCAAAGCATTTTCAATGCTAATGTGTTGAATAAATGAATGGCACCGGAATTTACCAACAAATTTAATTAGAAATAAGAAAAGGGATATATTTCACTTTCATACTAAAAGGAAAATATTTTACCAAAATGCTGGTTCCAATGTGGCGTTTGGGAATTAAAATTAAGTGGTTTCATAAACATACCACCACCCTAAAATGGTTAAAAGAAAAACTTATAACTCTATCATTTTGATAAGTAAAATCGGGTAGATTTAACGTTTTTTCAATTTGCCCTTCGTAAATTATAGAAACATTTTCCCTTTCAGGCCATTTAAACTTTTTCCCTTCTACATGACGAGCCAAGCGAACTAAGCATTTATCATCGCACTGCTTTTCTATGTAACCTACATAATGTCTATGAATAGTCTCTTTGTTCTTCCTGACCAATTTCAGTAGCTCTTGCTGTAAAACAATAATGAATATCACGGCCCTATATTAGTTTGCAAACTTAAAAAAACTATTAAATTTCAAATATACAAGTGTATCATTTCTCCCCAGTACTAATATATCATTTCATTATGCCTTATTGGATTTTCAATCACTTTGTACAAATGCAGTAGCAAAATGGTAATCTACTTTCTAGTAAAACTAATCCTAACAATGTGCTTTATAAATAAAAAAATTACAAGATATTATCTTCACAATAATAAGAGTTATGAAAGAAAACCAATCAATGAAAAAATTTACATTGACACTCCAAAAACCTTCAAAATTAAAAGAAAAGAAAAGTTGTCAGTTTTTCATTGATTAGTCCAGCTAATGATGGCTTCAGCAAATAAAAGAAGCCTTCACATGTGTTTGAATGGCTCTTAATGCCATTTGTTGAGAAAAATTGTCAATGTGTCAACCCTCCCTATGTATCAAACCTCCCCTACCTCCCCTACTCATCAAGGCGAACAAAAAACGCAATGGAACATGGGGTCGCAAACCACTTATTGAGTCACAAATACAGGGTCTTTTACCGTAACTGAAGTCGGCTTGTCGGTAATAATTTTGCAAAAAATTAAAATATTGCAATAAAAATTTAACGATATGTACCTTATTTTGTATCAAATGTTATAACATCACAAAAAAAAGTGGTAGAAGTTTCCATTAGCCGCGCCAGCAGTATGCACGTGACACTTCACATTTTGGACTTCAATTACCAGTTCATACGCTATCATCGATTGCGTGAGCATCCTGTTTTTCCAGAACTTTTTTGAGGTGTTAGCACATTTCATGCAAAACAAGGTACGTATCGTTACATTTTTATTGAAATATTTTTATTTTTCGCAAAATTATTACCATCAAGCCGACTTCAGAAAGGGTAAAGTACCCTGTATTTTGATTAAATGGTTGGTTTGCGACCCTATGTTCTATGGTAATTTTTCAGCTTCTTGATGCCTACTGTCACCCCTCTGAATGTGTCGGTCGAATTTTGAAATACTTTGTATATATATGTAATGTATATATATATATACCGGGTGTCTTAAAAAGGACTGACTGATTTTTAAATTCAATAACTTGCAAACGGTGACAGATGTTTAAAAAATTCTTGCAGGAGGGTTATGTAAGATGTCAGAAGTTTTTATGCTGCGATTCCCAATTTTAGTTACAAATAGCAAGCAATAGGCGCTAAATCCAAGCTCGATTTTTCGACCCCTCTCTTCTCCCATGCGAAAAAAGAGATTAAAATGTTCTGAATGGGTCCCGAAGTACCAAAAATTGGGTTCGGAATTAGCACCTATTCCTCTCGGCGCCATCTATTGTTTGAAATTCGAACTAAAATCAAGAATCACAGTAAAAAATCTCCTGGCATCATACATAACCCTCCTGCAAGAATTTTTTTTAATATCTGTCACCGTTTGCAAGTTATTGAATTTTAAAATCCATCAGTCATTTTTGGGACACCCGGTATATATATATATATATATATATATACAGTACAGCCCCGATTATCCGCGAAATTGGGTGGCAAGGGCACCGCGGATAATCCGAAAAAGACTGAAAATGGGGTGCAAGCACGAAAAAAAGAAAATCCAGCATAAAAACTATGTTTCAGTATACAAAAAACATCATACAACGTTTAAAATACATATGCACAGTACAGCAGAAACTTTTGCTTTACGTCTAAATCACTAAAGTAAAGAACAGTAAGCAAGAAACAATGCCATACATACTGTACCAAAAGTGTTGAGTTACACCTTTTTAAAAAAAATCAGTCACTTGTTTTTTCTTCTTGCTTTGGAAACACCTTTTCTATCTCAAAAATGAAACTTTTCTTGTTATGCTCCCCTGGAATTTATCATAATAGTCTTATTTAATTGTTAAATATTTTAACTGCTGTGTTTACGCTTTGTTAATAAACTCAAGAAAAGACATCAAGACTTTATATCTGATATTTTAAACATGGTAACCGAATCTAGAAATAATCTTCTATTACTTTCGAATACGTGAATTTTTCTGTTTATATATTTATTAGTAGGGTATGTTCCTTGCTGTTGGCTTAAAAAAGAAAAAAGGAAAAAAAGAAAGAAAGGAAATAAAAAATTCGCTTCGCGGATAAACCGCACCGCGGATCATCCGCTCGTGGATAATCGAGGCTTTACTGTATATATATATATATATATATATATATATATATATATATAATATACTCAGCAATGAAAACTTAAATCGATCTAGGCATTTAAATTTACAAAGTTGATTTCGGGTAGAATTCAATTTATGTATAAGTAGAAAAGCCATAGCTTACAAGGAAAATCTTTGAACGAATACATGCCATTTACACTAAAAATATATACAGGATGTCCCGAATTCATGGGCCAAACTGTAAGGGAAGATGAAGTACACATAAAGAAGCAATTTTGGTATAGAATGTAGGGTCAGAAATGAAAAGTTTTGGCGAAAAACAAGGAAATGGAGAGGAAATGAAATTAATTGACATAACAATTACAGTTAGTGCTGAAATGTGCCACAAGCAACATCGATGCATACCTGGCAGCATCTAGTAAGTGACTAGCGCATCCTTTCGAAGGTTCTAGATTTATCATCTACCGGGTGTCCCAAAAATGACTGATGGATTTTAAAATTCCATAACTTGCAAACGGTGATAGATATTTAAAAAAATTTTACATGAGTGTTATGTAAAATGTCAGGAGTTTTTATGCTGCGAGTTTTAGTTACAAATCTCAGTTTTAGTTACAAATAGCATCGACAGATGGCGCTGCAAGCAATAACCGCTAAATCCAGGCTCGATTTTTTGGCCTCTCTCTTCTTCCATGCAAAAAAAGGAGATTAAAATGTTCTGAATGGGTCCCGAAGTACCAAAAATCGGGTCTAGACTGAGCGCCTATTGCTCTCAGCGCCATCTATTGTTTGAAATTCGAACTAAAATCAAGAATCACAGTACAAAAACTCCTGACATCTTACGTAACCCTCCTGCAAGAATTTTTTTAATATCTGTCACCGTTTGGAAGTTATTGAATTTTAAAATACATCAGTCATTTTTGGGACACCCGGTATGAGACACCAGTTAGCTCTGATGAGGACTTCATTGCAAGACTTTCAGTCGCTGCTGTAAATGTTCGTGAAACACCAAAATGACTTCTTTATGTGTACTTTACCTTCCCTTACAGTATGGCCCATGAATTCGGGGACCCCCTGTATATACAAGCTATTGTGCATATAATAATAAACTGCAACCAATGAAAGAGATAGACCACGCACTCCATCGATCTCGGCTGCTTTTCAGCCTATCTTGATCACATGACAGTTCGACACTTGAAAAAAACAGACTAACCTGATCATGTGACAGTCAAGAGAGGGTGGGCGTATCGCGGTCTGTCTGTTTAGTTGGCTACATAATCAGGGCCGAAACTAAGGGGGGATGTGCCCCGGGCGCCAGAACGAAGGGGCGCCAAATGAAGGATTATACCTTTAGAATAGATCATTTTCTTCTGATGGACTGATGACTTCCATTATTATAAAACAGCCGTTAAAAATGAAGTGTTAGGTGAAGATGAAAGAGCAGTCGTAAAAAGTTACAACTCTGATTTTCTGGTCAGAATGGGAAAAAAAATAGTGATAATTTTTTTAACGGCTGTTTCATAATAATGGAAGCCATCAGCCCATCAGAAGAAAATAACTCGGTTAAAGCGGTAACTCGGTTAATCGGGACTCTGATAATCGGGTCTGTACTGTATATTTCATTTTAAAAATGATCTTTAGAATACTTTTGTTGGTGTTCAGAGGGGGGCTATGACCCCTGTGACCTGCTCCTTGGATCCCCCATTGTAGATTACGTAGTTTAGTATTACATATTTTATAATTACACATATTTTTTTAAATTTTAAAATAAGTCGGCTATTAGAAAATTAGTAAAATTCTCTTTGTAAATATACTTTGCGGAAGAGGAGGAGGGGGGGGGGGGGCGCCAAAATCCATGTTTGCCCCGGGTGCAAAAAAGGCTAGTTTCGGCCCTGTACATAATAAACACATATAAAAACAGACAGCTTAATTGCAATGACATCCCTGTAAAAAGTATATTTTTTTAAGGAAGCAATAGTACGTCGAAATTTTGACTAATTTATCTCAAAATAACTATTGGCGAAATTACTCATAGTATAGCGTCTAGAAGGTATCCGGCATCCGGCCAGGGTTGCCAGTTTGGTCTCCACTTTTATTCAGAAAATCCGAAATCGTGCCAGAAATTAAAAATAGTATTTTTTGCTTTATTTAATGAAAGAAATTTTGTGATTACATAAAGTAAAGATTCTTCTTTCAAAATTTGCGGCGTGATTTTTAAATTCCGAATTAAAAGTGGAGGCCAAACTGGCAACCCTGCATCCGACTATTCCAGTAATGCTTTAAAAAGTGCTAAAAAGTTTCATAATCTCATAAATGTTGAAAGACAAATCTCGATCGCATTGCCATCTACTAGCTCTTCATCCGTCGAAAGGCTTTCACATTTGAATCCTTAAACAGAGTTTATATTTGAACAATCAGATGTCGCTGCAATCGACATTTATCGTTCAGCATGGTTTAACTTTTAAAGAATTCAAATTTTTAACACTTTTGGTTGTCTAGTTTCCACCGTATATCTTCTAGACACTCTACACATAGTCTCGATGTATATATTGATAGTATTTTACTAGAGTTCCAAATGGCAATTAAAACTTCTTTCTGATAAACTCTTTCAATTATTTGATATTTTTAAAAGTACTCCTGTCGGTTATAGTGGGCAGCTAATTATTACATTATTAGCTTATTGTTGCATATATCCCAGATAGCATGAACATTAGCAGCAAGTTTGATTTTTTTTTCTAACATTATCTTGCCGTGACAAATTTGAATTGGGAAATTCGTAGCAAATTTCCCGCAAGGTATACCATCCCCCACTTGCATGAGTAGTTTGTTGTGTAACTGATGGCAAGACTGTCATTAATTCACGAAAGTGATGAAAGCAAAATGTCCCTCTGTTGAGAGAATAGACAATCAGCACATACGCAGAAATTGCAGAAAATTTATTCCGTTGGCACCGGTTTTTCTAAACGCTATACTTATCAAATATAAAAAAGGCTCGTATTGAAAAGCACAAATATTACCGTAACTTGTGTATTGTTTATGGCGATGAAAACGATGCATGCGCCTTCGTGCGGTGTGTTCGCATCAATAGACCTGATAGGGTCTAAAGACCCTTCCAAAGGGGTTAAACTTATAGTGTGAGAGTTGTAAACAGATTACTACTTTGCAGTATTTTTGATTACTGGTTTGCCGTTAGTTTGCAATAAATTTGATATAGCATGAATTTAACTTGCACGACAAGTTAGCTGCAAGTTCAAAGTGTGGTGACTTCGGCGTTTGCGTTATCTTGCTGCAGCCTTATTATGAACTTTCAGCCTTGTCGTGCTGAGTTTGCTGCAATTTTGCAGGTTTTCAAAGCAAGACTGCTGCTAATTTTCTGCAAATTAAAAATGCTATCTGGGATGAGCCCTCCTCAACCCCCCTTTTTTTAAATTGACTTTGTACGTTCGAATGCTTCTGTTTTTACGGCAACAGTTCCTTACCATGAAACTTTTCTGAAATAAATAATTTGACGTGGGGCAACGTCTTGCCACGTTATATCATTTTTAAGCGAGACACAATATTTAATTTTCCGCAATGGACTATACTCCAAATCTGTGTTCGAGGCTGAAAAAAGTCATGTGATACCGGTAATTTACCCAAAGAACTTCTAACTGATAAGAAGAGAAGCTACTACACAGGGGCGTATCCAGAGAATCGTTTTGGGGGGGGGGGGATACCGACTGACCTATAATCAACGTAGTCATAATTTCTGTTGCTCAAATCCTTCCTTGCAGTTAATTACTAAATGAACATGAAATAATTAATGCGATTTAAAAATATTACAGACTCTCGATCATCCGACATCTGATTAACCGAAACACTCGGTTATCCAACACTCTTATTATATAATCCCGCCCTCTCCTCAAAATATCGTTTATTGCTACTTATTAGATCGTAAAATTAAAAACGTTATAACAGAATTTATTTATTAAATGCCTTTTTTTTCTTTTTACTCTAGTACTATGGTAATTATTTATCTTATTTTTTGTTCTTTTAGTTATAGTGAACAACGTTAATAACACAAGCCTGCGATGATTGTGTTTTTTAACTTTTGATAATTCATTTTGATGTATTTTTTAGCACTGAATCCGAAAATGACCTTCATTTTCAACCACCACGTCACGATTTTCGCAAATCGTAAATTTCAAAGTTAAAAAGTAAAAAATAGTGACTCTCTTAAAGCAATTTGTATAGCCTTAACAAAAGAAGGTAAATGTTTTAGCCCTTCACTGCACGACGTGCCATATCTGGCACATACCTATAAACCTTATAATTTACATTATGTGCCATGAATTTGCCTAATATGATCACTGTAACTGATCAAGAACAATCCAAAGCATGTAATAACACTTATTTTGTCCATGTCAAACGGCTGCATTATACAAAAAATTAGAATTTGTTCTTCGGAAACAAAAAAAAATTCAATCAAGTTATTAATGTAAGATTTACTTTCATTATTTTTACTGAATACTTAAAAATATTAATAAAATAATTGTTGTAGAATGTTAAGCAGATAAAATTAATTAATTTAAGCTCATTTAATTGCAAAATATAGCAATACAATATTTTAAACCCTAAAGGTGTACATATGGCAGACAACATAAAATATCAAATTTTAGCTGAAATTTTGAAATTTAATTTTTCTTACTATTTTTTCTATTATTAGGCTGATATATAGATTTCAAATAAAAAATTTCGTAAAAATATAAAAATTCATGCAGTGAAGGGTTAAATACATCTGCGACAAATTTCCCAGCCTTATCAACCGCCAAAATAAAAGAGGATACCGAGATGAACCACATAGAGAAGATTAAAAGAAAAGCACGAAGCAGAGCATGAGCGGTTCAAAGAAACTTCCATGCATGGAATAAAATTATAAGGATTTTAAATGTACAATATTTTACTTGTTTAACTGTAAAAATCCATAGTATAAGCAAAAAAATGAATAAATTATTATGAAAAAAGTTACGTCTATTTTATAGTAGCAGATTTTTGCAATATTTCGACTTTTTTAAAATTTAACAATTTGCGATTTGTGAAAAATTCTGACGTGATGGTATGGTAAAAAATGAAGGTAATTTTTGGATTCAGCACTAAAAAATACATAAGAACCAATTATCGGAAGCTAAAAAACATAACCATCACATCCATTTTTTAATATAAGACTTCTGAAAGAGGATAATCTCTGAAAAAGGATCCCCTTCAGAAATCTGAAGGGCCCTTAACATCCTTGAAAGTCAAAATCTGTCATCTAAGTGGTGTGTATATCTTCACAGGCGCAGATCCAAGGAAGGGGGGAGATAACCTCGATCGCCCCCCCCCCCTTGGATCGAAAAATGTAAATCCACCGATTATCGCTAATTTCTACAAATGGTCGCCGAAAAAAGTCAATTTCGTCAATCGTTCGCAGGTCAAAAAATCGAAAAAAAAGCGAATTTCGTCAAAGGATCGCCCAAAAAATGCGAATTTCGTCAAACGATCGTGCAAAAAATGTGAATTTCGTCAAAAGATTGTGTAAAAACGTGAATTTCGTCAAAGAAGCGCGGAAAAAACGTGAATTTTGCCAAAAAATCGGACATTTCGTCAAAGGACGATGGGAAAAACGCGAATTTCGTCAAAGGACCACTAAAAAAAATTTCGTCAAAGGATCGCAGATAAAAACGCGAATTTCCTCAAGGGATCGCAGAAATAAACGCAAATTTCGCCAAAGGATCGCAAAAAACGCAAATTTCGCCAAATGATCGCAGAAAGAAACGCTAATTTCGCCAAAGGATTGCAGAAAAACGCTAATTTTTCGAAAGAATCGCCCAAAAAATGCGAATTTCCTCAACAGATCTCGGAAAAAATGCGAATTTCGTCAAAGGGCCGCGGAAAAAACGTACAATTAGCACCAGGAGGAGATTCCCCTAGGCGCGCATCCACGGGGGGGGGGGGATCGATTGGGGCGGTCGCCCCTGCCCCAATATATAAATCTAACGCTTTTAACGGCAGTTTTTGCGGAACAGACAGACAAGCAAACGAAAAACAAACACTTTTCGGGTGTCAATGGTAAACCTCACTGACGTTTCGGCAATTAGTGAACTAGAATTATGTCCTGTCAAAAGGCATATGGCGCCATAATTTTTGACAGTAATGGGTTGAGATGGGGGACGATGCCACTTCATGTACCTTCAGTTGAATCTCTACAACAGAAATTGACAACGTTATGCGGATCCCTTTAAAGTGTTGAAATTTTTTCGTTCTTTCAAAGGAGCTGCAATTCTAATTTCTGTATAACGATATTTTTGAGGGGGGCTTTATTGTTTGAGAAAAGAATGGGATTCATAGCAATTTCCAAAGAAAGAAAGAAACAAGAAAAAGAAAGGTCCTTTGAAAAATTCAAGCATCTTAATGTTTTCTGAAGAAAACCACTAATGTGTAAAAAATGTTCTGTTGTTGCCACCCAGATTGGTAAATTTCAAGGGGTATTTGATGAATGAAAAAAAAAAAGGATTATGTCCTAATCCTAGTCAGTTAAAAGTTAAAATACGTATGGTGTGTTGATTTCTTAAAAACCAATTTGGTAAATTTGTTCTTCTCTTCTTTGCCCCGATCGACCACCCCCCTCCCCCCCCCCCCCCGTGGATGCGCTCCTAGGGGAATCTCCTCCCGGTGCTAATTGTGCGTTTTTTCGGCGATTCTTTGGCGAAATTTGCGTACATTTTTCGCGATTCTTTCACGAAATTAGCGCTTTTTCCGCAATTCTTTGACGAAATTCGCGCTTTTTCACGATCCTTTAGCGAAATTCGTGTTTTTTCGCGATCCCTTGACGAAATTGACGTTTTTTGCGTGATCCTTTGCCGAAATTCGCGTTTCTTTTGCGATCGTTTGAGCTGCGAACGATTGACGAAATTGATTTTTTTTTCGGCAATCATTTGTCGAAATTCGCGACAATCGGTGGATTTATATTTTTTTTGGGGGGGGAGGGGCTATCGCACCGATCGCCCCCCCGTAGATCCGCGCCTGCTACTACAGCTTTATCACATGAACTATTTCATTGGAAAGCGGGGATTTACTTTACGTCTACGGGGCCATCTCTTCTTTACGCTAGACTGGCTAGACATTTTTGCCGTGACCACGTGATCATGACGTAGATGGTAATATTCTCCATTATAAATACCAGAACATCCGCATGAGTCATTTCAAAATCTGTCCATGTTTTGGAATAGCAAAATCAAATTTTTAGAAATAATCAGAAAGTTTTAATATTTTTTTAATAATTACCTTACCTCAGAAGCATTAATAATACAAGCATAAGCAGGTATCAGATTACTAATTTAACATTTTTAAACTGATTTTTAAATTTTAATGAACTTTGTAATGATATAAGTGGGCACGGTAATGACATCTGTGGTAATGACAAATTAAGCGAAATATTTTTATTTTTCCACAGGCATAAATGGCAGCTATTATATCTTCCAGCCCATGAATGATTTTCTATTTTTTATATAATAAAAGCAGATTAAGAAATAATAGTTCATTTAATTATCAATTAGAAGTGGGTACGGTAATGACGTAGAAAAAGAAATAATCACCAAAACATTCAAAGACTTTGCTTGTTTTATTGAAACTATAAAACTATTTACTCTATTTACCTGAACCTGATAACAAGTTGACTTTAAAGGATTATTTTTGCCTTGATAGAAAGGCCCTCTAAAAAATTCCAGATAAACTTTTTGTCAGAAGCATGGTAATGACACACTTTCTTAGGACACAGTTTAAAAAAAATTATTAAGAACTATTTTATTTCACTGCCAACCGTTGATAAATCGCCAAATACACGAAAATTTCATTATTTTTTACGAACGTTCTAACGAGGTTCCGCCGAATTTTTTTTATAAACATATATATCCATATGAGAAGAACATTCTGTAATGTTTTCAGATTTTTCTGAGTATGCCCGTATGGAGATCTTTCTTGTTAGTCAAATCTTTACCTGATAAATTGCTTGTTGGGACAACCTATGGTAATGACATTTCGGCTACAAATGAATATGTTTCTTATTTTTAAATATTTTATAAATAATAATATATTTGTAAATTATCATTAAAAAATAACATGATAGTTAAAATGCAGTAATTAAAATGATGATATTTAACTTTTTCTGTGCAAATGTGAAAGGACAAGGACAGTAAAACACGACACTTTTTGAAAATCACCCGCATGCGAAGTAATTGAAATTAGTTGTTTTCGTTTTCTTAGATACCCAAATCTTGACCTCGTAATTGTATCACCTGAATAAAAAAAAAAAAAAAAGTTGTAAGTGAGTCATTAAGTTCTCTGTAACAAATTAATAGCTTCGTTGTTTTGCACGCTTCTTCATTAGAGCTGCATAAGACTCATTCCGGATATCCCGTTTGTTTTTCAGATTGTTTTGGATCGGACTTTATTGATGCAGGCAAACACTGTTAAAAGTATATTTTATATAAGAACAGGAAATGTGGGTGTGATATTTATGTGAAAAGAAAAAATTATAAATTATAACAATACACACTTGCCAAGTTTTACAATTTAAGTGTAAAATTTACACTTTTGGGCCATTTTTCACACTTTTACACTTCGGGTACTTATTTTTACACTTTTTTGTAAAGTTTCTATTTAGTTTCATTTTTATTCCCTCAAATTATGAATTGCTTTCTATAGTTGCTTTTAATAACGATAAATTCTGTATCCAAGGGGGATATTTAGTATTGTCAAATGAATGAATTCAGGTTTCATCGTTAAAAATCGCCAGAAAGGATCTTTTCGCTTTCATCGTATGTAAAATCAGTTTCTCAACTCCTTTGGGACGAGCGTCATTTACAGAATTTTTAATCTTTTATCACCGATTTTTAAAAACAGAAATTTTTGTCTAATTGAATCGGGGGAAAATGCTCTGATTAGATAAGGCAAAATGTACAATAAAATTTTACTGGTGAGAATAATCACTGATTCTGAGCATCTTACGCGGCACGAATAACGGTCGATCGTCCCCAAGGGATTAATGCAGGGATGGCCAATCTGCGGCACGCGTGCCACAGAGATATCAGTATTTATATACAGAAAAAAAAAATGCATTTTTTAATGACAGAAGGTCTGCAATTTAAAAAGAACAAAATTACAATTCTTAGAAAACGGTGTCAACTGAATTTTAGACAAAAAGGTTGGCCAATCTGGTTTAATGGGTCTGATAATGGTTTTATGTTTTTTTTTTTCATCAAACTATCTTTGTAATGGTCATCACTGTGATATTTAACAATATCCAACTATTATGTATTTTTAAAAGTGTAAAGGAGTAAAAAAAAATATATCAATCATTTATGTCTTACTTAAAAAATGGGTTACATGTTACATGGGTGCAAGACTTCAGTCTTGGAGAGAGTTTTGACATGTACTTTAATAATAGCAATTTTGCTATCAAGAACTTTAAATCACTTTTATCGTAATATATCAATTTTTAGCCATAATCCAAGACATAGAAATCTTCTAGCCTATTTCCATTTTGTTATTCCTAAAACTCAGAAAAGTTTTCAGTCTTGGCTTGGATGGGCTTCTTGCACTCATGCATGGGTATTACGTTAATATGAAGAAAAAAATAATGAATGAAATACTCCTCACGTGTCATTTTACACTTTGCTATTTTCAAACGTTGGCGGTTATGACAATATTTTTGAGAAATTCTTCACCATTTCGCTTATTTATTAAACACTAGCAAAACCCGTGACTTTGTTCGCGTAATTGTTGAAACATGCCAAGTGGTGTTTGTGTGCCTATTTTTATTCGAGGAAATTATACTAATAAGGATAATTCAAAAATTACTAATTAAGCAACAATTTCACTAAACTTCATTTTCATTCTTATATTGTATTAAGCGAATACGAGACTTAAACTAATGAAAAGAAATAAAAATACTAATTCCAAATAAAGGATAATTTAGAATGTTTTTTACATAGTTTTGCGCTCATTCAATTTTTCATTTGAAGTTCCGAATTTTTTAGAAGCAGTTCTTTAACATCTTAAAAATAACCACCATGCAAAATTCCAAGCATCTGTAACAACTATATTATGGAAATCGCAATTTTAGATTTTTTTTTGTTCCTGCACACTTTATAGTTTCTGAATTTTTAAAAAGTGTTCTGTGGGTACGCAGTATAACTTCGAAAATCCGGCATCATCGGGACCGGGACTATACCGGATTTTTGAAGGAATGTCAAAAGTAGCAACTAGGAATATCAAAAATAGTACTATATTCTTAAATGGTGTCTTTAGTCATAATTTAATACATTATTAAGTGGTAATTATGTAAGAAAAAAAAGAAAAAGAAATATAAAAATAAACTTACATTAATTGATATTTTCTATGTTACAGAAAGGAAATCTAATAAAAGGTGAAATTATTTCGTCTCGTGTAATTTCGGAAACATCGATGTCAATTTTGTTTTGTTTGCTTCAATTTTTTTGGTGGTTCTTTAACAAATTTTTCTTGTATTTTATACAAATGGACAATACCTATTATTTCGGAAATACAGTCTTGTTCTCTAAAGTAGATATTAATTCTCCAGTCAAATTTATGCATTTTTCCAGTGACACCCTTTTTTATGCCTATTGTTTCATACTCGTCGTTGGAGCTGTTACTAGCGTTATCGGCGGTTCTATTTAGCACAGCATCAGAAGAGAGACTCCAAAGAACTTGTGCACCAGCTCCAAGAAAATTTGTTCAGAAAATAATCGCCTCTGACAAATGAAAAAAAAAATGTCAAATATTATTATTTTTTTAATTTTTACTTTCGATCTTGAAGTTTTTAATTCATAAACAATTGCTATTTTTCTTCTACCATAACTTGAAAGTGTAAAAGAAAAAGGAAGGGAAAAATATGGTTTTGATGCCGGATTTTTGAAGTTGCCGGATTTCTGAATGCCGGATTTTTGAAGTCACACTGTATTTACGTCTCTAAAGTAATAGCTATGTCAATTTTGAAGTTTCTATTCCTAAACAATTTCAGATAAATCAAAGTTTAGAAGGTTTTTAGGACATTTCCCGCTGATTTCACCCTTTTAAATTTCGATTTTTTTATAGAGTGCACTTAAATCTTAAAAATAACCACCACTGCAAATTTCAAGCCCAGCAGCATCACAAAAATCGCAGTTTTGGAGCTTTTTTGACTCTGCGCTTTTTAAAATTTCGAATAATAATAAAAAAAAAAAAACTGTTCTGCCTGAGTATTACGTTATTGTAAATAACAGTTATATCGAATTTTAAGTTTCTATCCCTCACTGTTTTAAATTAACCGTAATTTAGAACATTTCTTGCTTATTTCACACTTTTAAATTTCGAATCAATTGTTTACACATCTGCATCTTAAAAGTAACGACTATATTATATTTCAAATTTCTGCACCAAACAAATCCAACTAAATCGTAATTTAGAACGTTTTGAGAACGTTTTCAGCTCATTTCATCTTTTTAAATTTCGTATTTTTAAACCATTCCTAGCGACCATTTACATCTTAAAAATATCCACCATACCAAATTCCGGGCTTCTATACCAACTTTATCACATAAATTGCAATTTTGAAAAGTTTTTTGCTCCTGCACTTTTTTGCATTTCGAATTTTTCGAAAACTTTTCTGGGCGAGTATTGATGTCTCTAAAGTAACAGCCGTGCCAAATTTTGCTCTAATAACTCCAAATTAATCGCAAATTAGAATGTTTTTAGATCATTTTCCGCTCAATTCACCGTTTTAAATTTTGAATTTTTTAGGAACCATTCATAGCAAGTATTTACATCTTAAATGATACCACCAAAACAAATTATAAATTTCTATCTCCAACAACATCATAGGAATTGCAGTTTTAGAACTTTTTAGCTCCTGTACCCCCTTGTGTGTTGTTGTACCGACATAAAATATAGTCCATGTTGGAGCAGAGATGGTCCACCACTATTTTGCCTCAATTATTTTTTAAATCGGTTTGGTTGTTACAGAGATTACTCCGTACAATCAAACAAACAAACGTTATTTCTTTATATAGAGTAAGCAGGACTTTAAAGATATTAATAGTTTTAAAGCACGTGTTTTAAATACGTACATGTTTTAAAATATTTTAATTAAATAGATTATGTATGTTGTTTTTAATAGTTTAATTAAATATTTTATACGTATTTTAAATATTTTTTTTTTTTTTAAACCTCTAAATCGTGTCTTCAATTTTTTGTGCCTTGTTAAGTATGAGCCCTGGGATTCAACGACCAGGATTATCGGTTTTAATCCCAGGGGTCGTACTTGTCCTGAAATTTCAAGACCAGGAAATTTTTCTGTACCAGTATTTCCTTATAGAAAATCTCTTCTTAAAGAAGGCGGAATTTCGCGCGTTTAACCTAGATTTATTTTCTACAAAAAAAATAAAAAAAAAAATACTGATATTTGTCCTGAAAAATTCCTTGAAGCGTACGACCCCTGTAATCCTAATTTTAATGTGCAGCTTGACGAAGAAAAAAGCAGCCTAACCTAACAATGAATTAAGGGATGCTTAAACAAGATGTCACCCAAACACTTAATAAAATATTTATATAATTACCGTCAACCGGGGCTACTTTGGGCCGCTTTTTCCTGGTTCCACTCACATTTCCATTATTAAAAAATATTATATATGATTTTTCAACGTCGAAATGGAGTTGTAAACAATTAACATGACACAATGAAGCAAACTGTATGGTTTTAATGAGGAATTTTTTTATTTTTTAACTATTTTTAAAGTTTTGGAATAAAGTAGCCCCTGCTAGGGGCTTCTTTGGTCCATTCACATAGTTTTATATAAAATGAATACATTTCACATGTAAATGAATACATTTCTATGGAAACCCCCTTTCAATAGCATTTGCTAATAAATAAACACTGCAAACCCGACAAAAAAATGTTTTTTTTTTTTTTTTTTTTTTTTTTTTTTTTTTAAGATTTAAACACAATAAACCAATTGTTAATATTAAAGAAACCAGAAACAGTTTTCGTCATGTTATCCTCAGCAACTGGAACAAAACAATTAATGTAACATTTTGCAATGGTAACATTTGAAAAAAAGTTACTTAAAACATGTTTTAAGAGATTTGGTTGTATAAAAGGCATTTCTAAGTAATTGGGGTAATTTTTCACCAAAACAGGCCTGGCACAAAGTACCCCGAAATACTAGTTTTCATGCTAGCTTTATAAAAACTTAAACATTTTCTGCCAAAATAAAAAGTTAAAGGAAAAATTATGATCACACATGGGTTATAGGTTACTAAAGTTAATATTTTGACACTTACTTTATTTGTAGCTCTTATCAAGATTGTTTCACAATAGAAAGTTTGGAGAGTTAAAATCTACACGCAAAAACAGTCGTTTACAAACACATTCAGTGTTGCCACTAAAAAAATTTAAATTACCCCCAAACTATTCAAATACCCTATAGTAGAGTATAAATTATTTTTCAAGGGCAAAAACTCCAAATTATCGTGTATTGTTTGTTCAATACAAAGAATGAAAACTTTTTTATGGGATGGACCAAAGTAGCCCCGGTTGACGGTAACTATCTAGATTAATAATTACTAAAATCATAAATGGCACAGAGCTTTTTTTTTTTTTTTTTTTTTTTGTTTTAGTCTGCCTATTAACAATCTTATAAATAAAAGTACTTTTTAAATTTTATTGTATTCTATTAATTATTGTCTAATATTTTATTAGTCATTAGTTTATGCATTTTCCTCTAAAAGCATATTCAGTAAATACGAAATACGATTTTTCACACATATAAGCATTTTTTTAATGCAAATTAATGATATTTTTAAAAAGCACCGGTAATATCTGAAATCTATTTTTATAAACATTACTTTTCCAGTATTCTTATGTTATTCTTCACCAGAAAATAAAATTTTAATAATGTGTTCATATGAATAATGCCGGCACAAAAAAAGAGATATAAAGCAATTAAAAAAAACTCTCACAATATCAAAATTTTTCTTCCTAAACTTATTTTGAATAGAATGTATTTTGAAGTGGTAAATAACGTAATAAATGTCTTTACATTCTCAATTTAAGATGTAGTGGTTTTTAACATAATTAAAAAAATAGCAGACGATTTCAGTGAATAATTAATCTTATTCTGAAAACTTTGGAACCTTTTTGATAAAAGAATAGTAAACAAACTGGGGGTATTATGTTTGCGTTATTTTCGTTTTTCTTTTCTTTTCCTGTTTTTCTTTCTTTTCTTTTCTTTTTTCTTTTTTTAATTTCTAAATTTTAATTTCATGTTTGATAACTTTTTTTATTTTCTTGTGTACATCTAAATACAAGTAGTGAATGAATTTGTTAAAGAAAAAAAAAAAGTTAAATGTATCACTCAATATTTTAAAACATTTTTGTGTTATAGCTAGAGCCGTAACTGAAATCGTAGAAAGGAATATCATCACATTTCTTTAAATAAATAGTATACCATTCTTAAGAGAAAAAAGAAGAAGAGGGGAAAAAAACGACATCTTCATGAATTATTCATCATTCCATTAAGTATTTTCGATTTTTTTCTTTTTTTTTACTGAATTAAGTAATTTAATATGAAACAATGCTAGCCATTTTTTTTTAAATCTCAATTTGTATTTAAATTCAAAAGATTAAAGCATCTGCTACGTATTTAATTGCTTGTACTTTGTATTGTATTTCTTAACGGATACATAATTAATTTTGCTTTTTTACGCGTGAAATTCTTTATGTAGTTATATGTCTTCGCATTTGTATTGCACTTAATTTTATTTATTGTTAAAAAATTAACATACATTTGCTTTTTTTCTTTGAAAGTAATGTATAATTAGAAAATAAACTATTTTACAATTCTTTTATAGAAATTTTACATTAAAGAGAAATAACTTGAATCTTCGTCTTAATCTTATTAGGTAGATAAGATGATTTTGTAAGTTTTCTGTATAAGAATGTAATGTTGAATAAATGATCAGTCGTAATGTTATCTAAATTTAGATTAAATAAGACAATTTTTTCTGTTCAAAAATAGTGGTATGAAAAAAAAATTTGGCAGATGTAAAAGAGAGTTTCAGCGAGAGGGGGGGGGGGGAGGTAGCACGTGGGGATAAACCTTCTGCACCTCGAGCAAAAGGGAGGGAGCTACTGTAATTAAAATCTAATTCAAATTTTCGTCGTTAGATAGCTCTGAGCTGTCTCCAACTGAAAGAAAATTCAAAGTAGCATGTAAAACTACATCAAAGGTCTACCAGTTTTTAGCTTTAATTACATTTGGCTATTGAAATTAGAAGAAAAAGGCTTTGCATTTTGAAATTTTAGAGTTAATTTGGATGTCATTACAGTTTGAGACATTTTCATATTTATTATAGTTAAGGGATTACTAAATTTTAAAGTTAAGGAGTACTGCTTGTAGATGATGTTTCATAAAGGACTCACTAACTTTAAAATTCAATAATTCATTAACTATAATACGTATAAAGATGAAAAAGATAACGTGCTTAACAAATAGCTCACACATTTTGTGACAGTGATTTAAAAAATTGTTCAAGTTATCATCGGCAGATAATGCCAGGAGTATGGCGCAGGGTATACGATGATATAAGCTGCGTATCCTCTGCATTTTTAAGGCTTCGCTCATCTGACGAAACCCTATTCTTTTCACTCCTCTGTCTGTCTCACATAGAGTTCGTTCTCAGAATGTATAAGTTAGAGACCGGAAATTTTGCATACTTATAGCTGAAAACTGCCGATCACACGACAAGCCATAAAAATTTTAAAAAGTCTTATAGTATTTTAATTTAATGACCCAACCATTTTTGTGATTTAGATTTTAAAACAGAACCTTAATTTCAGTCTTTTTCGAACAGGCTAGATTGCTCTGTGGTAGCGCATTTGCCTGCTAATCAAAAGGTTTCCGGTTCAAAGCTCGGCGTCGGAGTTTGAATTTTTTTCTTCGGAATAGATTTCGTTATCTAACTGATTCAATTTTACAGAATTTTTGTAATTTTTTTTTTTTTTTTTTTTTTGGCATTTTAAGGCCAAAAGTTTTTATAAAATATTTTATCAATAATTTTTTATTCAAAAATTCGATTTTTGAGCAATTGCAAGATTTTAAATTAGCTACATACGATGAATTTAATTAAAAGAACTTTCGTATTTTTTTCTTTTTGCCATTTTAAGGTTGTTTTTTTAGCTAAAATTAAATCATGTAATTAAATATGCTTTTCAGATATGCAAACATGTGCTGTTACAATTGTCTGGAAAAGTAGTTCTTGAATATTTTTATTTGATCAGAAAAAGTCTTCCAATTGTAATAATTTTAAAATTAAATTTAATGGTGCTGCCATCTACATTCTTATTTAAAGGAGTTAAGAATTTAAAGCCACTTGTTTTAAGAAGCTCCATATATGCTCTGTTTATCGCTTTCTCAAATCTCTCTCCTCTGCTCTAGCATATACTCCCTGCCTATAGCGTATACTCTTTGTTTTTTTGTTTTGCTTTTTTTCGACAACAGCACTGAAGACACTGCATTGTTTCAAACTATAAGAATGCTCAAATTAAGGTATAAAACTTCATAAATAGTCTCTTAATTTATGCTTTGTACTTTATTTGTAACGCGCTAAAAAGTTTCGCATTTTGCAACTTTGAAGTTAATTTGAACGTACAGTTTAAGAGAGCGCAGTTCAATCTAACGAAGAAAATTTGAATTATTTTTTAAACTACTTCATACTAAATGTATGAGCTAACTGATAAACATATCACACATTTCATCTTCATATTTATTATAGTTAAGGAATTGCTGAATTTTAAAGCCAATTTTAAGTTTATGAAACAATCTACATAATAATAAAGGGAAGAGTCTGTGGATAATCTAACTCTGTCACAAGAAGGCCTATCGCAACGAAATTTGGCACAAAGATATTCAAAGCGGAATCGAAACCAACCCGTAGAGATTTTTTAACCATTTGGAAAAATGGTTATTGTCATCTGTCAGGGTAGGAAATCAAAAACATATCTGAAGCGTTTTATTATGTGAATCCCGCATTTTATTCGTTTTCTGATTGGTCTACTATACAGTAACCTGTATTTTCCCTTTACTTTCAACAGAGATGGATACTTCTGTTGCCACTATGACAAAAAAGTAATAAAAACTACAAAAAAAAATTAATAACTCAGAAACAAATTGAGATACAGCTTTCAAACAAATTGCATTTAAAAGTACATTTTTTTCTCTATACGACGGTGTAAAAACTAATATTGTGGGATGTTTAGAAGTTTAAGAATGAAATTTCATTTAAAATGGGTGCAGGAATATTAATGTTTAATCCATGGCGTACGTAATGTATGACCAGCTCCGTAGAAGTTTAAAAATTTACAGTACCGAAAATTGTAAAACTGAAATTTCTTTAAAAATTTGTTCATGATGGGTCCAGGAACGTTAATGTTTAATTCATGGCCTACGTAATGTATGATCAACTCCGTGCGATTTTTTATGTCTTAAATTTTAGTCTTCGAAAAAAATCATTTTCCAAATGGTCGTTGTAATTTGTTAAATTGCTTTTTTTATTTAAAATTGTTTTACATTTTTTTTTTTTAATTTTTAATTTTAGATATTTGTTTAACGTTCTCTATCTTCTTTGATTACGTGTATCTTCCCAGATAACAGCAAAATTAGAAATAATAAAACTACGTTGCGGTTGATACATATAACTTACATAGTGTGCGATTATGTATAGAAAATATAAGGGAACTAGAAAGATAGCCCGTCAAAAATGACGGAAAATGTAATATATAGATCTGTTATATACAACACATCTGCAAAATATGAGTATTTTTCACTTGTTCCGCAGTGATAGATGAAAATAACACATTTTTAAAAAGAAACACATTTATGAAAACCTATGTAAAATGAATACATAAAAAATGCAATTGAAGTGTAAATTAACATTTGGTCGGAAAACTTCTGGATATACGACGTTTTTTGTAAAAACTTTTTTATTATTTAAAAACTGGCCTTGCTTTTCAGTATCTTCGACATATATTTTTAAATGTCCTTCCTCTTTGCATCTTGAATTAATTACATATAGTTGTCCATGAGAAAAAACCAGTTCTTTTAAATGCAGTCCGACTGTAGAAAATGTTTATCCTTCTAACTTATTTATCATATTTGTAAATGACTGTGTAAATGAAAATTTTATTCATATCAATTCATTTCATTCATTACTCATTCATTTCAAATGAAAAATACTATAAATTATTGAAAAAAAGGTATTTCTTTGTTAAAAAACATATTCTATATTGCATCTCTACTTCATTATTAATTTTCCAATCAAAGAACAGAGCAAACCTAACAAAAAAAAAAAAAAAAAAAAAAAAAAAAAAAAGTTGTCGCTTTGAGTTGCCATTATCGTCTGCATGAGAAAAAAAAATAAACACTATAAAAACCATAGAGGTAATTCAGTGTTGGATGAATGCCAACATCGGTTCCCTTTTCTCATGTAGACTTTTTCATGGTTCTGCGACCGGCGGTGACGTCATTAACATTGCATTAAAAGAGAGCCGAAAGAGTAACTCAATGAGCGAAATTTTTTATGTGAACGATTCTAAAATGTGAATGACTCACCATAACAGTTCTGTGCTTGTTTACATTAGGAAAATTAAACACGGTTTGTTAAATGGTTTAACGATAGCGCAACACATTAAACTTTTCTAATAGAAAACATATGCTGAACTTATGCTGTTTTTATAGAAAAATGTGCTGAACAGACGTGATTCAAAATAGAAGAAATAAATGTAAAATAAAAAAAATTGAAAGACATACTTTCATTAATATTCACAAAAATGTATTTTTTTAATGCTCTAAAAAGTTGAAAATTTTTGGGATTGAAATGAAATTGTTTTATTTTCTCATGTCCAAGGAAAAAAAAAAAAATGAAAGCTTGGTCGCCAATTCAATTTAACATTTGTTTAAGTTTTTTTATGGTACTATATTAGGAACAGATGTCATATTCGCCCCATATTGGCGCGATTTTTTTCTGTCGTCAATATCATATAGGCAATAGGTACTTATCTTGCGCCAAAGTGTCGTTATTTTGCTTGATGTAGTAACCCGGATTATGTTGTTTATGCTGTTGATGTTTTCGCCAAATTGGCAACCGAAAAAAATCGCGCCAATATGGGGCGAATATGACATCTGTACCCTATATTATGTACGTTACCTATGTATATATATTTATATAAAGTTGGCGCCCGCGCTTTCATTTTTTCCCCTTGGTCATGGGAAAATAAAAGTCCAAATATTATTTGCTACTTTTTAGTGTATTTAAAATATACATATATATATTTTTTTTTGTACATTTTTGAAGAATTTTAATAAAAGCATGTCTTTAAAAATAAATAAATAAATAAATAAATAAATAAAATAAAATAAAATAAATAAAAAATTAGAAAAATACATATATTTTGTTTTTAATATTTTAATCAAACTACTCTTTTTTAGTCTTATTTTACATTTATTTTAGTCACAGATGTCATATACACCCCACATTCGCGCGATTGTTTTCCGACGCCAGTTTGGTGAAAACCTCGTTACTATATCATCTATATCCGGGTAACCATATCAAGCAAAATAACGACACTTTGGCGCCAGTTAAGTACCCGGTGCGTATATGATATTGGTGCCAGGAAAAAAATCGCACCAATATGTGTACATGACATCTGTGCATTATTTTATTCTTAATTTTTTTGTACAAACTATAGCGCAGATAGTGCAAAATAATAGGTATTTTGGTACTTTTCCACTATAGGGGTCTTGGCGATTTTTTAAAAAGCTTGTTGTAATTCGGGCATCAGAAAGTGAGATTTGTGATCAAATCATATAAACAGCTATGAAAATAAAATAAACAAACTTTTAAGTTTATTTATATAATATATAAATATTTCACTTATATCTATATTATTGTTGTTTTTTTTATATACAATTTATTTATCTTTGTATTCAAAAATAGTTAATATAGTTGCTCCTGTGTATTAAATAACTTGTGTAAATATTGAAAAATTGCTTGTGTAGTACATGAAACAGTGAATTAGTTGCTAGAAAATATGTTGCCAAATTTCATTTTCTGGTACTTTTCCGTTATACGGACACCATTGCCGCCAAGCGTAATAGTTGGCGCAAAATGAAAATCATGTGAATTGAAACATTTGAAAAATAAAAGAAAAAAACATGAAGATAAAGTGAGCATTTAAAAAATAGGTACTTCTTAGTTATCCCGTCGACCAAATTACTGTCGCCAAATTGTAAGATTAATTGCCAATAATGGTTGCCATTAATTAATTAATTGTAAGATTAAATGCCAATAATGGCCAGTAAAACCATTAATTCGACGTTTTATTTGTATTTTTATTAATGTTTTACTAATTTATTTGTTCTTTCGTTATTTAAAATAAAAAATTATGTCAATGTGTATAATTTGGCGAGTAGTTTGGCGATTTATATAATTTGGCGAAATTGATCGACGGGATTACTAACAAAGAAGTACCAAAAAATATAACATTTGAAAATTACAGACTTTTACGAACTATTTTATTAAATCACAAATGTATACTTAAAATAAGTGAACAAATAACTGTTATACAATAGAGTAATAAATTAAAACTCATACTAAACGGAACAGATGTCATATATTACAGCGGCCGCCATCTTGGATTTTTTCTTGGCGTGAAAACCCCTTTTCCGGCAAGTAGTAATTGTCGTCACGCAGCAATTTATGCGTTTGTTAGGATTAACGAAAATAAAATGTAAAACATTGCCAAGAAATCTCAAAATATCGAAGATGGCGGCCGCGGGAATATACAGCATCTGGCACAGATGTCATATCATATTGGCGCGATTTTTTTCTGACGCCAATGTCATATACGCACCGGGTACTTAACTTGCGCCAAAGTGTCATTTTTTTGCTTGATATGGTAACCCGGATATAGATGATATAGTAAAGAGGTTTTCGCCAAAATGGGGTCGGTAAAAAGTCGCGCCAATAAGGGGCGTATATGACATCTGTGCCCAGCATCTAAGCCTTATTTTCCATTGCCGCCATTAAAGTTTGAGCTGTACGATCGGGAATAGGAGTAAGAAAACATCCCCATGTTTCACGACATAAACCACCTAACTTCGGAGGAAGAAAACATCCTATGTTGCTTTTTTTCTGGTAAAAAGACTTTCATCTACTTCTGTAATTTTATTAGGTCCACCGATTTTTCTGTTTGGTCTTGAACACGCATTTGTACAAACTTCTCTCAAATAACTATTCCAGTCAGCTGTTGTGTTGTGATTCATATGAAGTTGCAGCCCACAAAACTCAATCGATGTCAACTCTTGGCACCATAAATATATAAACCTTAAAGCATTAAGAAAAGACAACCGCGATCCTTGAAACCATGTTTTCTGTCGTATTCCTACGCTTTCTCGGCATGATCGTAAGCTACATCTCCATTTCGGATTTTCAAACCATGTTTTCAGTCGTTACGCTTTCTCGACATGAACGTAAGCTACATCTCCATTTCGGATTTCCAGAACTCATCAATAATTGCATTTCATGGTTTTTTGAACACAACATTTTCTTATGCAGAATTCCAAATTCCTGAAACAGTTTTATCGCAATTTTCTCATCATCTGGTAATTGCCAAATGGTAAAATCCATCTCAGCGTTAGCAGTAAAAGTAAATTATAACTTCATAAAAAAAATATATTTTCAATTCGAATAGTAAATTAAATAGCTTTTAAGGTTAAATAATAACAATTCACGCGATTCACATTTCATAAATAGCATATCACAATGTTTCGATTTGTTTACAATAAAAATCCTTTTCACAATCAGGGTTGAAATAATTGGCGCATTAGCATACATTTTGGCATGGTGTCCGTATAACGGAAAAGTACTCATTTTCTCTATCTCGCCAAGGTCCTATACTGGAAAAGTACCTAAAGCACATGAAAATTGGGCAGTTAGGAACTCGGACAGTACAGCTCCGTTTGTTGGCGGTTATGTAATTAGTAGCATCGGGATGAAGATGTAAAGACGTATATTTTCGTATATTACACTATTAAATTCTCATCCATAGATTCTGAAAAAAAAAAGCCCTTAAAAGTACGGAGTTAAAATTATATTGCGGTGACCTCGATTATGAAAGATTAATGGTTTTAAATGGGAATTTCGCCAAAAAAGCCAGCTATCGCCAAGTTGGCTTCATATATGACAACTTATTTCTGTCGCCAAATTTGGCGACATTTTTTCAAATTTGGCGATATTTCGCCAAGTTGGTCAACCTTTGGTGCTACTGTGGTAACACCGCATTAGTATTTTTCAACAATTACTCATTACGTCATTACAATGAGGCGGTTCTACCGGAATCGTGAGGGACACACAGAGACTTGGATTTTATATAAATAGAATAGTTTACTCAAAACTTTAATCAAATGTATAGATAGTCCATAGCCCACTATTAAATAAATAAATAGAAATAAAGGTTTATATGTCACGCAGAGAGAGAGAGAGCTATTCGGTGATGCGATAATGTTTTAAAACATAATAGACAGTGTTGTAGTCGTAAAAAAAACCCAGAGAGTATACGCTGTAGGCAGAGAGCATACGCTATATTCATGAATGTTAATAGTTAGGGTATAGGCTCTTGCTTTATTTGAGACACAGAGGGTATACGAAGCTCCTTTAAAAAATCTGGAAGATATACGGCGTTTACTTCCGTATACCCTCCACTGCACCCCTGATAGGCTGCTGCGCAGATCTCCACCTCATTGATGGCTAAAATTCCAAGATTAGACAGAACTCGATTAGCATATTAAAATGCAGCTGGTCTGCCAAGTCATATCTTGGTGGATACCACCTGAAGACCCGATTTTATTGGTTGATCGGTAGGTTTATCATTGTATTTTCCTGCACCCAAAGGTATGAAAACATCGAGGACTGTGAGCAGGAAAACACAATGGTGAACCTGCTACAGTCAACCATTGTAATCAGGTTTCCAGGTGTTTTCCGCCAAGATATAACTTAGCAGACCAGTTGTATTTTAATATGCGAATCGAGTTTTAACTATTCCTGGAATTTCAGCCGTCAACTCGATGAGGTGATGATTTGTGCAGCTCCTCCCGCTCTATAACTTTAGTCTAAATATTATGAGACACTTTGAATTGGTTAATTAATTCAATGTATAATTAATATGAAATTAATCTTACAAATAAATAAACTATAAACTAAAAAACCAATGAAATAATTTTCATAATTTTTTTTAATAATGAAGTAACATTTTTAATAATATTATTATAAAAATCTTTTTTTCAAATTTCCTGGTATTGGTCGAACATTAATATATTTATAAATAATGTTTGCATTTGTTGAAAACTTTCTTTTTCGTTTTCTCCTTCAAAGAACATTGAAAGATTAAAACTAATTTATAAATGTGGAGCAAATTTACCCATTTTTACGGTTTTATTAAAATTATTTCATTATTTTCTTTTTCTTGAAGCTCTTTATAGCTTCACTCGCATGAACAATGGGTGGGGTAGGGTAGGCGTCAGGTCGAGTTGGCGCTATATTTATTCGCTGCGGCTTGACTCCAACTGTTTCTAGTTCCGGTTGGTTTAAGGTTGAATTTTGAAGATATCTCTGTCGCATTTCAATATTTTTAGATGATTTTTTTTTGCAGTGGCTAGCTGAGGTCGATCTGTAAAAAGACCGTTTTTTAGTTTTTCGGGATTTTTTTTTCAAGAGGATGCTTTCATTTTAGGAATCGGTTCTGAAAATGAAAATGTCCTGATTAAAAATACTTGTAAACGAAATTGAAAAAGTAGAAAACGTCCTGCATACAGATTGACCTCAGCTAACCATTGCCAAAAAAAAAAAATAAAATAAAAAAAATCATCTAAAAATATTGAAATGCGACCGAGATATCTTTATAAATTTCTTCCATAGGAATAGCATTAGCGAATGGGTCTTTTCGCGTGACTGAAGTAGGTCCTTAACTCGATTTTTCAAAAGACAACATCCAACATATTGTTTCAGTTGATAAGTCTATCTGAGTATGAATGATTCTTTATATGTTCATTTTTCAGCATAACAGATAAAATTGATATTAGAAATATAATTATAGAACTATTTTTTCATAATTACATTTAATTGTGGATTAGTTTCCTTTGATTTCGAGATTCAATCGTCGGGTTGCAGGCTTGCGAAAAAGTTTTTGTCGGGTTCGGGTCAGTTTGCGGGTTGACGAAAAGTTTTTTTGGGGAGGTCGGGTTTCGAGTTAACGAAAATGATTTTGTCGGACTGCGGGTCGACGAAAATGTTTTTTGTCGGATTGCAGGTCGACGAAAATGTTTTTGTTGGATTGCGATTCGACAAAAAAGTTTTTGTTGTGTGTTGACGTCCGGTTTCACGTCGAAGAAAAAAGTTTTGTTGGATTCGAGTCAGATTGCGGGTTGACGAAAAGTTTCATCGGGTTCCGGGTCAATATTTTTATTTTCTTTTGTCAGGTTTGAATCGAGCTGTGGATTGACTTTAAACAGGATTTGCGGGTTCGGGTTGGGTTCGTTGTATGGTTATATGTATGTCGGCCAATTATCAGCACGTGGGATATAGGCCCTAAGGGGGGGGGATTGCCTTCCGTGGAGGTCTTTCTAAGGGAACCTAACCCGTATTAACGCTTGGAGAACCAAGGTTCGAAGAAAACCACGAAAACTCCGAACGATTAGGCCGACGGGCGCGATTGGGATCGAACCCAGCACCTCCCGTCTACCAGCTTCGAGAGCAGAACCTCTCGTCACTGGTGGGGCAGGTTCGGGTTGGGTAAAACCCGATCAGTAAAGAACACTAGTAGAGGGTAGGATGTTGCTAGGGACACCCCCCCCCCCCTCCCCGTAGCATTGAAATCCCGCGAAAAATTAAGGATTTTGTGTTTATTAATTGTCTTAGACGTGCAAATATCGCGTACACAAAGATCGAGAACACACACATCTGGAGTTTCAAGAATCCTTCCCGAAGAAAGCTATCCGAATTCCACACTACGCATCAGAATCAATCTCTCATAACTAAATGAATAATCATGATAATTTTTTACATTTTCATTAGGCATATGGAAATTGATTTATTTAAAATTAACAATACGAGTCACGTCTCAAATTTTTCCCTTCCAGAACAATAAAAACAGTTCCAGAAAGGAAGACAAAAAAAAAAGTAACTCTCTCGTTCAATATTCTATTTTCTTCCATTTCCGTTCTATTCTTTTGTCACCCCTTGAAACATGCCCCTTTTTAAGCGTCTATTATTAATGAGATCTACCGAAAGAAGCGCCCCCATCTTCATAGCTGTCATTAGTGTGGCCAGATGCACAAATCTTTTTTACCAGCGTGAAATACGAGAATACGGGAGTAGATAGTTGTCAGTCGTGCGTAGATATTTCTATGGGAGAGACACTAAATACGCTTCTGAATTTGTAGGTATAAAATAAATTAAATTAGTCGTTGTTTCGATAGTAATATTGTTTTTTCGTAATCGATATTGGACCGATGTTTCCGTTGATCTTTGTTCAATGTCTTTACATTGGAATTAAAATGTAATACTAATCATCAAAATGTTGGCATTGTCTTGAAAATATATTTAGAATGCAACACTAACTTGAGTTCTACAAGTTTAGGGTTAGTAAATACAATCCGAACTTTAAAAACAAATTTTATCAACTTCAAAAAATTCAGAGTTCACAAAAAGGATTTTCGTCAACATGAAATTAAAAAATTGTAGAGCAAGAGAGAAAGCTCGCGGAATTTATTGGAAATCGGAAATATTCTGAAACACTTTTCTTTTCAGTGACCCGGATCAGAGCCGCAGCAGTGTGGTGCTGCTGATGACTCGCACCTGGTGCCATCAATTAGGATCGTCGCTGACATGCTTTATCGGCTCCAACACTTATTGTTATCACTACTGATCTGCCGATGATGGTGCGAAGCTAACAAGGAGTTTCGCACTAGGCAGGGTCGAAACTAGCCTTTTTTGCACCCAGGGCTAACATGGATTTTGGCGCCCCTCATCCCCCCCCCCCCCCGTCCTACTCTACAAAGTATATTTACAAAGAGAATTTTACTAATTTTCTAATAGTCGACTTATTTTAAAATTGAAAATATGTAATCATAAAATATGTAATAATAAACTACGTAATCTGCTTTGTCAAATATTGATTCCTTAAAATCTTGAAAACGGAATCAAAAAGAATTGAAAAACATTCCGCTTTATACAGGATCCTTATGCCATATCATCCTTAGATTCTTCTATGTTTTGGCATACCCCAGACAGAATGATTTTAACAATACAATGCTAAACATTAAACATAGACGTGAGAAGAATCGACAAACAAAATCTTCATTTGCGCCCCTTCGTTCTGGCGCCCGGGGCACATGCCGCTCTGTTCCTCCCCCCCCCCCCCTCTAGTTTCGGCCCTGACACCAGGTGCAAAATAGAGTTGCTGCGGTGATGGCCCAGATTTCGGCCGTAAAGTTGCAAATAGACGGATCCTACAGACTGCGGTCTTTTTGTTCTGGTCACACGGTGCTTTTCAAGCTTTATTACTTTCGTAGGATCCGAATCGGTCCGACGAATCCATCTCCGCCTCTTTCCATTGTTCAGGCTCCCCTTTCTTTTATTGATGGCTATAGAATGATTAAAAAAGAATAGCCAGGGGAGTGATTTACGAGTTTTCATCGGGTAGAGCAAATAAAAAACGAATAAACCGATCTTAATGGCTTTTTGGTGTTTCCAGAGTACGAGGTGAGGGGGGATGGAGGGCAGTCCGAAAGACTCTGTTTTTCAATTAACCTCACAATAAAATTTTTTCACATGAATTGAGGTCAGGTCTAATGTGCCTTGCGAAACAAACCCTTCAGTGTCCAAAGCGATGAAACGATCCTGAAAGACATCTTCTATCCAGGAAAACACACCACCTATTGGTATGTGGAAGTGTGTCATATAGTGCATAAACCAGTAGGTATTGAGCATTCGTTGATATCATCTCACTCAGGATTCAAACTTTTCAACCAGTAGCTTTTCCTGTAACTCTACAGTAATACGCGTCGGTCTCGGATTATGTGTTTAGCGTTATTTGCATCAGCGTTCCATTCGAAATATTTTTGGTATCGGAACCCTTGATTTGGTATTATACTATAAGCTGCAAGAATAAGGTCCTCATGCACATCCTGCTAGTTTGGCTACGGGACAATCACAGCCGAAACTAAGGGGGGCAGAGGGGGCACGTGCCCGGGCGCCTGAGCCAAGGGGCGCCAAGTGAAAGATTATACCTTTGGAATCGATCATTTTCTTCTAATGGACTGATGGCTTTCATTATTAGGAAACAGCCAAAGAAAAAAAAAAATGGCCATAATTTTTTTTCCCATTCTGACCAGAAAATCAGAGTTCAAACTTTTTACGACTGCTCTTTCATCTTCACCTAACACTTCATTTATAATGGCTGTTTCATAATAATGAAATCCATTAGTCCATCAGAAGAAAATAATTCGGTTAAAGCGGAAACTCGGTTAAGTAGGACTCGGATAATCGGAACTCTACTGTATAAGCAAACACTGTAAATTGTTTATTGTAATTGTTGCAAACACTGTAAATTGTAGGTTGCGAATTCTTTTATGTGAACGAACTATAATTGCAACAAACGTCACATTCAATTTACGTAGTTCAGTATTACATATTTTAATTTTAAAATAAGTCGGCCATTAGAAAATTAGTAAAATTCTCTTTGTAAATATACTTTGAGGAAGAAAGGGGAAGGGGGCCAAAATTCATGTTTGCCCCGGGCGCAAAAAAGGCTAGTTTCGGCCCTGGTGACAATTGCTGTAAAAAATGCACACTCGCTTCGATGTTTACATTGTTAAGAAGCAAAACTTATCTTCTCCATGTCAAATGCTTAATTTTTTTTTTTGTAAATTAGATTTTTAGCGACTTTCCTTTATTGTCGATTTTCCAACAGTTATCCAAAAACATACACTACTTTCGTACAATCTGATATACAATTTAGGCTATACTATCTTTCATTAAAGAATATAATAACAATGACCTCTTAAAGTCTGACCTATGTTTTATTTTAACATTAACCCGTTTGCATAGCGCCAACAGTTTTATCGTAACTTTTTTCGAGTGTCTTCGGTTTCTCTTATTTTGGCGCAGCATGTTCTTTAAAGGACCTTCGTCGTTAAACCCTATACAACTAACCAAACAAGCAACCGGTTTGCACCATTAGCGCATAATATACGTGTATTTCAGGAATTTATCTTTTATTCAGAAATTCCGAAATCATACCAGAAATTCTTAATAGTATTTTTTTCTTCAATTAATGACAGACGAATCGAGATTACATAAAATAAAAATTCTTCTTAGGTATGGATTCTGAAAAAAAAAAAAAAAAAAAAAAAAAAAAAAGAATAGAAATTCCTGAAATGCATGCATATGCATATGCCATAATAATGCAAATGGATTAAATTAAAACAAATTTTATATGAAAGGACACTTTTAATTTTTCATAAAAAGCAGTATCGTTCCGGCACCTTCCTCACCACCACCATCACATCTTTCGAATACAGAGAATGCCACCTGTTAAATATGCAGATTTTCACTACCCCAGTATTATCTTTTATATATATATATATATATACAGGGTGTATCTGAAAAAGGGGGGCAACACTCTACGGGGTGATAGAACACAGCTATACGAGCAAATCTCGTCATAGAATGTAGGGTCGGAACGCAAGCGGTGAGAAGTTAAAAGGTAGTTTTACACTGTCGCAGTTAAAAAATTAACACAAGAACAAGAAAAGATACTTCAGAAAACATTTTATTGACAGGAATGTAATTAATGTACATGCTCAAAGAAATTGCTCAAAAGATCTCCGGCCAGCTGTAATGTACGCTTCACACCTGCGGGATAGGGACTGACGCATATTTGCGAAGACAACAGGCATTTCCCGAATATCGCAGGCAACAAGGGCAATCCTGGTAACTAGATCCCTCCCTATCGATTTCAATGGGGCACTCGTAGATTAGGCTTTTCATATGGCCCACAGGAAAAAGTCCAAACACGAGAGATCCAGCGATCTTGGTTACCAAGCTATGGGACCACCTCGACGTAGAACTCCCTCGACCAATCCATCGCCCTAGGACAGTGGAAAACTACATTTTAACTTCTCACCGCTTGCGTTCCGACCCTACATTCCATGACGAGATTTGTTCGTATAGCTGCTTTCTATCACACCGGAAAGTTTTGCCCACTTTTTCAGATGCACCCTGTATAAAGTAAATTTTCAAAACAGCATTATCAAGAACTGTCGTGGCTTTTTAAAATTTCAGACCTTATACTCTCATTTTGCTCGTGACAAGAAACATACCACAATTGAAGAGCTAAGTGGATGAACATGTTAAGTAACAAAAATTACATTAGAAGGAATTTGAAGTGAAAGTTTTTGCTGTAAATTTTAATGATTTATTTTCTGTTTGATACCACATGTTTAAGATATTAACAGGTATGGTACTAAACTCTCTCAGAAAAACTTATTCATATTTAATTTGCAAATATTGAAAGTTATTAATATTATTGACGTTATTAAATATTAAAATATTAAATATTAATGAATAATGTCTCAAATCTCCAAGACTAAATGGAATCTTAGTATTTTAGCTTCACCATGTGATAGGATACTTCATAACGCTTACATCCAAAAGATAATTTTATTTTTTTTAGAAAATGTAGCATAACATGTTCACCCACTCAGCTCTTCAATTGTGTTGAGTATTCGGTTATGGTCGGTGTTGTCGGTTGTTTGTGCAGGGTTGGTTTAATCGCAGGTTCGATTTTGTGAATCTAAGCAACATAATTATGTAAAATTTGTAAAATTTTGTTTTATTTTATTTTTCTCTTACTAAACCAATAATTCGACCACTTTCCTTTGAAAGTACTCTCCCACTGACTGTTAAACGTTCGGCAGAAAAGCGGAAAACAAATGTTTATCTAATAAATCACATATCCAGCCTAATAATAAACAAACAATTATTTGTTTGTTTATTATTTAAAGATTATAGCATTTGTAGAACTTTATTTAGTATTATTATTTAATTTCAGCAAAGGTTCAAGAAAGATTTAAGGGTGTTCTCAAATCCAAAAGGGAAACTTTATGACATAAGTTTTAATTTATTTTGGTTGGAAAATGCTTGAAACTAGCTGGTGTTGTTGTTCAGAAACTATGTCATTGAGCTGTTTTTTTTTTCATTTTTTTGCAAACGTAATAGATCTTTCAGAAAATAGTGTCAAATTGGGCGTTTTGAACCGAATTTCCGCGCGAAGGAAGAAAGAGCGCTCAAGAGCGGGCGAAAAACGTGTTTGTCATGTGATCAAAAACGCTTATAACTCAATAGTTAATTGATTGATCAAAAAACGGAAAAAACAGTTCAATTCCAAATCGCTTCCATAGCCAGGCTTTCCAATTTTATACCTTTCCGTTAAAAAATGAATTTGTAAATGTGTCAAACGTTTTGCGCTTGTTGAGCAGAGCAGTTAAGAACAGCCTTAAAATAATAATAATAATAATCTTTTTTCATATCACAGCATAAGCATGGATAAGTAAAATCCTGGTATTCTCATAAAATTATCAGTACAGTTATAAAAGAATAGAGACTGTAAATAAATCTTTTAATTTGATCGTAAAAAGTATTCGCATATTCAAATAAAAATTTAATATGTTTAAATTACTGCAATTTTAGTGCACCCAATGTAATTATCTTATTTGTGATATAAAGATTTATTTTTCATTTTTCGTAATGCACTTGAAAAAAACGCAATTAATAAATAATTTATTATTATTATTACTATTATTATTTTAGCTTGCTGTCTATAAAATAGTGTATATGTTGGAACATAATTTTAGAATAACTGCACTGGTTTTGATAATTTCCATCGTACATTTTTCAAAGGGCTTTCAGTTAATTTAATTAAGAATCAGTGATTACTTGTGTCTTTGAAATGTTCACATGTTTTGATTATCCAAAATATTCTCGGATTGGCGTGAAAGTTTAAAGCATTATTATGACGATGTAAAGCTTTTTTTTTTTTTTTTTTCCAACCCAATACAATACCAAAATTTACGTAATGTTTAACTGAAATAATTGAATACGAGTTTCGTATTCGAATATATCGTGGAATTTTGAAAAAGGTATATTCAAAGTATTTGAATCCTTTTAAGTTATTTTATAAATTAACATTAATCATGATTAATTATTAAACAATTGTCAAATAAATCTTTAAATAAATTACTAATAGGGTTGTTTCTAGATGTTTTGGCGACGAAAAATATAAATACTGACCCCCTCCAAATCACTAGCTTAGATATTGATTTAAAATTACTCTTTCTGCCCTAGGCAGTCGCCTAGTTTTGTCTAATGGGAGAAATGTGCCGGATTATTAATATTAAATAATTTTATAATTAATCTCAAACAAGACTCAAAATAAATTAATTCAATTATACTTATTTGGGGGCGTTTTCAAATAAGCTTAGTCTTGATTTAACAGAATTATATTTCTCTCAATTTTTAATACTTTTGAAGTTATAATCATTTTAGAGCATAATAAAAACGAAATTATCTATTTTTACTAAACAGATCAATTTTAAGTTTTTGGAAAAAAAATAGTTCAAATGAAGCGAATCGAATGTTGCGTGTAATGTATACAAAGAAAGAAAAAAAATGAAACAATTATGTTCTATTCAAAATAAATATATTCTACTATAGATGCAGTGCATTAAAATAAACAAAAGAAAGTTTTTAAATTCTAGTTACTTTTAAAAAAATCTGTTATTTAAAAATGTTTATATTTATTTATACATTTCTTTTGTTTATAAATAATAATAATTATGTATTACATATAAAACTGTCTATTTAAGTATATTTTAAGAAAATGAAACATTTTATGCACTACTTGTAGAAAATGCATTCTGCTATATATTTATTCTTGAATTAATTTTTGAGGCATTTTGATTTCGAGGCTCATAATTATATTCTACATTACATTAAGGGTTATCTTTAAAACTAATTTAATTTTTAGCAATATGATTAACTGCTTATCAGCGTATGATCTATAACTAAAAATTTCTCTCGCAAACTGTTTAAAGAAAAAATAACACAATTAAAGCAATTTATATAAATTATTACATAACTAAACGCAACTCCTATTAAAATTCTTGTGAAAATTAAATCACGGTACTTCTATCAGGGTTTCCTTCTCCATTAATATGTGGGAAACAGAAACCAAAACTACACAATGTAATTTCATTTCTCTCAATGTCATTTTTCTTAATTTTATTACACTCCCCTATCTCGCAGCTGTTTCTAAATGCCGAAGCGCGCGCATATAGCAACTAAACTCTACACTCCCATCAGTATAACAACATGGCGGCGACGCTGTGTTGTCTGCTCTTATTTGGATTTTATTTTGTATCGGTTTCTGCGGATTCTTATGAAAATATCACAGATTTTAATGAAGATTTTAATTCCAGGTTTGACTGTTATACTATATATTTTTTTAAATAAAAATTGATTCGGGATAGTTGCCCGGTTGGATTGCTAGTTATCTGTACATGTGCTTTATGGTTATTTAATAATTTTATGTTTTGATAAACAATCTCTCGATGAATGTGTAATGGTTTATGAAGCTTTGGATAAATACTTGCCACATATGTATGCTTATTTATCGGTATTTCTGTAATTTTATTGTTTTAATCGCATTGATTTTTTCCCCTTCTCGTCGTTCAAAATTTTATTTTTTAGAAATAGTTTTGACATTAGTGTATATCAATTTATGAAAATAACTTGATATCATTTATTGGATTATATTTGTGAATGACTGATTTTATCAACTTTCTGGTTTATTTATTTTAACCTTGAAAGATTTTTTTTTTTCATTTTTATTTTTCTACAGTTCGCTATGGTTTTGTGGATTTAAAAAGAGTATAAAAATCGATGATATGAAAATGTAAAACATTTCTATTTTATTAAACATTTTCGGTGTTAAGGTCATGCGATTTAGCATAGGAAATAAATGATTTTTGTTTATAAATAAAATTCAAAATTAACCTTCTACCAGCTTACAATTTTGCTATTAATCATGCATTTGTTTTGGTTAGTTTTGTGCACTAATATCGTAATTTATATCATGGAATTTTTCACTAAGAAACTGTGTTTTTAAAAATATATATTCGTTTTTATAAAACTTGTTTGTTTGTATATATTTACTTAAAAATGTATACAAACTTAAAAGAGGTAGCTCCACCCTCTGTTTTAACTAATTTTGTATTATTTTCATAAATCGTTGTATATAGGGGTATTTTTAAGTAGTTTAGAGTAAAAAAAATAAAATGTTTCTACACCTTTTAATAGCTTTATTAATTATTCATTTTAAAAATATTTTTTTCTTATCACTGAATTAGGACTCCATTAAAATACTAAGTGTTTCAGGAACACTTTTTATTCATGTTTCTGAATATATATATATTTCTATACCTTGAATTGTATCCCAATGACAGATACCCTTCTTTTTATTCTAATGAATTAATTATATGCCCAGGAGTGTAGCAGAATGTATATGCTGTATACCTTGATGTGTATACTTTCTGCATACAGTGATTTTTTTAAATTTTGGTTTAACCCCTTAACTGCCCCAGACGTATATATACGGCTGTAGAAAATACATGCATCTATTAAAGCAGGGCTGCAGAGTCAGAGTCATTTTTGAGCGAAAGAGTCTGAGTCGGATCTGTTAAAATTCCGGAGTTGGAGTCATCCATTTTACAAGCAGGCAGGGCTCGAAATGGAAAAATCCATGAACCGGAACGCTATTTCAAAATTATTGTAGACTATTTTTTTTTAAAGTATAGTAAAGTCCCGATTATCCAAGTCCCGCTTAACCGAGTTTCCGCTTTAACCGAGTTATTTTCTTCTGATGGACTGATGGCTTCCATTATTATGAAACTGCCATTATAAATGAAGTGTTAGGTGAAGGTGAAAGAGCAGCCATAAAAAGTCAGAACTCTGGTTTTCTGGTCACAGTGGGAGGGGGGGGGGGGGATGGTCATTTTTTTTTTTTTTTTTTTTTTATTATGGCCATTTTTTTTCCCATTCTGACCAGAAAACCAGAGTTCTAACTTTTTACTGCTGCTCTTTCACCTTCACCTAACACTTCATTTATAATGGCTGTTTCATAATAATGGAAGCCATCAGTCCATGAGAAGAAAAAGATTCCAGCCAAATGTATAAGTTTGATTGAAAAAAGTATTTAATACTTTGAGCAGCTTTGAGAAGAGGCTACACCTGCAATTTTCATGACACTAATAGAATAACATAGCTGCCAATTTGTGCGGTTTTGTCACTTCTAAAATTGAAAACAAATTTTTGCCATATTGAGTCGTTGACAATTGTTAGATTTCGGCGATTGAATTAGGCAAAATTTACTGGCAAGTTTTAGTGGTAAGAAAAAATCTTAAAAATTGGTAGTTATGCAGTAGAGTAATACTGCAGCAAAATTGACATTCAAGAAACAAAAAACTATCAATGACTTTTTCAAAGAAACAATTTCATTCCCCGTATTTCTTAAAAGTAACGGAAATACACACCAAAGAAATGTTACTAGTACCCAAAAAATAAATGAATTAAGTGAAAATTTATATTTCATCTCCTTAGTTGGTGACGATTTGTGTCTATGCGGTTTATACGAGTTTTATGCTGATCCTAGGTGAGCTTGGTCCATATTAATTGGGATAATCGAGACTTTACTGTGTAGCAAATTTACATTTAACCGTCGAAAAACCAATTTTAAAAAATGCATTCAAGATTCTAAATAATTAGGAAAAAAAAGTTACAGAGAGACTGAAACTGTAATAAAATTTTTTAATAATTCCACGAACCGGAACAATATTTTCCATACTTTCACGAACCGGAACAATATTTGTCACAATTTCACAAACCGGAACATCGTTCCGGTTTGCTCCGGTACATTTCGAGCCCTGCAAGCAGGTCTGAGTTATCAGAGTCGACCCATTTTTGAGCGAAAGAGTCTGAATCGGATCTGTTAAAATTCCCGGAGTCTGAATCATCCATTTTTCCCACCGACTCCGCAGCCCTGTATTGAGATGGCGAATTCCAATTATAGTGAGGCAATTTTCACCACCTGGGCCATTATATATAACAGTATAACATGTGTATTTTCTTACTGTTATTTCAGAAAATTAATATACACCTTCTTTAATTGCAGAAATATGCGATTTAAGTAAGGCACTGGAGATCACGTAAGATTTCGTCGGCAGTTAAGTGGTTAGTGGGCGGCACATAACGAATTTCATACATTTTAGAGACTGCTGCACAACTAATTTCATGCATCCAGTCTGCTACGCAACTGATTTCATGCATCCAGTGTTTTGTTTAATGGACATGCAACACTCCTATATCAGTTAGTGATTGAGGTTTTGAGGAATTTCATACATTTTAGAAATTACTGTACAAGTAATCTGACTTCCAATAATGTTTTTTTTTTTTGTTGTTGTTGTTTTGTTTGTTTGTTTAATGAGTGTGTAGCAATCATACATTGGTTAGAGGTTGCGTTTTTAACAAATTTGGTTTATTTAAATATTGCTGCAGAAAGTGTCTCATGTATTTTGTGATTTTTGTAGAAAATTTAGAGAGAGAAAGATTTATTGAGAAAAATTGGTTGGTGCTATTTTGGCAATCAATAGCACCCGACTAACAGAAAAGTATCAAAGATTGATTAATTCTCTGAATGAGATATCTGAAATTTTTATTTATTTAGGGATATAAATTATAGTCCTGCATTGGGTATCGTAACCCGATTTTACCTTCACCAAACCTAACATGTGATTTAGGTTGCGTTAGAGGTTTTTTTCGTTTTGATCAGGTTGATTTTGTTTCAGGTTTGGGTTAAGTTTTAATACTTACAGGTCTGGTTATCAGGTTAATATTATTTTAGGTGAAAATCTATATGTATTTCAATATGAATGTACCTTCACGTATTTCATAATTGTATTAAGTAAATTATCAATTTTCTTTGATTTCGAGTTTTAGCATGTTGTATGTGTCGGGTACAAATTGCCTGGAACCGAAAAATTCTGCTTAAAGCTCCTGTCCCATCAGGCAAAGACACTCACAAGCTAATGTTAAACCTGTTGGGGCGCTGCTTTTAACATCAATGTTTAAACTATATTCGTATTTTCAGATATTATAAATCTTACGATTAAATATATTTAAAATGATTCACAAATACCACTTATTTATTCGTCGAACATATTTTTTTTTAAGTAATGTTCAAATTTTAGTGCATTGTTATTTTTGTAATTAACATTTTTGGTATATATTGTAACGTAACTTCGTTACTGGGAGGAGAGTACTGTTGTGGCTTAAATTTATTTAGTTTTGTTGAGTTGGCAACAGCTCAAAAGTTTCAGTTTTTGTTTTGTAAAAAATAAAAGATGTTCGACGAATAAATAAGTGGGATTTGTGAATCATTTTAAATATATTTAATCGTAAGATTTATAATATCTGAAAATACGAATATAGTTTAAACATTGATGTTTAAAGCAGCGCCCCAACAAACCTATGGGAAGGTTCTTTTCAATTATCTCATTTGCATTTTGATATTTAAGGGTTTTTTTTTTTGCATTGGATAGCTGAGGTCGATCCCTACATTCGCGTGCCCCCCCCCCTCCTTTTTTTTTTTTACTTTGTTGCAGGTTTTTTTATGTTGGCACTTTCACTTTCGAAGCCAGTTCTGGAAGAAAAAGGAACTTTATAAAATAAATTTGCAACCAAAATCGAAAAAGTATAAAGGGTGAGTGTAGAGATCAACCTCGGCTATCCAATGGAAAAAAAGTATTTTTAAATGTTTAAATACAAGTGAAATATTTGAAAAGAACCTTCCCATAGGTTTAAAATTAGCTCACGAGTGTCTTCACCTGACGAGATGGGAGCCTTAAAGTCGACCTGAGGGAAAGAAAATTAATCTGTATTTTAGCACAATTATGTGAAAGTAGCCTGCAATTTCTTTTTGAAATCCATAATCAACCTGAACCTGACCCAAAAGGTTCAAAAGTCACTCCAAACTTAAAACATTTGAAATCTATCCTATCCAAACTGAAAAATTAGCACCAATCTTATAGATGCAGATTTACGGTCGCCAAATGCCAAGTGGTGGTTAAATTTTTTGGTTTGGTCACTAACTTTCAGTGTAAGTCATCATGCGTTTTACAGAGATGCCTCTTTTTTCTGTGCGGCGAATTTCCGCTTTAAAAAAATCAGTATGAAGATTCTCCTTCATAATTCCACGATATTTACTGCTTTTCTTTTTTATTATTGTCCATAATTAATAAAACATATCATTAACCCTCAGTCGGTCGCAATAGGCCTGACAGGCACAGCACAATTATTTCTGTTCTCCTCTCCACCACTAGAGTATGCAGGATTACTTACTTTGAGTGTAATAAATGAGGTATTTTCATTCACATTTAAAATATAATCTCTTTGTACATGCTAATGAAGGTCACTGATCGCTTTAAGGCTGTTCTCAACTGTTCTGCTCAACAAGCGCAAAACGTTTTGATACATTTACAAATTCATTTTTTAACGGAAAGATATAAAATTGGAAAGCCTGACCATGGAAGCGATTTGGAATCGAACTGTGTTTTCCATTTTTTAATCAATCAATTACCTATTGAGTAATAAGCAATTTTGATTGTGTGACATGGCATTTTTCTCCCCTTACTGACTGGATTTTCTTCTTTCATTCGGAAGTTCAGTTCAAAATGCCAACTTTGACAGTATTTTCTGAAAGATCCATTGTGTTTACAAGAAAACGGAAAAAACAGTTCAATGACATATTTTCTGAATAACAACACCTTCTAGTTTCATGCGTTTCCAAACGAAAATGAATTAAAACTTATGTCAGAAAGTTGACCCTTTGGATTTGAGAACTGCCTTAAGAACATTAGAATTGTATGAATTAATTGCTAATGATGATTTTCTAACATGTGCCTGTTAGGTGCATTGTGCCCGAACTCGGGAGTTAAAGTGTTGCAACCAACAGAGGGTTAAACATGAATAATGCCACATTTTCGCAGATCCATAAATTTCTCATTTCCTTCTTTAAAATAAATAATTTAAAAAAATCTGCAATGTCTGCTGAATCAGGAAAGAATTGCATTGATATGTGCTGTGAATGAACTCAGTGGCAATGGCATGATGCATTTATCCATGCAATAGTATAATTTGCCCCGAGAAGAGAATAATTTTGGATCCCATGTTAAATTTACAGCTCTGGGGTTATTCAAATATGTTCTTACAGGTAGACACTAGATATCAGCAACAGCATGCAATCTTTCTATGAATAAGCAGAATTCCTCAAATTAAAATTTATTTCTTTTCAGATTTCTGCAAAATCAATTTTTCCATATAAATGCTATTTTGTTTATGCATCTGTTTCACAATGTGGCCACTGTATTTTTTGAGTTTAGGAGCCACTGGCTTCTAATCTGCAACCTATAGTCAGTCTGAACCAAACCATGCGTCGGATTGGATTCAGGTGGAATCAGGTAACCCAACTCGATGCCGTGTTCTAATTTGGGTCAGCGTAAATTTTTACTTTCTGCTATCTTTACAAGAAGAAAGTATTGGATTTGTGAAAATTTTCGAATTCCGGTTTTCAATGGATTTACATGTTTTAGGGATCAGAGATGATCCCAAAAAACATGTTCTTACAAAATGCCCACAAAATTAAATTTTGTGGGCACTCAACCTCAAGAACTAAAGAATAGAATTTAATAAAACTTTAGATTAAGTTAGTTCCTGATATAAATTGCTGCTGATTACTTTTTGGTGTAAATCGAAATCGCCCAACAGGTGACGCTGCTATATTACTTTTTTCATGATTTCTGCAATAGCTGTATCTCAAGATCTAATGCATGAATTTTCATCAAACTTAAGATTCGGTTTGCAAAATTTTTTACGATTTTAGCCATCTCCATCTCAAAAACTATAGTGCACGGATTTTCTTCAAACTTCAGATTCAGTTAGAAGTTGACATAAGTTGTTGCTGATTAGATTTTGGCGTAAATCACCTAACTAGTGGCCCTGCAATGCTACATTTTTCACGATGTATTAATATGTATGAGATAAAAGAAAGTTTTCGGATTGCCACATCTGACTACTTTTTGTTGGGTTTGGGTTGACTTGAAGCAGAATCTGGTCAGATACAACTCAATCTGTGCAGGATTTTAATGCAGTGTTACATTTTGTTTTAAGTAAAAAATATTTTTGTGCAACAGTGTAAAATGTTATTTTATTAAGGAAAAATAAAATTTGGGAATAATCATAAAGATTTCACAGACGGTATATCCTGGAATATTTATTTTAATTAATATTAATTTACATTTTAAAATGTTAAAATGATTCTTTTAATTTAAGATAATAGCTTTCATAATTCAATATTTTACTTGCAGAAATTTATTACACTTGCTATGTTTATTTTATATAAAATAATGCATAAATTGATTACTAAAGGCCTGCCATTGCAAATTATATTAGATTTAAATATCATTTTTAAATGAAACTGTTTTATGTTGGATAAAAAAAATGCTTTTTACAAACTCAACTGTTTTTAATTTTTTACAATACTCATGAATTAAGCTTAGAAACAATTATTTAGAGCTTTTTTTTTGTTTATTCATAAGTGAAAATACCTGTAGAAACTTTCAACTTATGTTCATCTTAGAATTTAATAACTTGACTTTGACATTTTAAACATTTAGAAAACTTGATTTTAATCAATGATTTTTTTAAAAAATCGGTTGATTAAAATCACTATTTAATCGCTGATTAAAATCATTGACACCCTGCCAAATAGACCGAATATCCAATAGATACTGAATATTCGGTGCAGCACTAGATTAAAATATGTAATACCCCACCCCAACACACTGCTCTTTTTCTTTCTAGATTAAATACTATTATTTATTTAAACTTGATTTTTCTTTTTCAGTTTGCCAGAAGTTGAGCAACAGAATTCTGCCGGCTTCTGCCAACTCTATAGAGGAGTGACATGTATGCAGTTTATCGGAAACCGAACTGTATATGTAAAACCTTCTAATAGCCTTAGTATCATGGAAGAAAAATTGACTGCTGCCTTCACTGTCATCGCAACCTCTCATGACGTTTCCGAAGAGTGCCATAAATATGCCATTCGCTCATTATGTTTCTTCGCTTTTCCTTTGTGTGACGTTGACAGCCCTTATCCCGTGCCTCGCCAGGTTTGTCGAGATGAATGCGAGGTGTTGGAGAGCAACATTTGTCGTATGGAGTACTCAATTGCTAAAAGGCACCCTTTACTTGGACAACAGCAAATTTTACCCGTATGTGAAGATTTGCCGCCTATTGGATCTAAAGAAAGTGAAACTTGTATGAGACTAGGAATACCTAATGCAGTTTTAGTTGATAGAGGTAATGGATCCATTGGTTACTGTGGAATGCATATACTGAAGTAGTTGAAATAATGCATTTTTTAATTTTTTGAGCCTATTATTAACCTTTTGTTCTAGTCGATAGATGTAATCAATGCTATTATTTAAACTGGGTATTTATCTGCACTATAAGAATGCTTTTTAAACGTGGTCAAAACTAAGATTTGTTTTTTCATCTGGGATAAGCATGAATTTTAACGTCCCTCCCACCCAGATGGGGAGTTGTGGGGGGGGGGGGGAGCCTCCCCTCCAGTATATGTGAACTTGGGAAATTTGAGCTTAGAGTTGGGAAATTCTAGATTTTTAAAAACACTTTTTCTTTTTTAAAATAAAAAGTAAAAACACAAAAAGAATTTTTTGTTGTTCTGCTGACTACCTTTCTGAGTTCTATAACAGTAAACTAGTTAAATTTTCAAAAGAAATACAAAAAGCAGCCAGACTCAATTTGAAAGTATGTTTTTCTGTGCTACGAAAATATCATATATCCAGACCTGCCAACCTTTGAAAATGAGAAACCGTAGCACACAAAATTTAAATTAATCTGGAGGTTGGTTGGTTGGTTTTTCGTGTTACACAGCCATCTTTTGACATTCGTAAAATGAATAAGGTTTCAGTCTTTCAACTCAATATAGTAAATTTTTTCTTTTGAAATTTTTTATACGATATTTAGAGCTTTTCATTTCGCAGAGTTTTTTTTTTTTTTTTTTTTTTCATTTGTAAAAGGACCCTGATTCCAATTTTTTAGTTCAATGCAGTAAATTTTGACGAAATTTGGGATTTTTTTCCTGCGATCATTTCAGGATATTCACAATTTTTCCGCAATCGTAATTCACATTTTTCTATCGCGATTCTTTGTTGAAATCCGCACTTTTTACCATGAACTTTTGACGAAATTTGCATTTTTTACCACGATCCTTTGTCGAATTTTGCGTTTTTTCCCACGATCATTTTGACGATGTTAGTGTTCTCTTTCTGCCATCTTTCGGTGAAAATTTGAATTTTCTTACTAATCTTTCGACGAAATTCACGTTTTCTTTCTGCGATATTTTGACAAAATTCACACCATTGAAAACACAAAATCTCAAATCTTCCGCACCCCAGGCCACCCCTGAAATCAACACTGCGTTTTTACCATGATCCTTTGACGAAATTAATTTTCTTCTGCAACCAATTGACGAAATTGATTTTTTTTTATACGGTCATTTGTCGAAATTCGTGGTAGTTTATCGCAAATCGTGCGATTTTGCACACTATTCCAAAACTTGCCGCTCAAAGAACCCCCCCCTCCCCCTCCTTTCTTTTCCTGAAATTCTTAAAATGGCACCTTGTTTCTAAGGAAGCGAATTGCTGTATAAATATTTTAATGTCTGAATTTTCGAACTAATGGCCAATTTTTTAAAACTTTCGGAAATGAATACATTGAAATTTTGGAAATTTCGCAACAGAATCACTCCTGAAAAATATGCTGTGCGGGATAAAAAATCGCAACTAGAAACAAAAATGCAGTTGTGTTTTTTGCACAAAAATCGTAGTTTAAGACCGATTTTCGTAGCATCGTAGTTTATAGGTCCAAATCGTAGCAACTACGATTTTTTCATAGCAGTTGGCAGGTCTGTATATCTACCAGACCTGAATTTCCCTACTTTTGTCCATCAGCAGTGTTTCTAATCTATTTCTTCCAACAATTTGTTCCTTTCTCAAAATGTAATTATGCTATTTTTATATGGAGTACAATTATGACTCGTACATAATAGAAGACAAAAACTTTTATTAAGTGAACCAATAATTATAATTTTTCTGTTTTTACTTTCATTATTTTTCTTTGGAAAGAATTTTTTTTTAATGTATAAGCATCATTATCATTAAACACACGTTGTAAATATCATTTTAGTTGGAAGCAATGTGTTTCAAGTTGGGAAATTTTTGAATTCCCCCCCCCCCCCTTTCGAAAAAATATTTGTAGCTACGCCCCTGCTCCCACCTTCTTTCAAAATAAATGTATAAACAGAAATTTTTGATCGATTGCTTTTATTTTTTTATTTTAAATATATCTTAGAAAGTGTATTAATCTTAATACAGTAGACTCCCTCAAATCCGTACAGCTTGGGACCAGAGGTTGTGCGGATTTTAGAATTTTGTGGATTTTTGGTCATTGCTTTGTTTACATTATTTAAAAAGTAACTTGAATGGAATACAGTAGAAGATCTTTATAACGCAATTCTCCATATAACGCACAACTTCACAGATGTAAACAATGATTTTTGCAGTTAAAAAGCACCTGCACTTTCACATTGTAAAATATTGCTACTCTCTAGAGGACTAAATTTGATACATTAGTTCAACTTTATCTTCTAATTTAAGACCTTTTTACTGAAAAAATGCTATTATTACAATAAACATTTTTGAAATGTCTAATATAAGGGATGGTTATGTCAGTTATATTTGGATCATGTGTATAAAGTAAATTTAACAATGTCTGACCAATAAGCAACAATTTATAATTTGGATAACTCTTGGTAATAAGGACTGCAGTATAAAGATATTCTAATGTATTTTGATGTGTTTCAGACATATTTGGCCATGTTTACAAGGTGAGTTTAATGATGTGATCCATATAACGCAAAATTCTGTATAGTGGCCGAGAGGTTCTGCTCTCGAAGCTGGTAGACGGGAGGTGCTGGGTTCGATCCCAATCGCGCCTGTCGGCCTAATCGTTCGGAGTTTTCGTGGTTTTCTTCGAACCTTGGTTCTCCAAGCGTTAATATGGGTTAGGTTCCCTTAGAAAGACCTCCACGGAAGGCACTCCACCTCTTTAGGGCCTATATCCCACGTGCTGATAATTGGCCGACATAAATACAACCAACTACAACCAACCAAAATTCTGTATAACGCACAACCTTGCATTTTTAGGTTTGCTTTATAAAGATCTTCTACTGTAATGTGATTGAAATTATAATGAATGCTTCCAATATACTGAAATAATTAAGTAAAGTGGTAAACTAAAATAATAAAAAGTAAGAAAATTTTAAAAATGATTAAATTATTAAAAGTAAAGGTCAAGTAAATAATTAAAGTTAGTTAAATATGCATTATAAAGATGAGGTACATTTTTCTTGAATTATTCAATGAAACTTTCTTCCTAAATATGCCCTATTAAAACACATAAAAATAAGAAAGTAAGGAAGTTTTATTTCATTTTTTGCCAGTCTTAATAACCAAAAAAAAAGCTTCACTAATACATAAATATATTTGGTAAAAAGATTCTGATTACCAGTAATATCAGCAATATCTTGATTTTTTTTTCAGAAGATAAATTTATACTTCCTTCATGAAAAACCATGAGTTTAGTCATATTATTGTGAATTACATATTAAACTATGATATAAAACAAAAAAAATCTGTAATTTTGTCATTACATCTAAACTGAAAGTTTCATTGTTTAAATCTGTGGTGATGTGCGGATTTGAGAGAGTCTACTGTATACAGTAGAAGATCTTCATAATGCAATTTTACAGTATAATACATATCTTTTCAGATGTAAACAGTGAATTTTGCATTTAAGAAGCACCTGGATTCCCACATTTAAAAAAAAATTGCTGTTCTCTAGAGGATAAAATTTGATACACTAGTTCAACTTTACCTCCTTATTTAGAGCTTTTTAATGAAATAACTGCTATTATTACAAATTTTTGAAAATGACTAAAATATAATAAATGATTTGGTCCAGGCATATTTGAACAATGTTTATAAGTAAATTTAACAATGCGTCGAGTGATCTATGTTATACAAAAATTTATAATCTGCACAACTCCTGGTAACAAGGAATGCAATATAAAATATTGTACTATATTTTGATATGTTTATTTGTGTTCTATATAGGGTTGCCAGACTGTACGTTTTTCACATAAGTTGTACATTTTTTAGTGCTTTTTAGGCCTATCGTACAGTGTACATTTAAATGTGTCCCATACCACGATTTCTTCCGTTTTACACCACATCTTATTTTTGATAGTTAAAAAAAATTCTTTTTCAGTTTGCTTCAAAATTTCACCTTTTGCCAAAAATAAGTTATATACATGCGCATCAAATATAAAAACAGCTTGTTTCCAATCAGAAATACAAAAATCTTGGTAGAGTTGTGTAATATTACACTGTTAAAAAAAAAAAAAAAAAAAAAAAAAAAAAACTAAAAACCGGACATTCTACTGGCAATCGAGACGTCAGCTCTATTTCCGTATTTTAACTGAAATCCCCCCCCCCCATAAATTTCAGGAATCCATATTTTTATTGAAATTTTTCCCCATAAATTACAGAAAATTTTCTGGAATTTATGGGGGGAAATTTCCGTTAAAATACGGAAATAGTACTGCCATCTCGATTGCCAGCAGAATCTCCGTTTTTTAGTCGGTTCTTTTTTTACAGTGTAACTGCGTATTTGCTGTAGCATTAGATAATTTGACCTAGACCTTACCTTATTATTTACTATAAGTATCTTTATTATAAGATTTTTAATTTAGTATATCTATATCTTAAGCTATAATATTTTGTTTGATTTATTATCTCTCTTTATACTTAATAACAAACATTTATTTTTGGAGGGTGTCCATTGCTAAAGTTTTCAGGATCATCATTGAGGATGGTTTGATTTATTTTTGTTCTTTCAATTCAATTAATTTTTCATTCATAATGGGATATAGGACAGCAAAATTAGTTAAACAATGTTAGTAGAATAATGTAATATAAATACAGTTGGAGAATAATTATTAAATCAATTAATTAATAATAACCACTTTTTAAACAAATTAGTCATCGAAAACATTACTGGCACATTGAACATAGTTTAGTATGATATGAAAAAGGACGATAGCGCAATATAACCGAAACTAACTAGTGTCAATCAAAATCTTCCGGGGTTTTTTTTTCAGACAAATCTGGCAACCCTATATAATGTAGAACTTCACATTTTTAGGTTTGCATTATAAAGATCTTCTACTGTATTTTGGTTTATTTGTTTAGATATCAATCTAGTGCAATCTATTCATTTATGTATACATAATGCAGATCTTGTCCTCATGATAATGTCCGAAATACTGAACCCATTCAAACCTTATTGGAACAGTAAGTTGATCTGCCAGCATCGTGGATGAGTTCTTTAATCTAATATGTAGCTGTTATAGCTGTATTAATGTATATGTAATATATAGCTGAAATGAATCTAAAAATTAGCATAAACTTATACTCTGGATTTGTTGTAGTAAATCTTGTACAAAATTTTCTTTTGTATTGATTTTTATTCTTATGCAGAAATTGTCAGAGGCTTTACATGCAATTCATATTTTAGTTGTAAATTTTTCATATTGTGTATAACAATCCATTTATTTTTTATTCTCTTTTTTTAATACATTTTAAATTTTAAAGAGACCAAAAAAAAAAAAAAAAAAAATATAATATAGTCATTGGCAGACATTTTACTCTAACATGAAAGGAATTCCCATTAATGTCTTTTTTAAACATTTTTTAAAACTAAAATAATTTTATGTATTGTATTACTTCAATTTCCTTAAAGTATGTTTTTTTAATTATTTTGTCAAAATCAAGATACAAATAATAATAATTTAACTGAAAATTCTTTTGATAATGAATTTTTAAAACTCAAATTACCTCCTCCCTACCAAATCAGTTTGGATGCTAAATTTAGATTATCTTGGCTGTTTTCCATCTCATTGTTTTACAAGCAGGAAGTTGTGAGACAGATATTCAAGAGAATTATCATTTTATTTAATTGACAAGTTATTCAGTAAAAGATTGATGATTTTGAACTATTGTACATTTATAAATAGTGAACTGAACTCATTGCTTCACATTAAAGTCTGACATTTGACTTGATTAGTGTCTGAAACTTGATCATCCGTATTGCTATAATAAATTTTGAGAAATTAAAGGTTTTAAAACAAAATAAATTGCAATGTAATTATATATATTTTTAGGAACTCAAATTATTTATAATTGTACATTTTTTCTTTTCCATACATTTTATTATAATTCAGTTGCTATTGGTTATTGATTAAATCAGTACATTTTTTAAACTATCTCACTGGGAATAGACAGGGTTTGATTACTTTTTTATGCAAATTTCCACCACTTTTTCTTGAAAAGTAATTTTTGGCTTAATCTCAAGGTTTTGGAATTAAATAAGGCATTACCAAACTACCAAGACATTTTTAGAAAGTAATTTTCGTCTTATTTAATGTCAAAATTCTACAAATAAAATTAAATTACTTTAAAAAAAAAGTGGTGGAAGTTTGATTGGCAGCAATCAATCTTTCAGGACAGAGGTATATTTTCATTTATTTATGTCGCCTGATATATATGTTTTTAAAAATGCATTTTTATAAGCATTTAGTGTTGTATCTTAAAAATCATGTCTAATTTCATGACTGCAATTTCTGTTCCAAAAAATTTCCATTTTAATGTGTTCATTTGGTATAGGCCTCGAATATGGAAAATCGTTGTTATCACATTTTTATTAATGTAAGAAAATAGACCCAATAGAATCAAATCAATTATCAGGGGTATATGAAATACTTTTCACCAAAGAAGATGGAACAGTGCAATTTTATATAGGAATAACAAATAGAAAGCTCAAAACTAGGATCAAAGAACATACAGCAGACATCAAATACTACAAGAAAACTACAGCTCTGGCTAGACTGTATATAACAGAGAACCTTTACAAATAGATTTTAAAAATAGTAGAATAATTTATCATCAAGATCTTATTTGCCATCCATCATCAGGGAATCAATAGAGATCTTCTTACGCAATAATAATATTTGCAATGATTCAACATCCATGGAGCTCCCTAAAATTTGGAAAGAAATGCTACGCAGAATCATAAAACAATAATGCAAGATAATTCACGCTCACAAATTTCCATTTTTAATATTGCAGTTAATTTCATTATCCTTGTGTTCGCATGATTTTTGTTTTTGTTTACTAGTTTTTCAATTTGAATTTTTGTGAAAATATTTTTATCATTTTATTTTCTTGAGAATGTTGCCACCTGATGCAATGAAACGTGTTGAAATGTAAATAAATAAAGGTATTTTGCCTTTTTTAAAATTTATATTTATCACTTATAGCAATTATTGAGTATTTTGAAGTCTTATTTTAGTTATTGTTTTGTTTATTCTTTACGTTATTTGTATTATTGACGTTTCTTTTTATTTGGATGTTGCAGAAGATACATGCTTTGAAGGGAATGGTGAGAGCTACAGAGGGACAATTTCTATGACCATATCCGGATTGCAATGCCAACCTTGGAGTGACCAGATTTTTTACCGAACAGCAGATTATCCTGAGTTAGTGGGTGGTCACAGTTATTGTCGTAACCCTGGTGGTAAGGAATCTCAGCCCTGGTGCTTTACTACCAGTCCCAGTGTTAGAAAAGAAATCTGCAATGTGCCTCAGTGTGGTAAGATTATTTAAAAAGTTTTGTTAATTATTTTCATGTATTTAAATTTTCACAGTGTTTTTCATGACATTAAATAAAATATATGACTACAGACAAGACCATCAATGATAAGACACTAAAAACAATTAAAATGCAACTTAATGTAGAACATTTTGAGTACTTTCATACTCTTCTTCAGTAGACATACACAATCACAAAACAATGAAAAGCAATTAAAATGACAGTTCAACTAGGACATTGTATTCCTTTACAGTACACATACACAATCACAAAACAATGAAAAGCAATTAAAACAACACTTCAACTAGGACATCGTACTCTTTTTCAGTACACATACACTCACAAATCAATGAAAAGCAATTAAAATGACAGTTCAATTAGTCCTTTTCAGTACACATACACACTCATAAAACAATTAAAAGCAATTAAAACAACAGTTCAATTAGGACATTGTACTCCTTTTCAGTACACATACACACTCACAAAACAGTGAAAAGCAATTAAAACAACAGTTCAATTAGGACATCATATTCCTTTTCAGTACACATACACACTCATAAAACAATTAAAATGGCAGTTCAATTTCAGACATCAAACTCCTTTTCAGTACACATACACACTCACAAAACAATGAAAAGCAATTAAAATGACATTTCAATTAGGACATCATACTCCTTTTCAGTACACATACACAATCACAAAACAATGAAAAGTAATTAAAACGACAGTTCAATTAGGACATCATACTCCTTTTCAGTACACATACACACTCATAAAACAATGAAAAGCAATTAAAATGACAGTTCAATTTCTGACATCACACTCCTTTTCAGTACACATACACAATTACAAAACAATGAAAAGCAATTAAAATGACAGTTCAATTAGGACATCATCTTCCTTTTCTGTACACATACACACTCATAAAACAATTAAAATGACAGTTCAATTAGGACATCTTCCTTTTCAGTACACATACACACTCATAAAACAATTAAAATGACAGTTCAATTTCGGACATCAAACTCCTTTTCAGTACACATACACACACGCAAAACAATGAAAATCAATTAAAACGACAGTTCAATTTAGGACATCATACTCCTTTTCAGTACACATACACACTCATAAAACAATGAAAAGCAATTAAAATGACAGTTCAATTTCGGACATTATACTCCTTTCCAATACACAATCACAAAACAATGAAAAGCAATTAAAACGACAGTTCAATTAGGACATTGTACTCCTTTTCAGTACACATACACACTCACAAAACAGTGAAAAGCAATTAAAACAACAGTTCAATTAGGACATCATATTCCTTTTCAGTACACATGCACACTCACAAAACAATGAAAAGCAATTAAAACGACATTTCAATTAGGACATCATACACGTTTTCAGTACACATACGCACTCATAAAACAATTAAAATGACAGTTCAATTAGGACATCATCTTCCTTTTCAGTACACATGCACACTCATAAAACAATTAAAATGACAGTTCAATTTCGGACATCAAACTCCTTTTCAGTACACATACACACTCACAAAACAATGAAAATCAATTAAAACGACAGTTCAATTTAGGACATCATACTCCTTTTCAGTACACATACACACTCATAAAACAATGAAAAGCAATTAAAATGACAGTTCAATTTCGGACATTATACTCCTTTCCAGTACACATACACAATCACAAAACAATGAAAAGCAATTAAAACAACAGTTCAATTAGGACATTGTACTCCTTTTCAGTACACATACACACTCACAAAACAGTGAAAAGCAATTAAAACAACAGTTCAATTAGGACATCATATTCCTTTTCAGTACACATACACACTCATAAAACAATTAAAATGGCAGTTCAATTTCAGACATCAAACTCCTTTTCAGTACACACACACACTCACAAAACAATGAAAAGCAATTAAAATGACATTTCAATTAGGACATCATACTCGTTTTCAGTACACATACACAATTACAAAACAATGAAAGGTAATTAAAACGACAGTTCAATTAGGACATCATACTCAGCTGGGACCTGGATAGTTTCATTAATTGAAGAACCAGCTCTTTAAGCAAACACGACTACTGTATAAGCAGCAGTTAGACTTCACAATTTGTGGATTATCAAAGTCGGGGACATCATCGTATTCAAGTGCATTTAAGATTGGTTGCACATGCACTTGAATACGACCATGTCCCCAACTTTGATAATGTACAAATTGTGAAGTCTGTTTGCTGCTTATACAGTGGTTGTGTTTTCCTAGAAGGTTAGTTGACTTTTCTAGCTGATTCTCCTATTAATCCTGTCAGGGGCAAAGTGCTTTTATGTGTAAAATGCTGAAATCATTTACCGACACCGGAATTTAAAAGCAAATTTATTTGAAAATAAGTAAAAGCTTTTCTTTGTGCTCTTGAGAAAATGAAAATTTTTATTCTAAAATTCTAGCGCCAATCAGTCATTTGGGAATCAAAATTAAGTGGACCAAAAATGAACCATCGCCCTTCAAGGGGTTAATAAATTTACCTTGGCCTGATTTGTGCATGATATCCTAATTAAACTGTAGTTTTAACTGTTTTTAATTGTTTTGGTTCTCCAGTTTTTTTTGTGATGCTGTTATGTACTGAAGTGGAGTACAAAAAGTACTTGAAACATCTACATTGAGTTGTATTTTAATTTTTTTAGTATATTTTATCATTGGATGTCTGTAGTAGTTTTAGGGGAATGTTAGGCATCAAATGATAATTTCCATGTCTTTAACTTCATAAATTAAATGCATCAGGTGCTGGGTTAATATCAGTCTTAATTAGAAGCATTTTATTACAATATAATCAATCAATAAAGAGTGCTTTTATATATTTTTAAGTATGTGCAAGTTCTTTTATAGAATGTTTGACATTTTAAAGTGTATTTATTTTGAATATGTAAAAACTAATTTGTCTTTGATCAAATATCTTATTTGGATTAATTAAATTTTTTAAAAGTACAGGCATCCCCCGACTTAAGCAATGCGCTCTATAAACTTTTGTATAAGTCGAATTTGTAAATTCCTTAGGTAGAATTTCGTCAGAAACTGCAATATTTATTACATATATATATGATATATACATTATTTACACAGTATTATTTTATAAATAAAGTAGCATGCAGCAGTATTTACTTGGATATAAACTATGAAAGTATGAAAAAAATATAAAAACAAACTGAAAGAACACTTTTCAAATAAAAAGTATCTTGTGGAATATGGGATTTATATATTTAACATTGATGAATTAATTTATATCAATTTTGAATCTACACAAATGAACAGCTCTGGAGCTGGAAGAAAAAATACACTTGTTCCTCTTCACCGAAACTTTAAAATGAGGTTTCGTTAGGGTTTGAATTCAGCTAACAAAATTGTAACGGCTAAACAGAGTTTTTTTTGCCTTATTTTAATCAGATTTGTGTTTGTTTTGTTAAAGATTTGGTTGTATATCCCAATAAAAATATAACTATATCTAATATATAAAATTATATTATTGTTGTGATTTTATCTGCATATTTAATTTATAAAACAATTATCAAAAGTATGCAAATGCGTATCAAATGCACTAGTATGTTCATAAGTGTAATTTTCGAAATTTCTTATACGTAAGTCGGGGGATGCGTGTATTACTTAGGATTTTGTAGCCAATGTCAATAGTGACAGAAATTACCAAACTTTTTTTCTCAATTACTATCGCCTTTTAATTTCTCTGAAGGCTTTTTGTCTTAGAACTAAGTGTTTTTTTATTAGTTTAAATCAAAAAGTTGCAGCAAGAGTTGGTGTACACTCACTAAGGCAGATAGGCTCAGCATTGATGTTGTGTGTTATCACTATTGATGCATGAGCAATCAGTTAAAAAAGAAAGAAAATGTTTCACACCAGATGCCAAATAAAATGGCTGCAATACTCATTCAAATGTATGTAATGAATAGTTTACTAGTTGATTGTGCTTTTTGTCAACTAGTGTGGATGTCTAATATTAAATTATCTTACTGCTTTACCAAATATAACAAGGGATACTTTGCATTATTACATTTTTTAAACTTTGCATCAGCCCCCCTCCACACACACACACTATCACTACCATTAGCTGCAATTTTGCACCGGATCAGCAAATGTGGTTAACTGCTACTTTCTAATCTACATATCTAATTACAGTATGGAACCAGAGTCAGATAATATACGAACATGCGAACGCCGTTCGCAGAAAATTTTCAAAGTTTGCAGACAGTTTTGATGGGTTTTTTTTTTACAAATTTCTTTACATTAAAAAAAATAAATAAAAAGATTATCAAGACCCCAGGCAAGGAATCGGTGCGACGCACATCGCAGACTCTTGAGAAAGTCTGCAGACTATTTTTCAACAGGAGAAAAAAAAAAGTTTGCTAGAAATTATTTGCCATGTACCACGGTGCAGTATTTTTTGGAAGAAACGCCACGGCACATATGAGTTTAAAACTTTAAAATATTGCAAGTGCAGTGCTTTTGCCGGAATGGCGAGTACAATGCTTTTTTTTTCCTCCTCCCAGGGTCGGTAGCAGAAAGAGTGCAGCACCGAAGCGGTCAGTGAAGGTCGTGAAGATTAATGTAACAGATTAAAAATAAATTTTGTGTTAAAAAATAAATGTTAAATGTTGATCTCTTTTAAATAAAGTTTATTTGGTTGGAAATTTTAGCGAATGCTTATGTGCTTGTTTAGCGTTTTTCCACGATTTTTTTTACATTCGAAAGGGGAATTCGGTTTTAATATCTTAGTAAATACTATCCTCTTTTCAATAAAGTCTCATCCAGAAAAATGGAGGGGGTGGATTGGGGTTGAGTGCATGTAACGTAATGCGAGGGATTGGGAAAAGGACGTTTGTTCTTAAGTTCTGCAGACTGTTTATAAAATTTCTACTTGTGTTGCAGACTGCAAAAAAAATTCTGCTGCTGGGATCAAGCGAAAAAAAAATTGCTTTGCGGAAATTTGAAAAAGCTAAATTGAAGAGTATTAGATATGGATTTAAATTCTCTAACCACAGATCTGCACTCTGAGCGCTCTCATTAGTTTTTCGTTCATTCATTAGTTGTTGGTCATTCATTAGTTGTTTGTCATTAGTTAATGGTATTAAGCATACCATTCAATGCTACATTTCTTGACTGAGTTTTAATAATGCTTGTAAATTAATATTTTTCTTTTAGTGGTGTTGCTTAGTGGCAATATAGGACTCAGGAGGGGTGCAGCGTTTTTTTTTTTTTTTTTTTTTTTTTTTTTTTTTTTTTTTTTGCAGAAAATTTTTAAGAAACTAGCGGGCTCGGCCCCCTATGAGCTACGCTCGCCAACCCCCATCCAGACACCGCAGACCCTAAATGCACGCTAATTTGATCGGCTTTAAAAAGATTTCAAAAGATTGAATTATAATTTAAAAAACAGTGGCGATCTCCCTATAAACGGATTTCTATTCATTTCTCTTTGATTGGGGAAATTTTAACGCCAAATCCGCTGCTGTACTACTTGATTATCCAGTCGACCAATTTCGCCAAATTATACAAATCGCCAAACCACTCGTCAAATTATACAAATTGACATAATTTTTATTTTAAATAACGAAAGAACAAATAAATTAGTACAACATTAATAAAAATACAAATAAAACGTCGAAATAAAATTAACTTGATGACGTAGACACGTGTAACAACATTTCAAAATAAGCTAATATAAAAGGAATTAAGTAAACAGAGTCTTTGTCTTCTGGTATTTTTTAACAAAGCGAAAAGACAGTTCTTTTAAATGAGACATTTTAAATTAATCGTTTTTAATCTGACGTAATTTTGACCAAGCTATTCTTTCTCTTTTAAATATTCACATGAAAATACTTTTGTTAGAAATGAAATATTATTTGCACATTTATCATGCAAAATAATGACACTTTGGTGCCAGTTAAGTACCCGTTGCGTATATGACATTGGCGTCAGAAAAAAATCGCGCCAATATGGGGCGAATATGACATCTGTGCCCAATTTCTTTATTTTCTGCTTCACAGATTTTTCTCTTTCAAATCATATTTTTTGTTGATGACACTTCATTTTCAGCTTGTAATCTTTTTTATTTTTATTAAATTACTAAATAGTTGCTCGAAAGCAGTCTAAACGCGTTCAATAAAATTAATATTAATCTTATTAATATAATATCAAAATAATGTCTCGTGCAATTTTTAAATTTAAACTGTTTTGCAATATTACTTTTTGTTCATTTTGCGTAATAAACGTAATGTGACGTAATTTCTCCTATTTAAGACTTCTAACACATGTTAATGAATTTATTATTTTACAATATTCTTTCTCTTTTAAAATTCACGTGTAAGTATAGTTTTTATGAAGTATTTTCAATAAGTTCCTGCTTTTCATATGTAATTATTTAATCCTAATTTGAAAGTTTTTTTTTCTGTTAATAATAGTCACGTGTAAAATAAATTTTTAATTTGAAGCAAACATTATTATTTGCGCTGTTTATACAGTTGGCAACAGTTTAAATTAATACCAATTTCTCAAATAAGTGAAAAATATCTCTCGAAATGCTGAAAATTTGAATTTAAAATAGAAATAAAACCTCAAAAAATGAGCCAAATTAAAAAACGAAATACAGGCTGCACACTGGGAACTTCAAACGCATAAAATGATCTAAAAATGATTAAATTCCCATGAGTAGTTTTTGCTTCTATAAAACTTTTTTAGTGGAACGATTTTGTCCAACTTTAGCATAAAATATCTCTTAAAATAATTCTTCGATTTGAAAACTGTCTGCATCAGCGTGTTTATCAAACATTAGTTAGCCCCCCTGTGAGCACCAGCAAAAGTATTCTAAAGATCATTTTTAAAAGGAAATATGCAGTAGAGTCCCAATTATACGAGTCCTGCTTAACCGAGTTTCCGCTTTAACGGAATTATTTTCTTCTGATGGACTGATGGCTACTATTATTATGAAACAGCCATTATAAGCATTATTATTTTTTTTTTTTGCAAAAAAAATTATGGCCATTTTTTTTCTTCCCATTCTGACCAGAAAATCAGAGTTCTAACTTTTTACGACTGCTCTTTCATCTTCAACTAACACTTCATTTATAATGGCTGTTTCATAATAATAGTAGCCATCAGTCCATCAGAAGAAAATGATCCATTCCACAGATATAATCCTTCATTTGGTGCCCCTTCATTCTGCCGCCCGGGGCACATGCCCCCTCTGCCCCCCCTTAGTTTCGGCCCTGTTTGTGCTGCGAAGTTATAATGGCAAAAAGAAGAAAAAAAACAGTTTTACTGCAGGCGTTAAATTTAGAGTGGTCTGCTTTATAAAAAAATATAGTGAAATAACCACTGGAACAGAATTTTTTTATAAATGAATCCCTTGTTCGATACTAGCATAAGCAAAAGAAAGAACTTGGCAGAGCAAATTTATGATAATTTCCCATGTTCCCAAATCTCGGAAGTTCTCTAAATTAGAAGAGGAGTTTATGAAATATCTTGAGAAAGTATGAAATGATAGTTGTGCTATATCAGAAATGTTGAAACTATTTTGAAACAAAATATTTTGATTCAATTTGTTTTTTAACTACTTCAACGGCAGCCCCGAGATAAATCAGGGGCAATAACACTGTTTCCTTATACCTGCTGCCGGTGAAGTGATTAATACTAATTGTTTATTAAAATGTCATAGCTATCATAAAGAGCGTCAATAAGTTTTCTTTCCTTCAAGAAAATTTAATATCAATAAATACTTAAAAAAAAAAAAAAATGTATTTTATGCACCTCTTATTTTTGGCATCAAAGAACGGGGGAAATGTTTATAAGATATGCGAATAAATATGGTATATATATTAGGTTTCATATGTCATGTTCTTCAGACTTATTATAACTACAAGTAGAATGTTTTTTTCAAATCAACTTTTTAGCTTGATTCATATGTTCTCAGGGATGTCAATTACTATATATTGGCCTGTTTTTACTACACACTAAACATTTCTTACCAGAAACTACACTTTTTGTCCTTTACCTGTGATTTATTCTGTTGAACTGTTTCAGATAGCAGACCAGTTGTCATTATGGAAAAAAAATGGGTTGTGTGAGTGAAAAATGTGTGCTGGATTTGTCCAGGATAGCTTAGTTTGAAGAGCATTGGCAGCTTATGCCAAGGTCATGTGTTTATGTCCTGGCCTGGACACTTTTGACACAGTTGTAAAAATTACAATTACATGCATATTCATCATATTTCCTTTCCCCTTCAGATTCTGTTTGAAATACCATATTTTTGGTTTAGTGAAAGCCTATTTAGTTGCATAAAACTTTGTTTTTTATTTTTATGAAATGATTTATTGAAGTACATATTGTACTGAAATGTATAAGAATGAATGTAGTTGTTGGTTTTTCTGTTTTCGCTTCCGTATTTTGCTTTTTTTGAAAATAGATGCTATGAACTATTTTATAAAATGTCGCAAGTAATAAATTAAAACGTTTAAATACGTTAACACGTTTAAATTTGTTTCAGTTTATATAAAATATGTCATGTTTATATTTAATATGCATGTTTTATTAATTTAAATTAACATTTCCAATCTCACGAAAACATTTACATTTTTCTACAAGGATTCCTTATCACAATAAGCTATATTGTGATGGCTGAATTTCCATCCATAATTTCCTAACCTGTTATTTGTTCCATGTTTCCAATTATTGATTTCTGATTTATTTGTGATATGCCCTTGTATGTTTTAAGTAAATGATGCATTTCGACTACATTTTATTTCTCTTCTTTCCAGTTGATTACCTGTGGTTATACATACTACTTCCAAGTATTGCCATCGTTGCAGCAATTGGCTTATTTCTAGGTTTGTGGTGTGTACGTCAACGTAGTAAACCTTCGCCTAAACCGCCTATCAAAAATTCAAAGATGCCTGTGCGACCTGTGAGTCAACAAGGACCCCAGCAAATGGAAATGAAGGCCCTTATTCCAAGGGCTAATTTCAGAGTGCCCGAAGTGCCTCTTAATGCAATAAGATTCCTACAAGAACTTGGTGAAGGTGCATTTGGCAAAGTTTACTGTGGTGAACTCAATCTACATGGGAATGGGAATGTTACTCCCGTAGCTATTAAAACCCTTAAGGAAAATGCTGCCTTGAAAACCCAACATGATTTCCAAAGGGAAGCTGAGTTAATGTCTGATCTACACCATCCTAATATTATATGTTTATTGGGTGTCTGCATGAGGGAGGAGCCGATGTGTATGCTGTTTGAATACATGTCTCAAGGAGATTTGCATGAGTATTTAATAATACACTCTCCTCGCTCTGATGTATCAGGAAACAGTGAAGATGGTGCACCACATATATTAGAACTTCCTGATTTTCTTCATATAGCCAAACAGATTGCTGCTGGTATGGACTATCTCTCTGGTCATCACTATGTTCACAGAGATTTGGCTGCTCGTAATTGTCTAGTAGGTGAGAATCTTACTGTGAAAATATCAGATTTTGGTTTATCTCGTGACATATACTCGTCAGATTATTATAGAGTGCAGTCGAAATCACTTCTACCCGTAAGGTGGATGCCTCCAGAATCAATTCTGTATGGAAAGTTTTCTACTGAAAGTGACGTGTGGTCATTTGGTGTGGTTCTGTGGGAAATCTTTAGTTACGGCTTACAACCGTATTATGGTTACAACAATCAGGAAGTTATTGACATGATCAGATCCCGGCAGCTTTTACCAAGACCTGAAGATTGCCCTGCTCACATCCATTCCCTGATGATTGAGTGCTGGCATGAAATTCCTACTCGCAGGCCTACATTCAAGGAGCTCAATACTCGTTTATGTTCATGGCAAGCCATGCACTCAAGGACTGTAAGTGTTGCTCATTCTGGGAGCACTGCTCAAAATGGTAGCCAGCACAGTAGTACTGGTCCTAGTAACAACACAGGATCCACTAATGTTACCAATGTCAGTACTACAACAATGCCATCAGTAACCACAGGAATACATGTTCCTGTATTTCCCCAAGCCATACTTTCCAATACAGGACCGAATATTTTGCAGCAGAAATTAGGCAACAATCATCATATTGTTCAAGGGCCTCATATTTTGTCAAATCCATTCCCCAACGATCAGCTGAACGTCATGTCTCTGCCTAGGCCGACCACACCCAATGTGCGGCCGTTGCCACCTCAAGTTATTCCACCATATCACATGTCTGACGGGAAAGTTTCGAAAGTATAATTTCTGATGAACAGCAATTTAAAAGAGCAATCAAACACTGTGGATATGCATATCCTGCATTTGAAACTTCGAGGTTCAAAACTATGCATTTACGCAATATGTATAGTTTGATGTTGAACCCTATTTGATGTGTGAGCAAAAAGAAAAAAAGACGACCCGGGAAAAAGAACTACCTCGCGGATTGGGACAGTGAACTACCATGATGCCAGTTATGCTCTGGGTCATTTTTTTTTTTTATCTTCAGCCGACTGAGAGCTTTATTTTAACAAAGTTTTTTAAACAGAGCTTGACAATTTTATAGTCCACAACTCTCATGATGACACACCTATGAGTTGTCACTGAAGATGGCACAGTTTGATTTTGATTGGCTGTGTGCCATGATAGAAAGCCAGTGAACAGAAAAAAACAAACAAACAAACAAAAAAAAATTCATTTGGTTCGATGTCTTTTTTATAATGTGCTTAATGTGTGACCTGTGTTACTATGGAAATATTGTGCTTTGAATGTAACCTATGAAAATGGATTTGGCCTTGCTTCAGATCAATAGTGCAATTTAGAAAATGAACTTTACAGCTGAAATGCATCTCATCTGCCTGTTTGAAAAGAAAAGAAGTTTTACCAGAAAACTTTTACCATTTATTTAGTTTTAAAGGCACTTATTTTTCATCATTTTTATGAAAAACTATTTTGACTAGATTTTAGTTATAAATTAAGGCCAGTTTTTACATTTATCATCTACATCATATTGCATCATGTTTATCTGATTTATATTTGTTGTTTTGACTGTTTTAAATCATATTCTTTAAACTGTAGCTTTATCATTGAAAGAAGAATGTGTATTAACTTTATAGGTGGCATGTTTAAAATGTCCATAAATATAAAAATCTTTATAAGAATAAGATAATATTCCTTCTTATTAATGTTTTAATTCTTATTTTTATTTGCTATTCAAATCTTATCCCATAACCAACAGTTAGTTTCTTCAGATTTGTCCTGTTGAATGTAATATTTGATTAAATAAGTATAAAAAACTCCTTTTAAAATACCAGAATGCTTATAAAGCATAATAAAAATGATAAATGAAAATAAATGATGTACAGTTAATTCTGTCTCTCTAATATATTAATTTCAATTAAGAAAAACTGGATTTTTTTTTTACCATAAATCTTTTTTAAAATACTTTTACATAAAAGTGAACATTTTTACTAGCTGTAAATTTGAAATCAGATTAATAGAGATAAAGACAAAATAATAAAACATATAAATAAATAATAATAGGGATATAATAAAACAGCTTAACAATTTTTTTATTAGTATTTTTTACCTTACTTTTCTTTAAATAATTTCAAGCATAAAATTGAACATTTTTGCTACATCTGTAAATGTAAAATAAAATAATTGAGATATAAAAATAATAGTAAGTCAGCTTAACAATTGAATTTTTTACTTTGTAATTTTTTTTTTATCTTAAACTTTTCTGTAAATAATTTCATATTTAAAAATGAACATTTTTACTAGTTGTAATTCAAAAACCAAATTAATGAAGATAATGAAGCAGCTTAACAATTACTTTTTTTTAATATGTATTTTTTACCTTAAAAATTTCTTTAAATGATTACACACTTTATTGAGAACATTTTTGCTGATTTTAAATTAGTATAAAAATACAAATTAAGATAAATTAATATCAAGAAGCAAGTAAGTAATTAACTTCTTAAAAATTTATATAGTTTTTTTTAAGTCTTAAAACTTTTTTTTGTAAATAGTAATTGCATAATAGAATGATTTGATGATGCATTTTGGTCAAATCTTAATTTAAAATAAAAATATGAAGGTAATAAAATTAATTTAATGAAGTATGTAAACTTTTTAAATAAAAAATAAATTTAATTTGTGTGACAGACTACTACTAATGTTTGTAAATGTGTAAATATTTTGCATTTCACATATGAATAAATAATAGTTTGGCATATGAAAAATGAATTCACATCATTTTTTACTAATGAATTCATCACCTATTTAGTCCATGTAATAATTAGAATAACTCTAATCATTAAACAAAAAACATCACATAAATGTATATTTTTATACAAGTTTAAAAAAAAATAATAAAGAAGGCCAGTTTGTATTTTTCATAGCACTTAGAAAGTTAAAAGTCATTAAAAAAAATTAGTTTTTAGAATATAAAGATCTCATAACAAGGCATTTCCATTTTCATGAAATTGTGTATTTGAATTGACTATGACTTACATGCTGTAAATTATGTCTTTTTTAATGCAATGTACAGAAATCTTTTTATGATGTTTATATGTACAAATTTTACTTGGATGTTTATTTATATTTTACTTCGTCTTTGAATTTAGGTGTGATATTTGTTTGTGTCACAGCTTATTATTATTTTTTTTCTTTTTACAGTTTAGTATAGATTGAAAAGAATTTTGATAGCTGTTTTATTTTCATTTTTTTTATTTAGTTTTTTACCTGCCATGAAGGGTTGAAGTGAGCATCTGTAGTGTACAAAATTAAATTATTATTTTTTTACTACTTGGATTCTGATGGTAATTTTTTATAGTTCAGTACCCAATTGTACAGGATATAGCATTTTGATAAAACAGACTAACTGTTCAGTTAAGCTAAACAGTTTTCAGTGAATGAGCAGGGATATGTTTAGGGAAATTTTAGGTCCTTTAAAAGACCCTTCACAAAATAACTTATCTTAAAACAAAACCCTTCACAAATTTTTTTATCCCCAAACAGGACCCTTCACAAAATTATTTGTCTCTTAAATAGACCTTTCACAGAATTTTTTCACCTTCAAATTGAACTTTTTGCAAATTTAGTCATTTAAAAATAAAATCTGGCCTGTTAGTAAGCAGTTGAACTCACGAAAGAGCATATTACTTAGCTTTTTATATGTGAAGGATAGAACATGAAGACATCGATAATTTAAAATTCACAAAATTATGACTAGAATTTTCACAAAAATAAGAAAAACTTCACAATTTCACAAAAACAGGACTCTGTGAGAAAAGTCTGGACAGACCCCTGATGAGTTCATATATAAATCTTCCATGATTTCATTGGCTAATGGTACTGAAAGTTGAATTTTGACTTACGTTCAGACTAACTGTCCAGTCCAACTAGACAGGGCCATCGCTAAGACTTTTTATGGAGGGGGGAAGGACCTTAAATTGCAAAGTGAAATTTCAGTATTTTCCAACTCATTGAGAAGCAAAAAAAAAAAAAAAAAAAAAAAATAGTTCTCGACGCTTGCCGACTAGTTTTATAATTTGCCAAGTTACCACAGTTAAACAATGTAGTATAGTTTTTATTTGTAAAAAGCTGAATAATATTCCCAATTATATTTGTAACTTTTGCCAAGTCTATCAGAAATAAAAGTGTATTAGAGTTTTTTATTAAAGTGTTAAACAAATTTGCCAACTAAGTTTGTAAATTTGCCAAGTGTAACAGCATTCGCGAATGTTTGGGCGTGTCCTCCTACATCCCCCACCCCTTAGCAAGAGCCCTGCAACTGGACAGTTTTCATTATCTGGATTCTTGCATTAATCTTTCATGATTTTAGGCTTAATGGTACAGAACATTGCACTTTGAGTAAACAAACCAAATGTACAGTTGAGCTAAACAGTTTTCAATTCCTGAATTCATTTATTAATCTTTCCTGATTCCATGGTCTAGTGGTACTGAAAGGTGTATCTTTATTTATAATCAGGCCAATTGTCTAATTTAATTAAACATTTTTTTTTACCTGAATTCTTTCATGATTTCCTGTCTAATGGTACAGAACATTGTATTTTGATTAAACAGACTAACTGTTCAGTTGAGCTAAACAGTTTTTAAATGCATGAATTCAAATATTAATATTTCACAATTCCATTAGCTAATGGTTCTGAAAATTGCATTTTGAATCATGAACAGATTAACTGTCCAGTTCAACCAGCCAGTTTTCTTTATCTGAATTCTTGGATTAATCTTTCATGATTTCATGCCTAATGGAAGGAACAGAACATTGCATTTTGATTGAAGATAATAACTGTTCAGTTGTGCAAAACAGTTTTTAATGCATGAATTCATGTATTAATTTTTCATGATTTTTTTTTGGTTAATGATATTGGATATTGCATTTTGATTCATGAACAGATTAAATGTCCAGTCCAACTAAACATTTTTCAATCTCTGAAATCTCGCAGTTGATCTCTTTTTATTTCATGCCTGCTTTTACAGAACATTGCATTTTGATTTAACAGACTGACTGCTCAATTGAACTAGACAGTTTTCGATGCCTGAATTCATGTATTGATCTTTCATGATTTCATTAGTACTGAAAATTGCATTTTGATTTATAAACTACCCATTTCAACTAAACTGTTTTCATTAACTGAATTCTTACATTGATCTTTCATAATTTCATGCTTAATGGAACAGAACATTGCATTTTGATTTAACAGACTAACTAGTCAATTGAGTTAAATGGTTTTCAATGTCTAAATTCATTTATTAATCTTTCATGATTTCATTGGTTAATGATACTACAAGTTGTATTTTGATTCATGAACAGACTGTCTATTTCAACTAGGCAGATTTCATTATCTGAATTCTTGCATTAATCTTTCATGGTGGCAAGCGTAATGGTACAGAACATTGCATTTTTATTGAACATACTGACTATCCTGTAGAACTTGACAGTTTTTATTGCTTGAATTCATGTATTAATCTTTCATATTTCATTGGCTAATAGTACAGAACATTGCAGTTTGATTAAATGTAACTTTTTGGATAGTTTCTTTTACTTAAAATATAACAATTAATATACTACAAATTTTTCTTTGCCATTGTTCATCTTTTACTTTTTTATTATTTCTCATTTGGTGTGACATATTTGTTCCCCTTCCCCCCCTCCCCCCAAAAAAATGTATATAGGTATATATATATTTAAGGGTATATTTATTAAATTTTTGGGGATTGCACTTCTTAATAAAATTTGTTTTAAATATTGATGTGTATTAACACATTATTACTATCAGATAAATATAATTTATTATAGTTCTTTTTAAATAATTTTCAATACTTATATATTAGTCATGCACAGGCGATATATCGTCAAATATTGTTACGATCACCATCATTTGTATTGCATTTAATTCATTTAAAATGTAAGCCTTTAACTCATTTTATTTTAAATACATTACTTTCATTTAAAATACACACATTAAAAATACATATTATTTACATTTAATGTACGTACCTTTCACTTAATTCATTTGAAATCAAAAAATTTAGATATATCATGAACCAAAATATTTTATTTTGACCATTGTATATAATTTTCACATGCAAAAAATAGGAACTGCTATTGGCAAGAGGAAAAAAAAAAAAAAAAAAAGGGCACCCTTCTAACATAGGAGTACCTATTTTTCTTTCTTTTTTCTCATTTCATTATTTTTGACGTTTGTATTTTCAATTTAACAAAAAGTTACCCAGTAAAAATTTTACATTATTTATTTTTGCGTATGTAAGAGCATAATTTTAAAATGTGGAATAGCAATTTGTTCATTGGAGTTTTCCATTCCATTACCGTGCCATGACTTTAATAACATATAAGTACTAATTCCTTTACAGTTATTACCTGTAAATTACAAATTTACTTTTTTATTAGCTTTTTTTTTTATATTTAGAAGTGTGGAAAACATTTAACAACTTCACCGGCAGCTGGTTTAAGCAAATAGTGCTTTTACCCGAGACTTATCTCGTGGAAAACGTTGAGGTGGTTAAATAATTTATATAACAAAAGTAAAAAGTTAATTATCAACAGATCAAACTAAAGTTTGATTTACCTTAATTGTACATACTGTGTATGTTGTATCCAAAAAGATTAAAATAAATTTTATCTCCATTAAAAAATATCTCTTTATTGCAAACTAGACTATTACAGGGTTCTGGTTTTAGGTTAGTAATTCAATTCTTTGATTTAATTGTTTTGCTTTTTGTGATGGATCTCATAATTCTTTTAATCTGATTTAGTTTTTTTTTTCTTTTTGGGTGGGGAGCTAATGCTTCTAAATTTCTACTTTTTTTTATACTTAAATTTTACAATTTTTATTTATTTTTCCCCCTTGTGATATAAGCATAGAGTTGTTTAAATCATTTAAAGTTATGTATAATTATCTTAACGTCTTGGTTATTAGTGTTATTATTATCTTATTTTGATAGTTATTAAGAATTGTATTCCCCTTTATTTTATATTTATCTAAAAATTATTTTTCATGTTTTTTTTAGTAGAGATTTTTAATAAACAAGACTTAAGTTTTTAAGGGTAATTTTGCATTAGGTGGTGGGGGTTTTATCTCCCTTTAATGTGCATTTGACATCAGTTAATTATTTTATTTGTCTTTCAACATGGAAACTCTACAGATGCTCATTTCACGAGAATTTAAACTACTTAACTTAGGCCATTTTTTTTGTGCAGTATCACTGACACTTCACCAAAGGCACTAAAGTTCAATTTTATCTTTAAGGCTTATACTAAACAGATATATTTGTTTTGTAGTTGTGAATCCAGAATAATTTTTACTTTTGAAATTTTATTAAGACTTTTTAAAAATTACTTTCTATCCTCATGAAATCTTTTAAAGCTGTAGGCACAAAATATTTTATTAAATAGTAACATAATTACATAAGTATTGATATTTGTAAAATATAGCTTTAATAAAAAAAAGAAAAAAAAACAAATTATTATGTAGCTTCTTCAATAGACAACCAAGTTAAGAAACTAATCAAAATGCAGGGTGTGTTTTAGTTACTTGTGTGTGTGTGTGTGGGGGGGGGGGGTATTAAATGGCTGATTTGGATTATTCTGTTGGTTTGAATTTCATATTTATCGTACAGTGATGTATTCTGGATTCATAACATCTATTTTTGAATAAAAGTTGAATAGTTTCAGCATGTAGTCTAAATCTGCTCAACATGTTTGTTGCATTATTTACTGAAAACAAATTTCCAGTCCTCGGATTAAGTATCTTTTTTTTTTCACAGCGGGAATTTAGTTTAATTATTATTCCAACATAAATACATACATATACAGAAAATTATTATGTAATTAGTTACATAATACTGCTTATGCTTTCTTGCCTAAACATAATTTTGGTCTTATGGTGCATTTGGAATGGTGTTAACTATTCATTTTAGACCTCTAATTTTTTTTTTATTTTTGGCTATGTTTTGTGTTCATGCTATTTCTTTAAGGTCTCATGGTTATTATTTTAATTTTTTAAATTGTTCTTATTTTGTAAATGATTTGTGTACATTTTGCTTATTCAATTTTTTTGAAAAAGATATTTTTTATTAATGAATATTATTATTGTTGTTTCTAAAATTTTTTAATGAATTTATGAGAGCTTGAAATGTTTTTGGCTTGTGAAATGTTGTTCGTTGTCAGATATGCTAATGAGCCAGTCTATTATAATTATGTATATATATATGGGAAAGAAATGCTTCTGATCTCGTCATAACAGTTGCCATTCTTTCATGATCAAATGCACTGTGTAAAAAGGTCTCATTTCTAACTATTTTGGCCAAGGTTTAGATGTTGATTATTTTATTTTCAGATGTAACTGCTTTGTATTAGTGTGAGTTTTCTTAACCCTTTATATTATAATGTTAGTGATATGCAATGTGCACAACTGAGTTAAATTTCAAAATTAAATTTTCAAAAATCATTTTATGCATATTCACATTAGAATTTATTGCATTAAAACTAATTCAAACTATTTAAAGAATTCTCAAGAAATTATTCTAATACAGTAAACTTTCAAAAATCTGCACAGCTTGAGACCAAGGATTTGGCAGATTTCTCAATTTTGTGGAATTTAGATCATTGCTTTGTTTACATTTTATAAAACCTCATCAGAATCGTCATATCTTTATGAAATAACTAGGTTATACATACTATATAATAAATGCTAATGAAAGTATAATTTATTAAAAAACTATTTACTTGATGAATAATTTTGATGAATGATAAACATGATTACAAATAGTTTGTTTTATTTTCCTATTTACACACATTAAAACAAAATTTTCACATATAAAAATCATGCAGATGTTATTTTTTTTAAGTATTTAAAAAAAGTAGATGCCATTTTTTAAAGTACTTAAAAAAGTTTTAAAAAAAATGACATCTATGTGATATTTATATGTGAAAAATTTGTTTTAATGTCTGTAAGTAGGTAAATGTAAAGTAAAACTATGTGATTAAATATGACACTATTATAACTTACTTAAACACTATTACAAAATACAACTTAAATTTGTTAAACATATGATCTATAAAAGTATTACACTAGATTATTTTAACACAATTATTGTAATTGGTAAACAAATCATATTAGATGTAAATTTCCAACTGGGCGAAAAATGTCCGGACCAGGATTCGAACCCGGGATCTCCGGGCTGAAGCCGCCAGTGCTCTGCCATCTGAGCTATCCCGGACGATTCTGGTCGAACTTTTTCACCCAGCTAACCTTGAAGATTACAGCATCTGGTCTGAAACCTGGTTCAGCTCAACAGAATAAATCTCAGGTAATGGAACTCCAGAAATCGCTGGATGCGAAATTACACTAGATTATTTTAACACAATTATTGTAATTGGTAAACAAATCATATTAGATGTAAATTTCCAACTGGGCGAAAAATGTCCGGACCAGGATTCGAACCCGGGATCTCCTGGCTGAATGTATGCCTGGGATGCTGTAATCTTCAAGGTTAGCTGGGTGAAAAAGTTCGACCAGAATCGTCCGGGATAGCTCAGATGGCAGAGCACTGGCGGCTTCAGCCAGGAGATCCCGGGTTCGAATCCTGGTCCGGACATTTTTCGCCCAGTTGGAAATTTACATATAAAAGTATTAGTTTAAAATTTTAAAATATTTCCTTGCAGCCTACAGACAATCAGCAGTTCTTGTTCAGTCACAAAAGTGTGTTAATGAAAACTCAAATATTTATTTTGAGCAAAATTCCCTCTGTGAGTGCTCTGAAGTGCTCCATTTTATAACCTACATTTTTTTTTTTTTTCCCGTTTATGAGATTCTGGCTGACTATTGCTTCATTAATACAAATTGCTAGCTGAAGATTCACCAGTCAAAAGATCATAATCATGCCTTTTTTGTCAACTGAATCTTTCCTGAAAAATTCTTTGTTTGCATTGCAAATGATGTGCGTATTTTAAGCATTTGTGGAATTTTGAGAGTTAGCTGTATGTTGTTTTTTGAAACCAAAGTTTTAGTACGAAAACTTTTGTAATAAAAGTTTTAATACGAAAAAAAATGTTATTACATAAGTGAGCTATAAATTTTGAAATAAAGCTTTAACATTGTAACTAATGAAAATTATTCTAATAATTCTTAAGAGTTGTTGCTGCTGTTGTATTGTTCTTTTAAGCGGAAGTTTTACATATATGTAGCATTACATAATGCAGCTATTAATTCCAAAATTAAGTTTTTAAAATTACATTTTTATTAGGTTACAACTAATTCAAATTAATTTAAAAATCTTTCAGAGATGATGTGTTGCTTTTTTAAATCAAAATTTTTTCATATATTCAGCATATCCAAATGCTAACTTAAAAAATATTTTTGTGTGTGCAAAACAGTAATTCTCATAGACATATTTAGTCTGGTCATTATTAATTATTTCTCAGATTAAAGTTTATTAAATATAAAGGGTTAGGTTTTTGTGTTTAAATTTTTATCTGTTTTAAGCTAAGAAGTACATTTAAATGTTTTCATTATTTATTGTTACTCAAAAACCGCATGCAAGGGTTACCCTTAGTACATAACTTGTCCCATTTTGCTGAGAAAATTTTTTGTTTATAGCTATTATATTTACAACTTTTTTTAATATATTAGCTAAGTTTTAAATATATTTTGATCATAACTACACTTATAATACATAAATTGGCTATAAATGTTTTTCATTAACAAATAGCCACATAATTTTGTTTCATGGATTACAGGACCAATTTTTAGTGTGTTACTATGTTATTTAAAACAGTGAAACTTCTGTTCAGTACTTTGTCCTAAAGTCATTGAAATTGTTATTTATTTTTGGTATAGCAATCACAGTTTTTCCTTGTCTTCAGTAAATACAAAATATTGAAAAATTGGTGTTTAATCCTTCATCTGCTGTTGTCTACATTTAGCAGCATTTGTATAAAAGTTGAGATCCAGATTCACCCCCATTAAAATCGTACCAAGTTGGGTTATGCTTTTGTATTGAATTTTCTGTAATGATATCTTATTCCAAATTCATATTAAAAGGACCTCTTTCATTTGACTATGATAAATTATTGTCAACATCATACAAGTTGAAAATTTTCCAACTGAGTGAAAGTGTCGAACAGTAATAGAATCCATAACCTTTGATTTAAGTCCCAAATTATGAAATAAGGAAAGTTTCATCATTTTAAATATTTTTCCTGATTTTTTGAAAATTCATTGTACAATCAATTAATGAAATTTAAAAGGATATTGCCAATTAAAATTAATGAATGTAATATTTATTTATAAGGCTTTTTGTAGAATATTTATAACTCCACTCAATTTTTTTTTATATATAAAATATCTTTAAAGAATTATTTTGAATTATGAAATGTACAAATATAATGCCCTTACAATAGCAATATAGAAACATTTAAGAACTGAAACTATCTACTTCTATTCTTCTGACACCAAGAAAGCTAAACTGATGCAAATGAAAGATAAATCAACCTTTTAAAAACATTTTTGTTTTATGCATCAAATAAAGCTTTTGGAACAAGATAAAGTAAAGTATCTATAACTCATTGTAAATTGTACTACTGCTAATCGATGTATTAAATGAATTTTATGGCAAGTTTTTAAAATGGTACTTTAAAGTACTGTCGGGACATAAAGGGTTAAACTGACAGTGCTCTTTCGATTGAGTTATCTGGAATTACAAGCTATCAATAAAATTCCCCCAGGCAATCATTTGACAATACCACCTGACAGTGGTGTAGTTGTAAAAAAAAAAGCAGAGGGCGTACATTGTAAGCAGAGTGTGTATGCTCAAGGCAGAGGGTGTACCCTACATTTTATATACTATAGGTTTTTTGAGAAACAGAGGGTATACAGTGTTTCTTAAAAAAAATCCATGTACCATCATATACCCTCCACTACATCTCTGCCACCTGGTCTGCCATGTAGACAGTTCAGCAGAATAAGCCAGAGGTAAAGGAACTCTATTAAATGATAGAAATGTTGATACACTTTATTAATTTAACACAATCATATGGGATTGGTAAATATATCAGTTGGAAAACTTTAAACCCATCTTTACTAATCATTATGATTGTGTTACAATAATAAAGTGTATCTACATTTCCATCATTTAACCTCTTCAGTTCCGAAGCTAAAATAATAATGCAAATGCTTATTCATTGTTTTTTTCCAAACAATATGACATCGTAAATGACTGAAAAAATATCTTTTCGTAAATTGATCCTTTAGGCGCTTAGTAATTTAAGTTTAAAAATATGGATCTAAAACTACAAACCCCTTAAAAACATAAACTTAATAACCATTAACCTAAATTAAAGCAATCATAAATTTAAGTGCTTTAAACTAGTAAATAATCTACAAATACTCAAAATTTTATATTGAAAAAGATTTAAGTTAAATAATTATGAAATTTTCTCACTTTCTTGGTCATACTGTCTTTTGGGCATTTTTAGGCATTTTTCAAACTCAGACGAAAATAACATTTATTTTATGTGGGAATCAGCTTATTCAGCTATTAAGAAGGGATGTGAAAATGTAAAAAAATCGAACATTTTTGTTTTTATAAGGAAAAGAAGAGAGGTCCCCGTATGGGGGACCCAGAGACCAAAGAGGTTAATGGAGTTTCTTTACCCGCAGCTTATTCTGTTGAACTATCTATGTGGCAGAGCAGATGCTATTGCCAAAAGGTTGCCTGAGTGAATTGTATCATCTGGATGTTGTTCAGGTAGCTCAATTGGTAGAATATTCTTAATTTAACCCAAAGGTTTTGGGTTAGATCCACAGCCTGCACACTTTTTCTCACAGTTGGAAAATTTTCAACTTGCATGGTATTTTTACAAATCAGTTCGATTGCGTTAAAATAAGTATTGTCAATATATTTGGATTATGTTATAATCATCATGCCATGCTCAATTTTAATGATATATTTGTCACAATTATAATTTTTTGCCCCCCATTATAGGCTTGCTTATGGTTAGAGTGTAACACATCTTGATTGTTCGATATCAGAAAGATTTTCTTTTAAAATTTTAATTGATATTTAATATCGAAAAGTTGAAAAGCAATGTAAACATTCTTTTTTATATCTCTAAACCTTTTTCATTCTAATTTAAAATCATTGAAATTCTTTTTAAGTATCTGTCGTTATTACAATAAGTTGCAACTTAATGAATATTTACTACTATTTTTTTTTTCCAACTGACATTTCAATAGTAAGATGTATGTAATTAAATCTTTAGATGCAGAAATCTATTGTTAATTTTTAATTGGCACAAAAAGAGATGTGCAGATAAGGTACATTTTTGGTCCTTTGACAAGACCATAAAACTTTTTTTCTAAAATCTAATAAGAGTTTTGATAAAATTTAGAATCTAAGTTTGCTGGTTGTACAGTTGATTTTTGTTTGAAGTAATAGGTTATACAAAATCTAAAATATAGGTTATTCAGCAAATTTTAATAAATTTGACATTAAAAAATAAATAAAGAATAAAATAAAACTTTTTTTTTTTTATAAATGCTCATAGCAACATTTTGGGTTTTGCATATGTTAGTTTAAATGATAAAGTAAAACATATTTAAGAGGTTGGCTGGTGTTAGGAATGTTTCTTATAAGGAGAAAAAAAAATCATAATTTTTTAAAAAATGCCAAAATGCATTAAATTTTCTATTTTTCAGATATTTTATAACATATTTAAGCAGCTTTCAGAGAAAAATCAATCATAGTGCTGGTACAATTGTATCCTAAATTTTATCAAAACATTTAAAACACCAGAAAAAACAATCTTGGCTGGGGGCCAAAAATGAGTCTATTTTCGTCCTTTACACGAAAAAATATTATTTCATACTATAGCAGATGAAGGGTTAATTCTTCAATTATTCCTTTTGTTGATGTTCTTGTGCTCTCTTAAAAGAAATACATGTGTACAGAATATATGTTTTCTGCAGCTTTTCAAGCACTTCTTTTATATTCATTCACCAATAGCAGCTATGATACTTTTTACTATCAATATTGAGATAAATGTATGCCTTATTTCAAAGCATTCCATATTGATTTATTTCAGATAAGTAATTTTGAATATATTTCTATGTAAGGTGCTATTTTGTCTTATAATGTATGTGTAATAGGCATTAACATTTTGGTGAAAAGGATAAAATATTTTAATTATTTTTCTCACTAATTGCTTCATTGCTGTTTGGCAATGTCTAATAACATAGCACAACAGATATTTTGTCTTCTGAATGAAACTATAGTCCATTCAAAATGAAGAAAGACTCCAAATAAATATAGAGTTGTCAATTTAAGCCAGTTTTTTATTTTTAAAGATTTATGGCAATTTTATAAAAATAAATATTTTCCTTGATTCAATAATGGGTACTTTTATGTTAGCCAGAGGAAAATCTCCGCAATAGCAGCTTTTACCTTTCACGTGTGTAAATTGGAAACAATGTTTTTATGTAGAAATAAAATGTTTTGGTTTATGGTATTGTTTTTTTTTTATATATGTACTTTAAACTGAATGAATGAAAGGCATGTATTTTACATGAAATGGATAAAAGGGTTACGTTTTAAATGAAATGAATGCAATACGAATGATGATGGTGGGAGAACAATATTTGGCAGTTTATCACTTGTGCCCAGCTAACATAATAGTATCCAATAATGTCAACATCCTTTATTGGCCTTCAGGATTTAGTTTTTTATAAATATTTAAAATAATTTTGTTCTCAGCTTTGCTTAAATGTGATCTGTTTTGCCTTATATATAGAGAGATAACAAATTTTTCTTCCCTTTTGTAATCCGTTTTAAACAACATAAATATACACCAATTGAAATAACAGAGGACAAACTGTGGCTTACATTTCTCTTATCCAAGGCATTGTAGATGCTGCCAGTTCTCAAATGCCCAGCTAGCAACATTGTTTTTATTTACCTTCAGCTTCCCCATTTTGAATAGACTACAGATGTTTTGTATTGTTAACTTCTAATTTCCAAAAAGGAAATGCTGTGCTTGTTATTGAATAATGTAATATTGTTTGAAATTTGAATTCTTCATTCTGTAATAAGAATGCATTTTCGAAAAAGATCAGAATGCTTATTTAAATTCAGTCTATCCAATTTACTTAAGATTTAGATGGATTTATTAAAAGAGGACAAAAAAAAAAGTTTGTTGTGCTGTGCAATAGAAGATAAGTAATTCTGCCTTATAATTTTGCATGATCTTTACTCTTTGAAACTTTTTTCTCATAAGATGACTTATTCACTTTTTAAATGAAAAGCACTCAAAGCACTTTGGATGTCTGTTTTGATCCTTGCGTTATAAATTTTGAATCAGTTCTTTGTTTCAGTTATTATTTATGCAATATATTTTTTTGTTTTTAACTCAACATTTTCAAATAGCAGCTCCTTTAAACATTTATTTATTATTATTGGTTTTAATAATCGTACTGTGTAACAAACCATAGTAAGTTTGATATAAAATATTATTAGTAGAATATCAAAATATATTTTAATCTTCTTATAGAATGTTTCTCTGAAATTCTATTGAAAATATGAATTTTGCTTTAATTTATTAAGTAAATAAGGCATTTTTAAGAATGAAGTAATATAAAACATAATTTTATTGTGAATGTTTTATTTTACCGCAAAATTTTTAATATTGGTGGTATAGTTAACAATGAAATTATGATCTAATAATTCCCTCTTAAAAACTTTTATTTCCTATAAGCTTTACTATATTTTAAAATAATCAGTTGAAAGGATAATTGATAAATTAAAGTCTTTTCAATTAATTAGAAAGGATTGGGAAAAATTTGTTAGGGCTATTTGAGGCCAAAACAAGTTATTGCTATTATCTATATTTCAGGCATGAAGGAAGATTTTTATTTATTTATTTTACTCTTGAAGTTTTTTATATGGATGTTATTAGAAAACTACACTTTTCAAGATCTAAGAAAATTGCATTTAACTTACCATATCAATAGTTTGTTTTATTTAGGAGAACCAGATTTTTAACCCCTTCAGGAGCAAGTAATTGCGCTTCTGTAATGCTGAATTCACGCCAGAATTTTCAGATAATTTTGTTTCAAAATAAGGTAGAGCCACTTTTCAACTGTTTTCCACCAAAGTTATAAAAGCAAAATTTAATTAAATGTTTCTGGTACAAATCTTGATTACAATTAGGTAGAATATAATATATCCCACTGACCCTCAAGAGGTTAAGTTAAATTCATGAAAAGAATGGTCTACTAATGTCCTTTTGATACCAAAGTATGTTGTTTTCTACAGTGTTATACGTTTATTGCCCATATTGTTATGCAAAATTTTTAGTTGCCCTTGTCGGGGGGGGGGGGGAGGGGGGGGGGAATGCTTATTTGCTTATTAAGAATTGTTATATAAAAAACATGATTCAAAATTGCTAGTGAAAGAAAATAACAATTTTGCTACTAAAATGATACCAATGGATATTCTGTTATAAAAAATAAAAATAAAACCTTTTGAAGATCACAAAAATTCCACTATGTACATCATACTTCAAAATTGTTGATGTTTAAAAAAAATGTTTTGTTGTTGTTTCTTTTAATTCAAGCTAAAAGCTTCTGAAGAAGTTAGACTTTTTATATTTTCAGTGCCATATTTGTATCTGGCTAGTCAGTGTTCATTGTACCAAAGATTTCTCTTTATTATTTATTATCAACACAGTATCTGTATTTTATTCATGAAAATAAATTTTCAATCACTTTTGTGAATTTATTGTATTTATTTATTTCATTGTATTTTAATTATGTTTCAGATTAAAAAAAAAAAAAAGTTTAATACTCAGGGTTTCATACTCATCACGGCAGGGGCGTAGCTACAAAAAAAATTTCAGGGTGGGGGGAGAGTTCAAAATTTTTCCAACTAAAATGATGTGTTCAATGTGTGTTTAATGATAATGATACTTATACACACACACAAAAAAAAAAATCTTTCCAAAGAAAAATGCTGAAACTAAAAACATAAAAATTATAATTATTGGTTCATTTACTGAAAGTTTTTGTCTTCAATTGTGTACGTGTCATAATCGTACTTCATATGAAAATAGCCTCCTATTTTTAGATTTTTGAGAAAGGAACAAAGTTTTGGAGGAAATGTATTAGAGCCACTGTTGATGGACAACAGTAGAGAAATTCAAGTCTGGTAGATGTATGACATTTTCTTGATAATTTCTCGTAGCACAGAGAAACATAATGAGAAATTGAGTCAGGCTGCTTTTTGTATTTCTTTTGAAAGTTTAACTATTTTACCATTACAGAACTCAGAAAGGTAGTCAGCAAAACAATAAAAAATTATTTTTTTTTTACTTTTTATTTAAAAAAAAGAAAAAGTGATTTAAAAATCTATATAAATGTCTAGGAAATAACCTTTTGATCGTAAATTAAGTATTCTTTCAATTTATAATAAAAAAATTAAGCTTAGGAGGTCGTTTTCATACTGAAATCGTATATCAAACTCTAAAATTTTCAGTATGATATTTTGACATCATATTTGACTTTTTTTGGTAAATTTTACCATTTACAACAACATATGTTACAAATTCATATTTTTAAATTAAGTTTCGAAAAAATATGGAATGTATGAACAGAAATCGGTTTTTAGAAGCTTTCTAGTCTCTGACTCAATAACATATTTCATAACAAGACAAATGACTTAATTGTGTTGCCTTCTAACAATTCAATCAATTTCTATCTGAAAATATTTAGGCACATTAAATATAATAAAAAAAGAAAAAGAAAATTTAGATTAAAATGTCAAATTTAAATTCCATTGTTATTATTATTATTGTGCATGTGCATATCCTCACGAGCCGTTAATTCCCAAATTGGCTCAGCCGAGCTCAGCAATCTGATTCTTCGTTAATATTAATATTTTGGATTACTTTACTATGATTTTGATCAAATTTAACAAAATAAATCACTTTAAGTCATTATAATTGCATTCTATTTTATATTACACTACTTCATAAGAAAATAATATAATTTTCTACTATATAAATATCAGTTTTAGCCAATCAGATTGCTAGGTTCGGCTGAGCCAATTTGGGAATTAACGGCTCGTCATATCCTCTGAGATTCATTTGAAAAAATGAAATTATGAGAATTTATTATTAATTCAAATGCAAATGGCGAGAAAGAAATATTACATTAAAAGGTATATTTAATGTATAATTGAGTAAAAAAAAAATTAATCTCCAAATTGTCATAGAAAAAAAACCCTGATTGGTTATTGTCTTATTTCAATTTATGTGAAAGAAAATAATAATTGCTGAAGTTTGATTCTATCTTTTCATTTTATTAGCATATACTCTCAATTTTTATTTTTTTTATGCACATAAAGATTTTCAGGTAGAACTGATGCAATGTTTAGAAGACAATATAAGTAAGCTAGTTGTCTTGTTTTGCTAGAATATGTTATTCAGTCTGCATTTTCATGTTTGAGCTAAATTAAGACATCTCTTGAAACACATGGCAGTTCTCATCAAAATAAATATTCAATACCCCACACACATTCACAAAAGAAAAAGACATAGCTGAATCATTAAAACACTAGAAGTCTCTTTCTGAGTGTGGAATTTTTTTTTACCTTATCATGCAAATTATGTTAAAGTTGTTAAGTTTATTTTTGCATAATGTTCTTAAAAGAAAAGAAAAAAAATAAGTAGAGGATTATACACAGTATCTGGGTTTATACTCATTTTCCAAGAAAAAATCCCCTGATGTATTCTCCGGGATGTAAAATTTTTCCATGTCAGCAATTAACGACATATTTTATACCAGTATCATGGCACTCTCACCTTTTCAAAATAAAATAAAAACAAAGTATTCTCAAAAATAAAGTTTATACATCACCTATATAAACAATATGAACAGTACTTTAAAGAAAAAACATTAATTTGTGTAAAACAGAGATGAAGTCTTTATGCCTTGTAGAGTTCTCCTTAAAAACTTGATAGATTGCTGCAAGAATTTAATTTCCACTTTATGATATTATTACCTGTTCGGAAAGCGTTATGACAAGTAAAAGTTAAATTTAAAAAATCAAAAAACACGACTGCGTAAAAAGCGAACTAATTAATTATTCCTCATCAATGTAAAACTATTTTTTTAATATTACTTACCTATATTTTTTTTTATTTACATTTATTGATGACTTTTAAGTTGTGTTTAATTGTTAGTTCCTATCTATAAAAACTATTTTGATGAAGCCTATAGATGTCTATGATGGTTAGAGTTGCAATAAAGCTAGAGATCCTACCTACACAACTTCCAGGTTGTATAATATTTAAACGGAACTTCTGACTGTAAAATAGTCAATGAAACACCACCTTCAATTTGAAAGACCTATCCAATGATATGCCACTCAATAGGGTACATAAAAGAAATTTTTCGTCTCTACCACCATTTTGAATTTATAAAAACAAAACCTAAACTATAACCATCGGTCGATTAAGACAAATCGATAGAGACCTCATTCATTAAAATCCATCAAGCTGTTGGGATCTTTCGAGGGTATAAAGAAATCCACATACCCAGATACGCGTAAAATATATATCCCTTCTTGGCAGTCGGGTAATATGAAGGCTACAAGTGCCAATATCAATTTAAAAAATGTTCTTTATTTTTCTTAAGTTCTTCTTGAACTGTTTTGTCGAACCTCACGATATTAGAAGGTGTGTTTAGTGACTGAATGGATGGATGTCGACAGATGTGATATAATGCATGAGAACAGCAGCAACTGCCTTCAATTTACCAGAGTAGACAGTTGTTTTGCCAGGTTTGGGGAATTTTTTGTATTATCCCCTGATTTTTACAGCCACAAAATTTATCCCCTGAATCCCATACTCCCCTGATGAGTATGAACCCTGAGTAAGCCCTCTATTTGTCAAATTAAATTACCCGCTAATTCAGGGCTGTCCAACGCAGCGCCTGCGGTCCAAGAGCTGCGGTGCATTCCTGCTTGCTGAAAAGTTGGACAGGCATGCTCTAATTAATGCACACCCGCCTATGGTATACAGGCAGAGCCTGTATGCCATGGTGTAGTACAGGCATGGCAAACCTTTTTGAGTATGCGTGCCATAAATTAAAAAATTATTATGTACTAACATTCTAACGTACCAGAAACATTTTAAGAACTAATATAGCCATGTCGCATCATTTTTCATTTATTGCGTACTTCCGAATCGGATCATTTTTAGTTTATAGCGACTGTATGTTTCAGTCACTATTTACCTAGCAGACATCCATGCCTGCGAATTGATGTGAATTTATATCTGCATAGATTGCTGTAAAAATTAATAGACTCATTATAAAACAAACAACATATATGGAAAACAAGATTACAACGTGAACATAATGGCTACACCAAAACTGACTGAAGGTACGGTTACAGGAGATCATCTATATGACAAGTTGAGTTGATACACTGCTACTACAAGACAAAAAGTCAGTTAAACTGGCAGTTAAAAAGTTTGCATCTAAGTTACAGTTCAAGTGTAAATTCTTGTGTGTACACAGTTGCACAGTCATAGTTAACCCGCTACAGTATCCCCCCCCCCCCCCCCCAAGTACCACAGGTACTGACAACATCACATATAGCGAGGGTTAAACCTCACAGTTCTTCCAGAATGGGTAGTTTTGGTGGTAGGCAATGATGGTGCAACCTCTGTAGATTCTGGAATACTAGACTGAGTTGGCAGGTTTTTTGAATTGGAAGCTGGAGCCGTAGATGTTGTGTCATCCTGAATGAGGAAGGCAGGCTTGAGGCGGTCAGTTTTTATTACCGCTTCTTTCCCTTTTATGAGCACAGTAAAACACTTAGCACTGTGTTTGATAATGAGAAAGGGACCATTATATGGCTGTGTCAATGGTGCTTTTACCGTCTCATTGCATACCAAGACGTGTGCATGTCTCCAGTGAAGAATGCACAAAGGGAGTTTTTGTTTTTCTGTTATGAGCTGATGTTGGGAGCGGAGTTAGCTGGCGCATAGTGTCACATAGGTGCTGGAGGAAAGTTGCAGGATCGGTGGGAGACAGTTCTGTGGGATTGGAAGGTTGCACAAATTCAGCGGGTAAAGAAAGTGTTGTGCCATACAGAATCTCGGCGCAAGTACCCTTGAGGTCTTCTTTGAATGTGGAGCGAATGCGAAGGAGTACAATGAACAAGGACTCTGTCCATCGTACATGGTTATAGCATTTCAGGGCTTACTTCAGAGTACGGTGGAAACGTTCCACAAGGCCATTACTAGCTGGGTGGTATGGAGACGTCCTGATGCGGTGAATGCCTAAAATCTTTCTTAAGAAAGAAAACAGGAGGGACTCTAATTGGCGTCAGTGGTCAAAATTTTCGGAACACCAAACCTTGCAATCCAGTTGTCGACGAATGTTTTGGCAATGGTGTCGGCAGTAATGTCCTGTACTGGAATTGCTTCTGGCCAGCGAGAAAAACGGTCTACAAATGTAACCAGATAAGTATATCCATCTGATGGAGGTAATGGTCCCACTATATCAAGATGGACATGTTCAAGGGCGGATGGACATGTTGAGAGGGTACACCGAACTGCTGCAGAGGACTGTGAGTGTGTCGAAAGACTTTGGATCGTTGACAACTAATGCAAGAACGTCCCCATTCAGCAATGTCCTTGAGCATGGAAGGCCAGACGAATCTGCTTTGAATCAGCTTTTTAGTAGCCCGGATACCAGGATGCGAAAGGTTGTGCAGTGAATTGAATACCAGGTGTCGAAAGTCAGCGGGAACATAAGGCCTAACAGTATCGGTACTGCTATCACAAATAATGTCTGTTGCTGAATTCATTCGCAGAGTCTAAGTTTAAAGATGACGATGTGTCAGATAACAGATTCTGGAGTTCGACATCATTGGTTTGTGCTCGAGCCATATCATCAAGGTTAAGTGCTGGAATGTGGATGTCATTGATGTGGGAGAGTGCATCAGCAACGACATTGTCTTTGCCAGATATATGTCTGATATCAGTGCTGAATTGTGAGATATAGTCGAGATGTCGAAGTTGCCTTGGGGAACAAGAATCTGAGATATTTGGAAAGGCAAAAGTTAAGGGGCTGTGGTCAGTAAAAATGATAAAGGTTTGACCTTCTAAATTATGACGAAAATGTTTAACTGAGGAGTATATTGCCAGCAGTTCCCTATCATAAGTACTATAATTTTTTTCAGGAGAAGATAGTTTTCGAGAAAAAAATGCGAGCGGATTATAACCATCGGTAGTGATTGTATGTAATGCAGCTCCAATGGCTATGTCAGAAGCATCAACCATTAAGGCCAGCTGGTTGGCTGCTTGAAAATTTAGAGTGGGAAAGAGAAAAGTTACTTTTTTTATAACTTACCAAAAAGGAAAAACCACGTGCACGTCACAACTTCGACATAACGAGTACACTGTCATTTGAAATAGTAACGTTCACAGTTGACATTACGAGCGTAGTAAGCCGGCTGTGAGTAACATCACTATCAACTAGAAACTGTGATTTTCACTGAGCATGAAACGAGCGAGAAGCACATGGGAGACACATGTTCATATCATATAAGTGGGTCACCAGTTATAGCTACTGTATGTTTCAGTCGCTATTTACCTAGCAGACATCCATGCCTGCGAATTGATGTGAATTTATATCTGTGTAGATTGCTGTAAAAATTAATAGACTCACTATAAAACAAACAACATATATTGAAAACAAAAAACAATGTGAACATAGCGGCTACACCAAAACTGACTGAAGGTACTGTTACAGGAGATCATCTATATGACAAGTTGAGTTGATACACTGCTACTACAAGACAAAAAGTCAGTTAAACTGGAAGTTAAAAAGTTTGCATCTAGGTTACAGTTCAAGAGTAAATTCTTGTGTGTACACAGTTGCACAGTCATAGTTAACCCGCGAGAAGTTCTTCAGATAGAAGCAGGTTCAATAGATACATAATTTTTACAATAACAATTAATGTCAATTTTCAAAATTAAAACCTAAAGTAACTTAAAGCCCTAAACCTAAATAAAGTAAAACCTAATCTGAAGTAGAAGCGTGTCAATTAGGTGTATTACTTTATTTCCTATTTACTAGGTTTTATTTTCAAAAAAAAAACTTTTGAAATTTGATAGAGAAGTAAAATTATGTAGAAAACACTATATGTTGAATGGTTTAGCAAGAACATGACGCTACAAGGCACTTTCATTGAAATTTATAATACCTTCATTCATTCAATAGTAACGGAATATTTTAAAGTAAATTATATAGCCGTTACACAAAACTATACTTTTTGTAAATATATATATGTAAAGTGGATTGTTCTCCATAAACTGAATATAATCTATAAGTTTTTTCGTGTGCCAGAGAGGTTTTTTTACGTGTCAAGTTCGGCACGCGTGCCATAGGTTCGCCATTCCTGGTGCAGTACAATGGGCATATAATTTTTTAATGTCTTAACTGGAAAATTAATTAATTTTTGGTGACTTTTTTTGTTTTTATTATTTGTTTACAAAATGGCACTACTTATTTCTTATAATACATTTATTGAATAGCTACACTCAAAATCATGAAATCTGTCATACCTGTTTATGCTTGGACAAATGTTTTTAGAAATCTCTTATGGCTGTTTCTCAAATCCAAACTGGCTACTTTCTAATAAATTCCTGAATTTATTTTTGTTCATAAACAGATGAGATTGGCTGGGACAATTATTCAGAACTATGAAGTCTAATAGTTTTTTTCATTTTTTGATAAAGGTATAAATAAGATATTTCATAAAAAAGCTTCCAAAGTTAGTAATTTTGAAGAAATTTTCAGACAGTACAGCTGAGAAATGTCATTATGGGACAACAATAACTTATAACTTAAAATGTAATTTATTTTTTATTAAAAATGATTCTATAAATGTATCAGAAAGTTTTGCATTATTGAGCGGGAAACATGTTTTCAAGAACTATGTTAACCACCTTATAGTTGGTACGCTAGAAAATTCCTACAATTATAGTAGTATAAACATCGAGGCATGCACACTGATGAAAGTTATGAGGAAACTTTTAGGTGTGGAAGGGGACAAAAAAGTAGAAAAAAGAATATATAACTATAATAAAAATTAAATTTAAAAAATCAAAAAACCCGACTGTGTAAAAAGAGAACTAATTAATTATTTCTCATCAGTATGAAACTATTTTTTATATTACTTACCTAATTTTTTTTATTTACTTGTATTGATGACTTTTAAGTTGTGTTTAATTGTTAGTTCTTATCTATAAACACTGTTTTGATGATGCCTATAGATGTCTATAAAGATTAGAGTTGTAGTAAAGCTAGAGATCCTACCTACACAACATCCAGGTTGTGTAATATTTAAACGGAGCTTCTGACTGTAAAACAGCCAATGAAACATCGTCTTCATTTTGAAAAACCTATCCAATAATATGCCACTCAATAGGGTGCGTAATTTTTTTTTTTTTTTTTTTGTCTCTACCGCCATTTTGTATTTTGCGACTGCCATTTTGAATTTATAAAAACAAAACCTAGCCTATAACCTTCGGACGATTAAGATGAATCGATACCTCATTCATTAAAATCCATCCAGCCGTTGGGATGTTTCGAGGGTATAAAGAAATCCACATACCCAGATACACATGATCCTTCTTGTCAGTCAGGTAAAAAGCAGAAAATCACAGACCTGCAGAAGATTTTCATATCTGTTTTAAATGTTTAAAAGAACCACTGTACTTTACTTGCTTCTTTTTGCACCTATTTTCATTCTAAATAAAGCCTTTTATTTATTTTTATTTATTTTTTTTGCTTTATTTTTGCTATTTGAGGAATTTTCAGAAATGGCATTAAAAAATCATTTACATATTACAGGCATGAAAGTGGGAAATAGGAAAAAAGGTGGAAAATCTTTTCCATCTATAGAATGGCGCTAACTTTTATAATTTAGACACATTTTAGCAGTTATTTATAGGATAAAATGAAATATAACTTGTATGATTGTTGTTTTCTTACATAACTTATAAAATATTAAAAACAAATTTAAACTTTTAAATCAAAAGTTCTGTATAAATACGGCAAAATATTCTACTCCAAAAAGAACCTTATGAAAACTTCCTTAAAGTCTAAAAAAATTTGCACTTTGGAAAAATACTTTAAACAACCTTATTTACATGACTTTCATATGCTTATAAATATAAGCTTCCCTTTGATTTGATAGCTCTTTTGTACAGCAATTCAGAAAAAAATTCTAAGGATTTGAGTAGAAAAATGTCTGATTATTATTTTTATGAGATCCACCTCCCCCCACCTTATATGCTTCCAAAATTTTCTTTGCATTTTTGCATCAATCTAGAGAATGACCAAAATTGTTTAAAAAAAGGTGGAATTCCTCCTTTAGGAGGAACTCTTTCATGCCTGATATTACCAAAGTAATTGGGTCTTTCTCAAAATCAGGAAGAACTCTTAAATTTGTGATCATAGATTCTTCAGTAAAAAATGTTATTGAGAGACCAGCCACCTGCAAAGTTTGTTTCATAGTTTTCAAAATAGTGTAGATTAGACTTTTGATTCAAAATCATTCAATGTTTGCTTCATTTAATATTTTTTACAAAACCTGCTACAATAGAGTCTCAAAAATCCACACAGCTTGAGACCAGAGGTTGTGCAGATTTTAGAATTTTGCGGATTTTAGAGTTTTGTAGATTCTGGATTAAATGATTTATTTTTTTCAACATACTTTTTTATTTTCAAGAAGAGCATGTAATAATTCAATTTAAGCAAATCAAAGCTTGAATTTCTTATTTACCTGTACATTTTCATTTTACTACCCCCAAAATTTTTTGTTACAAATTTTTAAACATTTCTTATATAGTCCTTTGATTAAGAATTTCCATTTCCTCTTTTTGCAGTTTCTTTTGAATTTTGTAAATAGCCATTACTTCCTGTTGGTCTTTACAACTCTGCTGCTCAAAGAACTTCAAAATCTTCACCTAAAAACCAAACTTTCTTCAAAAATTAGCTTTTGGTATTTTCTTTTGGCTTTAGTTTGTGGTAAGGTTAAGTGAAAAATCTTTATCTTCATCCTCATTTTGGATAAATAAAGAGCCAGACTACAGCGTCTAGAATACCTAGTGTGGAAATATGCTATCCAAACAGTGCTAAAAATTTGTATCCCTTAAATGTGCGACGATACTTCTAAATTCCCAAGTGTCGATCGCAGCGACATTTGCGTGATTTTCGTATTACTAGTATTACATTGTCTAGACTAGCAATATCTTGCAGTTGTGGAAAATATCCTGCAGATGTCGCTGCGATCTGCATATTGCAGCAGCATCATTGCACATTTAAAGGATACAATATTTTAGCATTTTTTTAAGTATTACAGGGATAGCCGTTTCCACACTGTGTATTCTAGTCACTATAGCCAGACCATATTTTATGTAATGCATTTAATTAAAGCCTTGCATGAAATATAAATATTTCGCTATTTTCTTTAGGGGCCGATAGATGGTGCCACTACTAAAACTTTTCTGTGCTTTTTTATATCTCTCGTCGATTTCTATTATTTTACATTTTCTTGTACGTAAGGTTCTGTGAAATAAAAGCATTTTATTTGCGTAATATCCTGTGTCATTACTATTTTCCCATAAATTTACATTAAAAATTATTTTATTTTCGTTCACTGTTATTTGGAATAAAGACTTCATTGTTTACATTTTGAAATGCATGTGGATTTCGGAATATTACAGATTTTAGAAGTATGGATTTTTGAGACTGGACTGTATTTACAGAAAATTAAATATTAGAATGAAAATTCAATTTTGCTCTTGCGATCCTCACTGTTACCCTATCATACTACAATAATTTCTATCATCAGTTCAATGCAGAACTAAATGTGAAAAACATTTTTTTCCTTCACTTTTATTAAATTACTGTTGTTTTTGATGAATAGTATATAAGTATATAGTATATATATAGTATATATTCTAGAAAATAAAATTTTATTTGAAGTCCTTTAAACTACCTCAATAAAAACAATATTTTATATTGAAACTTCTGCATTGTAACAATCAAGGGAGATTCCAATAGGAGGCTTGAAACTTCCCTAAAACAATAAAATTTCTATAAAATAGGCTAATTTTTAACATGGCAATACACATTAAGAGGCTATTCCACTCACACGAAAAAGCCTGCTCGCTAATGTTAATCCTATGGAAGAAATTTCTAAAGTTATCGTTTAAAAATATTGCATTTCCAATATTTTTAAATGATTTTTCTTTTTTGAATTGGCTAGGTGAGGTCGAACTCAACAAAGGGCATTTTTTACTTTTTTGATTTTCTTTGCAGGTTTTTTTAATAAACATATGTTCACTTTTGACACCAGTTTCAAAAATAAAAATATCCCAATAAAAAACCTTGCAAACAAAATCGAAAAAGTAAAAAACGGTGTTTGTAGAGATCGATTCCTGATGGCCAATGCAAAAAAAAATATATATATTATATATATTGAAATGCAAACGAGATATCTCTTAAATAATTTCTTCCAAAAATTACTTAAGATCATTACATTTTACCTTAAATAATTAACATTCCTGAGCAGATGTTTTCGTGTGAGTGAAGTAGTCTCTTTATATTGAAAAGACACTTTATTATTAGACATAGACATGATATATTTTAGTAGGGATATGATCCCTCTCGATCAAGAGCTAAATCAACCCAATAATTAAAAAAATGCATTCAACAAACAGAGGTTTCCTTTTACATTTATTAATATATTTCAAAACTTTGTACAGACAATACTTTTAAAACTATTACAATATACATGCGTCACATACTAGATTAGATTGTAAAATGTGATTGAAACAATGCTCTAAATCTTAATTATATAATAGCACTGGAATTCTTTTCAAACTAAGTAACTATATATTATTCTGAAATCTACATAGATTCTTTAATATGTCAAAGTGTAAAATCCGTTGGGTATTTATGGACTGGTTTCTAGTTTATAATGTCTAGCAAAGAGATGTAAAATTCATTAGTAAACTGCCACACTTCAAGAAAAATTTATAAATATATGGAAAAAGCAAACCATCAATTTATAAATATGAAAAGTTTTGCTAAAAAAATATACCAGAAATAACCCATAAAAAAATCTGAACAGCACTTCAGTTTTATCACATCACATTTACTGCGACAAAGCCGTATTTCATTTTTAAGTTCATTCATTGTTATTTTGAAATTTTATACAATCTCAAGTAAACTTTAATTTAAGACACAATTTAAGGTCAAGTCTCTTTTTTACTAAATATTTTTTTAACAGAATGTGCATGTCTACTCAACAAACTACTGAACTGAATTAAAACAAGAACCACTAAAATAATGTTTAGCTAACGTCAACCTTCACAAATGAATTTAAGGTTCTAACAAACAGATAAAATAACATAAGAAAATTATGTGCTTAAAGATTGAAATTCTACATCTGTATGCATGCAGATTCATTAAACTATTTGTATTAGAAATTCTAGAGTATTTAAGTAATATTATTCTAGTAAAAAATAAGTAAATAACTCTACACTTTTTAATTGCTAGCAGAAAAAATGTGGTTATGAATATTTCATTGTTATTAAATTTAAAATTATCTTGTAAATTATTTTATAATATTTTAGTTAAAGAATTACAGGAGAAAATTGCGAAATATGATTCAAATCAACAAAAAGGAAATCAGTGAGTACCTATCTAGAACAGTTAGCAAGAAGAAGAAAGCTAAAATTTATAATAACTATGGTAATTTAACCCTTTATTTTATGTCTTTCTAAATCCATCTTTTTTAAATTTTGATATTAACATATGGAATCTGATACTAATATTGGCTTACCCATGGTGACAAAAGAAATTTATTATTAGATAAAATATTGAAGTAACACCAATAAAAGATGTGCAACTGAGATATTTCAGGGTTCCCAGCAAAACATGACTGGCGAATTCCCTGACTAAATCTCAAAAAATTCCCCGACTTACCCTGACCAAATCTCAAAACATTCTCTGACCAAATGGGCACACAACAAAATTTGCTACTTATTTTTTCAATCCTTTGTCAAAATTAGCGATTTTTTGCCTGTGATTTTTCTTCAAATTTCTCGACTTATTTATTTTTTTGCGATTGTTTGATGAATTTTGTGATTTTTTTCTGAGACTATTTGATGAATTTCGGCTCATTTTTAACTATTTTTCTAAAACTTTTCCATGACTTTTTTAGAAAATATTTGTAAATTCCCCGACTTTTCCTATATATTTTTAAAATTCTCTGACTACTTTGAAATTCCCTGACTTCCCATGACGCTGGGAACCCTGTATTTAACACTGGTCAAGGAAGTTGGCATTACTTACATATTTAATACCAGTCACCTGTGATAAACATGGGATTATATTCCAATTTCATATACCTATATGTAATAAATCATGTTTGAATCATATTATGATTAATTCTAATTGATTTTAAATAATTTTTCAAGTAAAAATAACATTTTGTTAACTATGCTTCTGGCAAATAAAGGGTTAAACATTTTACATTGAATAAAGATATTGCAAAAGAATTACTGTACACTGCAAATTATAGATGAGCAAATTGAAGGCACATTACATGTTCCCTCAAGATACAAATCCAACAATTATCAAAATGGGTTATGTTAAAGAAAGAATATAAGGTTACAAATCAGGTAGGCAAAACAATTGTGTTTTGAACTACAAGAACAATAAATGGTTAGAATATTCAGATTCAGAAAATTGTGGCATATATTGTCAACTATCTTGCCTACAATTAATGCCTACTTTACAATTACTAGCTAAGGATGTAAAAAATATAAACTGGCCATCAAATATATTGGTTGCAACATGAGAAGTTCTGTAAATAACAGTAAACAGTTTAGCACCAACTTGAAATTTATAAAATAAAACATTATTAAAAACAATCATGCAGAAGAATATAATAAAACATCATTATCAGGAGGGTTTATTTGTCTGAATTTCTCTAAATTTTTGAAATTTTGTCTAACAAATTTATGAATTTTTGAAACAATTTTTATTGACTGTTTTTGTTATGGAAATTTAAGAATAATTTTTAATAATTTAATGATACTTTTACTACGTTTTATTGGTCACATTTAAAGTCAAATAATCACTATTATTATGATTTTTGTTGTTGTTGTTGTTACATTTAGAGTCAAATAATTGTAACAGGTTTAGTTATTTTCCTTATAAATCCAAAATTTTCTTTATAGGACTATATATACTTCTGCATAATTGAACATAAATAGTTAAGGCTGTGTTGTTCACAAATACAAACTGGCTATTTTCTGACACATTCCTGAATTCATTTTTGTTTGTAAATGCATAAGATTGACAAGTGTTCTTTTTTAAAAACTGTGAAAACAAATAGTTTTCCATTTTTGGATAAACACAGAGGATCTTTCAGGTGATGCTGTCAAAGTTGATGTTTTGAACACAATTTCCTGTTAGCACAGCCCAATAATGGATTATTACTCAAGACATAATTATCTATTGATTAACTCAATAATTATGCCTGCAATGTCATGCTTTTATGTTTAATGTTTAAAAAAAAAGTCCATAAATGTATCAGAAAATTTCACGAGGAAAAATATATTTTTTTAAGAGCACTCTTAAAAGATATACTAAGCTTAGATTATCTAGATTTTACCAGCATTAAAAATTTTCACAATATAATTAAATAAAGAAAATTTACATCAAGGATATTGTTTTACAATCATTCAACCTTTAATAAAATATCAATTTCTGAAATAAAATTCAATATGTATGGTAAAAGGCTTTGATATTTTAAAAATATGACTTAATGCAATAGAGAAATATTATGAATAATCTTAAGTACTTAGGACAAGTGTAAGAAGTATGTGAAGTGAAAAGGGAAAGTAAAGCACCAATAACAAGAATTAAAAAAATAGCTTATAGTGGTTTCAAGTCTTCAAAAGACAACCCCATCTTCAGAAAAAACTATGAAAAAAGAGAAAGCAGCAGTAACTCACATACTTATTGCAGAAGCTCCTGCTATTCAAAGCCCGGTCAACCCAGAGGGACTGAGGGCATGGCAGGGGTGGGGAAATACATCATTTAACTCAGTGAATTTTCTGACAGAATGAGTGAATTTTAAGGTAGTGTTTGAAAACTGCAAACTACAGAGATATGTCAAAAACATTTTTCTAGTTGGCTTTTCCAAATTATTGCGATGCAAACATGGTACTAAATTCTATTCTATATTAAATTTTCCTCTCGTGTATATATTTCTTAATTTTATATAAAAGAAAATTATGAAAATGCATTGTAGTAATAGTAATCAACTATTTTTGCAGTTGCGTAAATTTTGTCATAGCAATTTTCAACTGTACATTGCATTTTGCTGGCTGGTGAGATTTTCTAGAAATTCTCCACCCCTGGGGCCTGGTATTCATTATTAAGGGGGCTGCCTCAGTTCTTATACTGTCAGAAAAAATTTAAAATTTTCTATGGAATACAGATATGAATACATAAATACATATTTAGATAAATATATTTTTTGTTTTTAATCTTATCCTATTCTAAAAGTACAAAATTCTGGTTATATTTAATACAAGATCAAAATAAGATGAAAATATCAGCTTTACAATAATTGCATATCAAATTTGGGGCACTCAGAGCTCAAACTTTAATCAGGCTCTTCTTCTATTGCTTATTTCTATTATTCATGGTCTACATTGAAAGATGGATTACATTTTGAAGCCTAGAAACAACTCTGTGTTATCTTTAATTCTTGTTATTTTGATTATTATTATTTTTTTAATTTCATACATTTTTTAATTATTAAGAAAAAACTTTTCTTACTAGTGCTTAGGATAACTATTCTTATTAGTGCTTATGATAAAAATAATTCTAACTAGAAATTTGATCGTTTTGCTTGGAAGAGCTTTAAATGTGAGCCATTTAAAAAATTGCAATTATAACAAATAGCACCTATATTAATACTCACAGATGAATTAAGGGGATGTTTTAGCAATCTTTGCTCATCCCTTGTTAACTTATAAGATTTATATACAAAATGATGCATTAGTTATCAAAATTCGGTTTTCACCATCATTTTAAAAAGGTGCCTGCTTAAATTTTACTTATTTTTATAAGCATGATACATCTAGTTAAAGTTTATCGACTGTCGTAACTGTCTTTTTTAAAGCCCGTATTATACTTATATTCCCCTTATACCACAGTCAATTAAAATAGAAAAAATAACCAAGTACGAAAACCTCCATAACACACTAATGAGAGAAGCCATACAGATCAACCTTGACAGAGATAATATATGCAACGACATTGCACATTCAAATATTGACATTCGTTGGCAGAAAATGCTGGAAAGAAGGGAAAAACGAAAAAGAGAGGAGGGAAAAAGAGGGAAGTTACAAGATCTTGTGTGAAACTGCAAAACAATACCATTTGAAACTGAGGATGTCTCCGAAAGTGGGATGAAAAGTTTTTGAGAAAGCAGTCAAAAGGTATTAGACAATGCATTACATGTTATATAACATATTTTTAAAACCTGCTGAAATATATGTTTTTAAATAAAATAAGGAAAGATGCCGTAAAGTTTTTATGAAAAAGTAAAGAAAATGTTTTTTATGGAAATTGATTTTAATATGTATAGAAACAAGATAAAGAATTTTTAAATGAAAAAAGATCTCATGATTTTTTTATATATTAATGTAATAACAAATAAGAAAAATATGTCTATACGCTAATGGCTACTACAATAATAATGCCTGAAATATTGGTATAAGAAGGAATATAAGCATGACACCTTTTTAAGATTTTGTTAAAGTAAAAATTTCATTATCATGATAATTTGAATAATCAACTATGACAATAACTTTGAATGATAATTTGAAGAAAAAATAAAAAGGAAAGATTTAAAAAGAGTGAAAACAACATAAAGGAAGGTGAAGCATCCAACAGTAAACTTTGGAGGAAAAAAGTTAGGAAAATTTATGGTCGAAGGAAAGCACTCTGGAAAAATTCCATTAGAGGAAGGAAATTTTATAGTTTATTGTGCTTTTAAAAATATTTAAAAGTTTTGAAAATGCAGTTCATAGATAAATGATGCCAACTTTCTGATGGTGAAAACCAAATTTTGATAATTTATATCAAGTAATGAGTCATCAGTGCGTGTAAATTTTCCCATAAGTTAACATGGGATTTCTCAATCTGTTACATGAAAACCTGTTTTACTAGAACATCCCAATAAATGTATTCTTTTATATTAAACTTGACTGGAATACTGAATTTTTCTAACTAATTTTGCTTTTGATAGTATTAAACTAAACTAGTACTACGAAATTCAAGTTTCATAATTAATGTTAAGTGCAAAATGTCTGAGTGCGTATCATATTTTAAATGCTTGAAAAAAAAAAATACACTAAATAATGTAAATAATAGCAGTATTTACTGTTCACAATTATATATTTTCAAAGCTAGCTAATATTATTACGCGGTAAAAAATATGAAAAATTCAAAGTATTTGCATGACATAGTAGGTTCCTTGCTAAGTATGTCACAAAGGCAAAATAATAGCAAACCAAAATTGCATCAATATTGTATTAACTGACTTTTGATTAATACTTTAGTGTAGCATCCATGCAACTATATTTTACTGGATTTAATTTTAATATCAATACTATGGAAATTTTGGCATTCAACTGGAAATAAAGGGTGCTCATAAGGTATTGTCAGAGTTTCCTTATCTCGTAACTTTTTATCAATAAACATGACAAAAAATATTATTATATATTCGTAAAATACAACACAAACAAAGTTGCAACTTAAAATTTTTTTTTAATCAAATAACGATCATAATCAAACAATACATAATTAATATTAAAATTTTATCAAAGAGTTATTAATGAATTATAAGCCCAAAGTTAGATAGAATTAAATTTATTAATAACTTTTTGAGAAATTTTCAATATTAATTATTATCTGATATAATCATTATTTGATTAATAACGCGTTGAGTTACAACTTTACACATATGTAACTTTGTTTGTGTTATTAAAAAAACTTTTGAGTTTTATTTTAAAATATGCAATAATATTTTCCGTCATGTTCTTAATTGTCCATCAGTCGCAACTCTGGGACTTCCAAGTTTGGACGCAATGCAATTGTTAGAAAATCGTTATTAGCAATTAATTGATGGAATTCTAACGCTCTTAAAGTGATCGGTGACCTCCATTAGGATATAAAAAGAGGGAATATTTCAAATTTGAATGAAAAAAAAACTAGTTTATTACATTCAAAGTAAGTAACCCTGCATGCTCTAGTAATGGAGAGGAGAACAGAAATAATTGTGCTGTGTCTGTCAAGCCTATTGTGACCGACAGAGGGTTAATATGAGATAAGAAAACCACAAGAATAATTTATGGACACACTGTATTTCAACAATACTGGAATATCACTGACAAGTTTTTCAATATTATGTCCACATTTTTGCAATATTGTATAAGTACTGCTCAAAATCGTACTAAAGATTGTACGCCAGCCAATGGTGTAACAATAGTGCACAAATATTGGTTTGCTACAATGGAATGAAATATTGCAGAATAAATTGCACATTCCTCTAACAAAATAAAATTATGAAAAAGAAGACATGAATAAAGTAAATATATATGGAATAATTCATATTTTTACATTTATTGAAAGATAAAAACTTTGGATTAAAAAAATCAACAACCTTTAAATCCTTCAAAGCTTAATTAATTACTAAGGTTTAATAATCGGTTGGATTTAAACAATTGCATTCTAACTTTCTGACAGCATAATAAAAACAAAAAGAAATCGACATAAATTAAGATTTGAATATAAATTCTGTGAAACAAAAGAAAGCTTAATATAATAAATTCAACATTCTTACATTTAGAAAGCTGAGATAATAACCTAAGATCCTATCAGGGATGTAGTGGAGGGTATATGGAAGTATACACCATACACCTTCTGGATTCCTTACAAAACTCCGTATATCTCTGTTTCTCAAATAAAGCTATAGCATATACTCTAAGCATGACATTCATGAATTTAGCATATCCTTCTGCCTATGGCGTATATCCTTTGGCTTTTTTACGATTACAACACTGTATCCTATACAAATACTGTTTGCATATAATTAGTATTATGAACAAATACCCTGTACTAATAGTTGATGATAATTTAAAAATTTACTGCAACAAATATGGCAGTCAGTAAGAGTGTTTGTAAGAACAGAAGAAGAAAATTATGCACTTATAAAGCTACTAAAAATTTGTGTACAAGTAGTTAATGTATTTAAGACTAAATATGATTAATCATAATTGCCAAAGACAATATTATTTTATATTTGTAATCTAAGTTTAGAAACTAGTTTTTGGCACACATGAATAACAGCACAGGAAATGGCAAAACATTTCTTTAGCAAAATATGTTAATTTAGGTCACACAAATTAATAAGTATTGAGATCTCTAATTTTTTTAATAGTAGTAATTAAAATAGAAATGTATTAAAAATAGGTGAGATTTCTGACTGATTTGAGAAGATTTATGAAACTTTCTCTGCCTTCCTCCCCCCACCCCAAAAAACCATAGAGTAAATAAAATCAGTAATTTTATATTAGCCGGGTGCAAATCTTGCCAATTTTATTCTTCACCAGTAGCAGCTTTAATTTTCATGTGTGTAAGTTGAAAACAATGCATTGGTGTTGAAATAAAATGTCTTGGTTTATGGTATTGTTTTTATATTTTCTTTCCCCCTTTTTTTTATTCCACATGAATTGAGTGAAAGTCGTGTATTTTAAATTAAGTTACATATTTTAAAGAAAATGAATGAAAGGTTTGTGTTTAAAATGAAATTAATACAATACAAATGCTCACGACGGGAACAATAATTGGCACTTTATCACCTGTGCTAGCATAAAATAAAAGTGCTGAAAAATCAACACAGAAAGTGAACCACAAATATTTTAGATGTCTTATTTAATCTAATCTTTACTATAAATAATTTATCAAGGAGTAAATAGTTACAGTTCATTGAGAGAAGGCATTTCAGCTTTTTGATAAATTGTTAAGTATTATGGGTGAATATAAAAAACATTATTTACAGGCTTAATACTGATAAATAGTACAAGTTATGAAAATTATCAGTACTCAAACAGATCAAAAATACATTTTGGTTAAAAATGAATCAATATTTTGCAGAAGGAAATCAAGCATATTACAGCATCCTGTGTATTAGTAGCAAATCAAATTTTATATCGATAAAATTCATTCAATTTGCAATCCTTTTGTCTGGATAACAAATAGGCAAATTTTTAAGTATACCTAGATGTATTACTTGAATAAATAACAAATACAGATGCAAGTATTTTGCTACCAATAAACAGAATGCTGTAGCTAAATTAGGTAAATTCATTAGGTAAAATTCATTAAAACCAATTACATATTCAATTTGCTATAACACTATCTTAAAAACAACAATACATCAAACTTTCTAGTATCTTACAATTTTACCAAAAAAGAAATAACAATATGCGATAGCATACTGCTTATTGGTAGCAAACCAAAAAAGAAATCACAAAAATTATGAAAATGCTTTCTCCATGAGGGTACTGAATAAAATATAACGCTCATCGCAAGAAAAGCAACACAATTTAAAAACACTACATTTCATGAGAGCAAAATATTTTTTGTTTTTACTATAACATAAAGCTATAGCACTTAGCTCTGAATGCAGCTGTAAAAGCATAAAATCCTTAAGGATAAAGACATAGAAGAGATAGGAAGGATTGAGTTAATTTATCCCCACCCTTTACCCTCCTTCTGTGAAGGCAAAATGACACACAGGTATGTAGTGGATGGTATACGCTGTACACCTTCTGGATCTTTTAAAAAACTCTGTATACTTTCTGCTTCTCAAATAAAGCTATAGCATATATCCTCTGTTTTTTTACGGCTAACTAGATTACACTATATGCCACCAGTAGTGTCAATGAAGGCACATAACATAATCTAGCTGCCTTCCAGGTAGCTAAACTTGATTACACTTTTCCAACAGTAAGACGCACTTAAGTTAGATCTGTTGGCTGAGTAATACGCAATATGTATTTTTTGAAGTTATACCATTTAGCAATATTAGATTCTATCAAATATAGGAAAGATTATGATTCAAATTAACTTAAGGTGGGAATGCAAATACAAGAACATTAAAATTTATTAACAATTGATTATGTAAAATTTGGTTTCAAATAGGCAATATTTTATTTATATAAAGGGTAGTCTTTAAATATATAAAAGCTAACATAGCTATAAGTAATGTAGAAAATCTGTTTCACATGTACAAGATTTCTAAATAAATTAATATATGGGGGGGGGGGGGGGATTGTCCCTATAAGAGCATAAGCTAATAATGTAAAGACTAATGTTAAACCAATGGAAGCATTCTTTTAATATCTCTCATTCACATTTCAATATTTTAAACTATTTTATTTTTACATAAGATATCTAAGGTTAATGTCTTATCAGGTACTTTTTTTTACTTTTTAAATTCTGATTGAAGATTTTTTTCCCCCCAAAGACACATTCAAAGCCAGCCCTGAAAGTGTATTTTAAAAAAAAGTCTGCAGCCAAAATTGAAAAAGAAAAAAAAAAGATAACAGTAAGACATTAATCTCAGATAAATTATGCAAAATAAATCCTTTAAAAATCCTGAAATGTAGAAAAAAAATTTGAGAAGAACAATCCCACAAGTTTAACATTAGCTTACAAGTATTTTCCCGTTATTAGCACAGTAAAACAACTCCCAACTTAGAATTAACAATTCTAATTTCCTCAATAATTAAAATCTTAAAATTATACACCGCTGTTTTTATATTTTACTGAAGAATATTTTTAACAGTTTCTTATAAAATTTTAAATATAATTTCCACAAAATGGAAAACACCCCAGAACATAATCATAATCCTTAATTAAATGCGAAATCTCTCTCAAAAAATTCTAACAAATGCAATTAATTAATCTGCTGTAGAAATATTACTCATTCTCGATTCTTTCTCATTCTGTTATATTATTTATTTATTTTGCTTTCTCTGAAAAATTAATGAATGCTATATCTAGTCTGCTATAAGCCATATAATTATTAGTACTATCAGATGAAATTGAAAAGTTGGCTTTTAAAACATTGTTCATAATATTTTTTGTTTCATATTTCATCTCAAACCCTATGAATTTTCACCAGTGTCCTGCATTGGTCCCCACAAACTATTTTTACGTGAATCTGACATGACAAGGATCAGGTTGATGCTTATTTTTTGATGCAGGTTGGGTTTACCTGATTTTTCAAGAAAAAGTCTTACATTTTTTTAATGAAATAAATATATATTTGAATATTGAGTGTATATATGTTCATTTTTCTACGAAAAAGATAAAATTGATATTACAGATGTATAGAGACAATTTTTCCCAAAATTTTCTTTTAATTTAGGTTTAAGCTGGCAAACCCTTTGGGATTCAATTCAAGAATTTTTATTGTCAGGGTCAGGCCGACTTTATGCAGAAATTTTGCATTTGGGTCAGGTACAATTCGGACATTCAGGCCTCTGAATTTTTTAGAAAAATGTACACTAAACAGGGCACAGACGAGGCAATTTTTCAATGTGAAAATAACTTAAAAAAAACTTTAATGCAATTAATGTAATGAATGTGTAACAAATGTTCCATAAATTTTCTTTCACTTTAGGTTTAGGTTGGCAAATTATTTGGGGTTAAATTTGAGAATTTTTATAGCCAAGGTCGGATCGACTTTAAGTAGAAATTTTGCATTTGGGTCGGGTACAATTTAGACATGCAGGTCTCTAATTTTTACACAGAATTTTTCCGAAAAATGTACACCGAACAGGGCAGGGATGAGTCAATTTTTCAATGCAGAACAGGGTACAATTCAGACATGCAGGCCTCTAATTCTCACACAGAATTTTTTAGAAAAATGTATACTGAACAAGGCATAGATGAGCCGATTTTTCAATGAAGAATAAACCTTAAAAAACCTTTAATGTAATGAATGTGTAGTGTCAAGAATTAAAAATGGCCAACTAAATTTCTAATTTTACTACTACTTCTCTATGACTATTGGAGATTTTTCTGCTATATGAATGACATGTCAAAAAATATAGAAAAGTCAAGCTAATTTCAGAGAGATGAGAGAAATTTCATGAGTGTAACCTAACTACATTTACATGAAATATAAAGAACAAAACTATCTTAGAAAATATGAACTGATATAAATAAATACCGTAATTTCCGGCCTATAATCCGTGGGTTATCTGCTAAAAAGCCTCAAAAATTTTAAGTGCAAATTATCTGCTGAATTTTTTTTAAGCAGAAGTTCACGTCAAATATCCAGTTTCTACCGGCAGTCATAAAATAAAAATGTAAACAGCTATCACACGATTATCTGCTATCGACCATTTGTGGAGTTGCTCGTGATTGGTTCACATGACATGTATGTGGTAGTGACTTTTGATTTTGATTTTATATTTTTTTAGCCTTTTGACACCATGTTTCTATGAACAAAGCATTTCTCAACTCATCTCTTTCAAAAATTGCAATCTCATCATTAGCTCAAACGAAGAACTATGAAATAGTGTATCGTTATTACGTTGAAAGTTATAATAACGTCTAAGAGAAAACATCTTAATTAACACTGCAGAATTTAAACTAAACATTATTAAAGAAGCGAAAGATGATTTAAAAACAGCAATTATTATAGAATTATCTGTATTCACAAGACATTCTACGTCTTAGATATAAGATTCAATGAAAAGAAAGTACAGTCGTCTCTCTGTTTAACGTCGCTCTACTTAATGACGATCTCTATTTAAAGACGATATTTTGTGGTCCCGGCTCCTTTAAGTAAAAAAATTCTATTTAAAGACGAAATTGTTTCTATTTAACGACGATTTTCATTTAGTTTTTTTTTTCCCCGTTCCCTTTAAACATGTTAAACGAGGGAACTTCCTCTGATAGAAAAACAAGGTTTCTTGCAATTCAGATGAGTACAGATAAAGGAGACGGGTGTAATTGTTGGAATGTGATGATTCGTGTTCTCCCTCCACCCCTAAAAAATTTTATCGATTTTGACGAAGATGTTTTAACAACCGACTTCATAAATTTAGATCAAATTTATGAAGACATCGCAAATGAAAATGCAACTTCAGATGCAGAAGATGGTGATGAAGCTGATGATACAGAAAGCGAGACATCGCCTCCTTCTTACTCAGATGCGAATTCTGCCCTGGATATTCTTTGCCAGTACATTGTTTTGTGAAATATGGAAGATGACTCACCATTCAACCTTCTTGAAAAGCTTGAAGCAAGGGTACTAAAAATTAGAGCACCATTGAAACAAAATACACTTTTTGATTTTTTAAAAACTTAATTTGCTTAATTAAATGTATTATAAATATTTTATTGTACTGTAAGTGACATTATATGTTGTTCTTGTATGCAGTATAGTTAATGCAATTTGTATTTATACATTAAAAATATGTAGTATTATATTCGTATCAATAAAAAAAAAGAAAGAAAGAAAACATAAAATAAATTTAAATAGCTATATTAAACATTTCTAAACATATCAATATATTGAGAAATGACAGTCCTAAGCCTGTAAAGAGTGAAGGGAAATGTTTTTCAAATATTATTTTTCCACAAATTCTGTTTAAGGACGATCTCTATTTAAGGACAATTTTTCGAGGTTTCTTGAAAGTCGTTCACTTGTAATTATTTTATAATTTTTTTTCAATTATTTTATTACAATTAACATTTAAATAGAGCAACTAAATAAATAGGGAGGTGGTTTATTACAGGGCCGAAACTAGGGATAGGGGGGGGGGGGGCAGAGGGGGTACGTGCCTTGGGCGCGCTTTAACAGAAGGTGAAGGGGGCGCCAAAATGAAGATTTTGTTTGACGTTTGACACAAGAATGTATATACATATGAAATTTGTATAAAAATTTCTTGCAGCCGGAAAATTTAAAAGGAAAACTAAACCAAATGCATTAAACTTTACAAATAGATAAAAAGATTCATTTACAATACAAAATTGCAAAGTATCATGCCTATGCGTTTGCCTTCTATCTTTTAAATCACTTCCTGTGAGGAGAATGATTGCCATTTTTCAAGGTCAGTCTCTATTGTGGGACACCCCACTGTCCACTATGGATAACTACCAAACGCGAAACGACCCCTCAGTCTGATTTTTCTTCTAGATAAAAAAATTCCATGAAAGCTGTTTGTTTTTTTTTCCGCTGAACAGCGTTGAGCTTCCTTTTTTTTTTTTTTTTCCGTCTTGCCATGGGCGATGACTGCCCGGGACAATAAAACAAACAGAAAGGGGAATGCACAAAGTAAAATTCTTAGTAAAACCTTTCTTTTTTAGATATCGACCTCATTTAGACTATGCAAAAAAAAATGTTTAAAAAGATTAAAATGCAATTCGGTTCCTTTTCATTCCCTTTTCAAGGTTTTAATGGATCAATGTTTGACAAAGCTGATTATGTAGTTCAGTTTTATATATTTTAAATTTAAAAATAAGTTGTCTATTAGATACTTAGTAAAATTCTTTTTGTAAATTTACTTTGTGGTGGAGAGGGGGGGGGGGGGGGCAAAATCCATGCTTGCCCCCAGTGCCAAAAAGGCTAGTTTCGGCCCTGGTTTATTAGTAGTACTTTGGAATGTTGAAAACAATGAGTAATCCCTGTATAGTCCAGCTTATAATCCGCGGACTATCTGCTGAATTTTTTTGCGGATTATACACCGCCGCAAATTATAGGCAGGAAATTACGGTACTATGCTTCTACTGAAAAATTCCACAGTTTACATTTTCAAACTTCTAGATTTATCATAAAAAAGTTATTGTTGAGAACAGTTTCATAAAGAATACTGAAGAGGTGAATGTAGTTGATTAAGTGTAAATATTTATAGCTAATTGTATATTAATTATTAAATACATGATTTTTTTATTCTACAAAACTAAGCCTGAGATGGTCACATACAAATTTCATAAAGAAAATTCTAATGAAAGACAGGTTTTAATGAATGAAATAACTGAAAATTTATATGCACAGTTTGCTAAGAATCAACAAGGCAGCAGATTACATTGGTGTAACAAAGATTCAAACACAAGAATAAGAAATTAAAATAAAAAATTAACAAAATCATTTTTTTTTTTTTTACCTTGATAACAGAAAAAAATAAAATACAAATTATAGAAATATATGTCTTGTATTAGGAATGCATGGATTTTAATATTTTTTTTTCATAAGGGTCATAATATAAAAAGAAGCAAACATGAATTTTACTTAAAATAATTACAAACATAGTTATAAAGTTAAATGAAATCTTGATTCAAACAGATTAAATAAATATATAAAACAAATTTAATACATTTATGCCAAATAAAAATTGTCTAAAATCGAACATTCTATATGGATGTATATAGTCCATATAATGCTAACTGAGATCACTGCATGAAAAATAAAGAGGCAGTGTAAAACTTAGGATAAGAAAAAAAATAGAGTAAATCTAAAATTCCTATATGCTGGATTCAAACTTTATAGGATTATCATCAGTCTTCATGCCTCTGGATACTTTAGTGCTTATATTATTGTTATTATTAGCAACATTGGATTTATGATGATGGTGGTGATGATGACTATGATGATGGTGATGTCCTGATTTTCCTTTGTTTGTAGCAACAGGTGATTTAGAGTGAGATTTACTGGAATCTCTCACCCTTCTAACAGGGGAGTGGGGTTTATAATTACCAATACGGCAAGCAACCACAGATGCGTGATCCAGTTTTCCTGGGACAGTACATAATTTTTCACCAACTTTCCTACGACGGGAACGCTGTTCAGTTTGAGTATCAGGTTCACCATTTGGGTATAAATCTGGATCTTCCAGAATTTTACGCTTAGCGATCGTCAATTTCATGGCAAAGTCGATTAACGTTTCACACAATTTTTGAGCAGAATCACATGCTTTTTCATTGTCATTTTGACCATTGTTAAGAAGATCCTCCATTCTTAAAAGGGTAAGCTGATGTCTTTGGTGAGCTTCAACAACAGGCAGGGGAGCTTCAATAGGCACAGTTTCAGATGACACAGAACTTGTACGCTTGCTTGCATCGGAGCAATTGCTAGTTTGTCGTCGAAGCATGGATTCCAACTTGCTATGCCTCTTGACAGTAACCTCCTGGCTGTTGCTGTTTTGTCTTTTGACGCTACCACTATTTTGCTTGGCGGCTTCTGCTTTAGCAACATCAGAAGGTTTTCTGTGAGGTTTCTCTGGCCTTTTTGGCACAGCAAATTTGCCAACGACAGGGTCAAAATTGTCAGTAATTCCATCACTGCACAAGAAAATATAATCGCCCTGTTCTGCAATAGTCATTGACACAGTAAGGTTGTTTAGTTCAGGGTTGACACCATCAACTGGTCCTAGGGCACCCAGAGCATCACGCATATCCCTCATGGAGTGGATGTCATGAGAACCTAAAACAACATAAGCTCAAATTAGTTTAAAGTGAATAATGAATAAGTATAGTAGTAAAAATAGTTTTTTTTTTTTTTTTAAATCACTCTTTTGTTAGCATTCAATGTTTATCTTGACAATAACATCTTATGGTTTGACTGCAATTCGTATTTTCCCCCCAAATTTTCTGTCATTAATTTGGTATGAGGATTGAACTTGGTTATGAAAAATTCACTACTTATTTTTAGGTTTGCACAAGCAAGCGAATATATTAAAATATACATATACAATAGAGCCCTGCTGACCGGAACCCCACTAATCCGAAATTCTGGTTAATCCGAACAGATTTTATTTTCGAAAATTATACTTGAACAGATTAAGTGAATAGAATAAAACTGAATAGAATTTTTTTAAAAAATTACTCAATAATATAAAAGTACAACATATGTACTTGAATATAAAATGAAAACTTGCACTGTAGGCCTACTCGTAGAAGCCATCTTAAACAGGGGCGTATTTAAGCAGAATTCATTAGGGGGGCGTATATGATGATTTTGCCGACTAACTTAAAATATATATATATATGTCTTTAAAAGTACGTTTCTGTGTCTGTATATATGCATCTGCCCGGAGTCCTAAAATGGACTAACTGATTTTAAAATTCCATAAATTGCAAATGGTGACAGCTATAAAATTAAATTCTTGCAGGAGTGTTATGTAAGACGTCAGGAATTTTTTTACTGCGATTCTCGGTTTGAGTTTAAAGTAGTAGTGGTGGCAGATGGCGCTGCTTGCAATAGATGCTAAATCGGGCCCGATTTTTGGTCTTTCTCATTTCTCAATATTGATGCGAAAAGAAAATGTTAAATATATGCAGTGGGCCTAAGAACAAAATTGTTTTGACGACTGAGAACCATTCCATATACAGGGTGTCCCGCAAGGTACACAGCATCTAATATGTACAGATTCGGATAGAGCACGTCAATATGAGTATTTTGAATGGTAACATGTGGGGTCCCCGAATACAGCGTGATAGTGTAAGTAAGAAGTGAAGCTTGTAAAACTTGCTTGTAAGTAAGATGTGAAGCTTGCAAAGAAAAACACAAAAAAGAAGAAAAAACCAAGTGAAAATCAAGTGAATCAGTGTTTGTTGAGAACTGTCAATACAACAGGTTTTCGAAACGTCTGCCGTTCGAACAAATAACATTTTGAAGTCTGGAATGGAAGTTCGCCATGTTTTTTTGTAAAAGATCTCTTCCAAATTCCTTCATCTGTTTTTCAATTGCTTCTCTCAAGTCGTCTAATGCTTTGGGCTGTGTGCGATATACTGTCTTTCAGATGTACACATAAAAAAGTCATACGGATTAAGATCCGGGGAGTACGGCGGCCACTCCTGTTTTCGTAATGAAGTCCAACCCGAAAGATTCTATCGTGAAAATGTTCCGTTAAGAGGTCGAAGTTACGCTGAGTGCGGTGAGGTCTAGCACTATCTTGCATAAACCAATAATCGCTTATCTTATCCATGCCATGCAAGAATGGGATGACATAGTCATGCAACACGTGAAAATAAGCTTCACCAGTAACATTTCCAGTGAAAAAAAATGAGCCAATGATGCCGTCGGCAGATAACGCACAACAAACTGCGAGTCTCAGTGGGTGCAGTGACCGAACTATTGATTGATGGGGATTTTAGTTGGCCCAGAACCTCCAATTCTGTTTGTTAACATACCCTTGGAGGTGGAAATGCGCCTCATCACGGAACCAGATCCGATTAAAATCTATTTAGCTATCTTCAACCTTACTAATCATCGTGTTTGCAAAATCAAACCTCCTTAAACCATCCAATTCCGTCAATGGTTGACTGATTTGGATTTTGTAAGGGAAGAAAGCCACATCCCTCCTCATTATCCGATGCACCGTGCTTTTGGACATGTCGATTTTTGAGTCATCTGTCGTGCTGAAGCTGATGGATTTTCTTCGCACACTGCTGTCATTTTCTTAACATTAACTTCGGTTCGTGCACCCATCTCTTTAGTCCCCATCGCTATCACATTGTCCAACACACTGCCGGTCTCCTTAAATTTGTCGTACGTTCGTTTCTCGTCGTGTCGCTTATGTTCTGGTGATTGCCGATTTTTTTCTTGAATTTTCTGATCACAGCCGCTGGGGATTACGATTCATAGTAAATCAGTACCATGAAAACACGATGCTCAATGGAATATTTCTCATTTCAGAGCCGAAACGGTAACACAACAAAAACGAAATGATAACGATACAACCCTACTTTCCTAGCGAGTAACGCCCAACTCATTCTCTTCAAACCTCTTCTCTAGCTTTATAGTATGCCGCGGAGGGATATTGCATATTTACTGCCAGACGCGCTTTTCCTCTCATTGGTTGCCATAAATTTGCATAGCCATCTGGGGAATCTTTCATGTTGTGCATTCGTCGTACCCATCGTCATTTGGAATACTTACTATCGGATTCGTCAATAACGTTCATCCTGTAATTAGACTATCATGCTATATTTGGGAACCCCACATGTTACAGTTCAAAATACTCATATTGACATGCTCTATCCGAATCTGTACATATTAGACGCTGCGTACCTTGTGGGACACCCTCTATTTAATCTCCTTCTTTTGCATCAATACTGATAGAGCATAGAAACGAAAAATCAGGCCCCGATTTAGCACCTATTGCTAGCAGTGCCATGTATTGCTGTTATTTTAAACTAAAATAGAGAATAGCTGTAAAAAAAACTCTGATATCTTGTATAACCCCCCTGCAAGAATTTTTTTAAATAGTTGCCACCATTTGCAAGTTATTGAATTTTAAAATCAGCCAATCCATTTTAGGACACCTGGTATGTTCTATATAAAATTCTCCATTATTAACACTTCGAGGTCAAATTTTTCATTTTAGAACGTCGAATACTTTACACTTTAGAATATTGAGGAGAATATAAAGTAGATTTAAAGATGGATACACAACCCCTTCCCTTACGTTACATTGTTGTAAACGTTCGAGTAAAGTATTTTGATATTTTTTCCTGAATGTGCATATGGAAATTTGCAATTCGGATTAGTTAAACAAGTTGAAGTTTTCACTAAGATGATACTTGGAACTTATACAGAATCAGCTTATATATATGATGGATATAAATCAAGCTAATTAGCCGTGATAAGGATAATTTCCTCAGTTACATAAATAATGCGTCATATCAACTCAGCCATAAATCTTTTCAAATGTGAAAAATGTATTTAACCTTGAAAACCTTGATAAAGATAATGACTTGTTGAGTGACTCATAGACATTAAACTGATTTATTATTATTATTATGATATTGCTATTACAATTATTATTACTGATTTATTATCTTATAATGTAAATATTTTTTCATTCTGAAAATGTAGTTGTTCAAGAGAAGAGGGTTGAAAAATGCTCTCTCTTTTCCACAATTTAAAAGAAAGTGAATTAAATAGCTTAAAGTGTTACCACTGCTTATTCATTTGATATAATAGTCTACAATTTTTTCTCAAAGGAGGTTATAAAAAGTGGTTGATTAAAATTATGACAACTAACACATTACATTGGGAAACCATTATATTGGATTACACAAAATGTGGATTTACACCGAAATAAAAAGTATCCTGAAAAACGGGTAAGTCCCAATTTTATCTAACTTACTCACGCCTTTTTTCATTGGGATTTAAATACTAACAATATTTACATTATAAAGTATTAAATAAAACTTATTTTAATTACATCTCTGTTCATTCATTGCATAACATGCATTATAACCCACCATTTTTTAGACGGGCCATCTATTCCTGACAGTGCCCAAATCTAGGTATTTCAAAATATCCTTCACAAATGTAAGCATCATGAGTGTATTAAAACGTGGATCGTGGATAGGTCATTGTTGTTCTTAGGTATTTTTTCACAATTTTTAATTTACAATTTTCTTACATTCGAGGCAACTGTGACTAAAGAAGTTAGCTACAGACGCCTGACATGGTTACTGATCACTGAATAAAAATAAATAAATTAAATAGCCTCCACTGAAATCTGAAATATCAGATATTTGATAAATAAACTTTTAAACTTTCAAACAGAAAAGTTGGAAGAACTTTTTACGGTAACACGTAAGTAATCAAAAGTTAAGAAAATGGCAGCATCTAAAGATAATTTAGCAATTGAAAAACTTACAGCTACAAACTACTCAATTTGGAAATTCAAGGCCGAAATGATGTTAACTAAAGAAGACTTATTTCATGTAATTACGGAAGAACCGCCTAATCCAATTACGGACGCTTGGTCCAAAAGTGATAAGAAAGCCCGTGCTCTAATTAATCTAACAATTGATGATAGTCAGGTTACTCATGTTAAAAATTTACAGACAGCCAGACAAACTTGGCAAGCTTTGCGTGAAATTCATGAGCGACATAATTTGTCTAGCAAATTTTATCTCTTAAGAAAACTTTACGGGATTAAATTAGCGGAAGGTGGCAACGTTGTTAATCATATTACAAAAATAATGGAATTAGTATATAAATTAGCGGCCATAGGAGAAGTTATAAATGATAACCACATTTCTGCACTGTTATTATGCTCCCTACCCCAATCTTATGATACTCTTATTACTGCCCTTGAATCAAGAGAAGAAAATCAACTCACACCATCATTTATTAAGTCTAAACTTATTGACGAATATAACCGACGATATGATAATAATGAGAGAACAGAAAATCCTGCCAGAGCATTTAAAGCACAGAAAAATTACAACAACAAAACAAGTAATAAATACTGCTCCAATTGTCGGATGAGAAACCATTATACCCAGGAATGTTGGCATAATAAAGCCAAAACACAAAATACACCACAAAATCAACACATTAGACCAAACAAAAAACATTACTCTACATCACTAGTTTTTCAAAAGAGTGAAAACAATGTTAGAAGTGAACAAACACCAGAATCAAACCGTAGGTACAGTCACTCTGAAAATGAAAACAATACATGGAGGGCGAGCGAAAATAAAAATTACGCCTTTATAACACAAGGAATAGAAAACAAAACATTTATAGTAGACAGTGGCAGCTCAAGCCATATTGTGTGTTCAGAATCAATGTTTACAGAAATAAAATCACGTGAAAAAACAAATGTAACCATCGCAAACGGAAAAAAACTTATCAGTTACGGGTCAGGTGACGTAAATATAAACACGCGAACATCAGACAACAAAGTTCATGAAATAACACTTAAAAATGTATTACTAGTACCTGAAATCGAAACAAATTTATTATCTGTTAGCAAAGCGACGCAAAATGGATGTGAAATTATATTCAGAAATGATAAATGTATGTTCAAACTTAACGGAGAAATATGCTTAGAAGCGCGAAAAGTAAATAACCTATACGAAGTTCAGTTGGCATTCCAAAGCTATGCAAACATAGCACAAAACTGCAACAACAAAAATTGCCTAGAATTATGGCATCGTAGGTTAGGACATAGAAATCTAACATCAATTAAAGAAATTACGCAAAAGGAATTAGCTACAGGAATCCAAATAAACAACTGTCAGCATAACATAGATTGCGAACCGTGCATTAAGGCAAAATTAACTGATGAACCCTATCCAAAAATTGCACAGTATAGAGCAACTAAAAGGCTCCAGCTCATTCACTCCGACGTGTGCGGATCTTTTCAAACACCGACAATAGGGAGGAAATCATACTTTTTGACTTTTATTGATGACCACTCACGATTTACGATCATATACCTATTGTCTAGAAAAAGTGAAGTTTACGAAAAACTTAAAGAATTCATCGCGTTAATTAGCAACAAATTTGGAGAAAAACCGAAAGCAATTAGAACAGATAACGGAGGGAAATTCACATCAGATGAAATAGAAAATTACCTCAGGGCTAATGGGATAAAACATCAACACACAGTTCCATATTGCGCAAGCCAGAACGGTGTGGCAGAGAGGAAAAACAGATCGTTAGTTGAAATGGCAAGTACAATGTTAAGTGAATCAAATTTACCATTAAAGTTCTGGGGGGAAGCAATTTGCACAGCAAATCATTTGCAAAACAGACTACCGACAAAAGCAAATGAAAAGACGCCATACGAGTTATGGACAAACAGACAGCCAAACTTAAGTTACGTTAGGGTATTTGGCTGCAAAGCCTTCGCATATATCAATAAAGCTAGAAGACAAAAATTAGACGATAAAGCTATAGAGGGAATTTTCGTCGGATATGATAATGAATCCAAAGGATATAGAATATATGTAGGAGGAAATGAAATAAAGATCGCGAGAACCGTTAAATTTCTCGAAAACAAATTTAAATATAGAAACGAGAAAGTAGAAAACAAACCAAAACAAGATGAAAATCGGGTTAACGAAAATTTTGTAGAAATAGAAATTTCAAATAGCAATGAGACACCATCCACGTCCAATCAACCAGTAGCAGAACTTAGACGATCAGAAAGAATTAATAAAGGTGTACCTCCTGATAGGTTAATATACATGGTTAAGAACGAAAACGCTATTGAACCAAAAAATTATGAGGAAATCGAAAACATGGAAAATTTTAAAGATAAACAAAATTGGATAGATGCAATGAAAAGCGAAATGAACTCCCTAAAGAAAAACAAAACTTGGTCAATTGTAGAACCTCAACCAAATAGGAGAATAATAGGTTGCAAATGGACCTACAAACTAAAACGCGACAACACAGGAAAAATCCAAAAATATAAAGCACGTTTAGTTGCAAAAGGATATTCACAAAAATTCGGGGAGGATTATGATGAAACTTATGCACCAGTCGTGTCATATACAACAATAAGAGCATTATTAATAACAGCATTGCATCAAAATTTAAATGTAAAACATATCGATATTAACACCGCGTTCTTACATGGAGAGCTTGAGGAGGAGATATATATGTCACAACCAGAAGGTTTCGCTAAACCAAATGAGGAAAATAAAGTATGTAGGCTAAACAAAGCCATATACGGACTTAAACAGGCCGCGAGAGCGTGGCATAATAAAATCACAGAAACACTAAAAAAGATGAATTTCAGTCAGAGCAAATTTGACGCATGCCTTTTTACGCGAAAAAGGGGCGATAACACAACATACATAATAACATACGTAGACGACATTTTAATTGCTGGAAAAGACGAAATAATAGAGGAAGTAATCGCGAGCTTAAATAAAGAATACGAGCTAAAAGATTTAGGTGACATCAGTAACTACCTATCTATGAACATTAAAAAAGTAAATAAAAGCTACATGATAAATCAAACTCAGAAAATAGAAGAATTAATCAATAAATTTAATTTGCAAGACGCAAAACCGTGTAGCACACCCATGGAAACAAATTACACACGCTTTAATGATGAGGATAACATTTTACCAAACAACACATATTACAGACAAGCCATAGGAGCACTTCTATATCTAGCAACTATAAGCAGACCTGACATCTGTTCAGCAGTAAACATTCTTAGCAGAAGAAATGAATGACCAAGAATGAAAGACTGGAATGCAGTAAAGAGAGTGATAAGATATTTAAAGACTACAAAAAATTATAGTCTAGTTCTGAGCGGAGAAAAGAAACCGATACTTGAAGTTTATGCGGATGCAGATTGGGGAGGAGATGTAGATTCACGAAAATCAACGAGTGGGAACCTATACATGTTAGGAAGAAATCCAATACAATGGTCGACCAAGAAACAATCCTGCATTGCATTATCATCGGCAGAGGCCGAGTATGTGTCAGCAGCAAATGCAGCAATTGAAATAAAGTGGCTAGTCAACCTACTGGAAGAATTAAACCTAAAGTAAACCTTACCTATAGACCTATATGAAGACAACCAGTCCACGATCAAGATGATAGAATTAGAAAAGCACTCAAGCAAGACTAAACATATTGAAATTAGGTTCCACCTGATAAAACAACTAAAGCAAGAAGGGACTATCAACCTAAAGTACTGGCCAACCAAATTGATGATAGCAGACCTGTTTACGAAACCAGTTCCCAAACCTGTTTTTCAAACCCATAGAAGGAACTTAAATTTGTGTGAGAATGAAACTTCAGAAATTAAGGAGGAGTTGATGGATATAAATCAAGCTAATTAGCCGTGATAAGGATAATTTCCTCAGTTACATAAATAATGCGTCATATCAACTCAGCCATAAATCTTTTCAAATGTGAAAAATGTATTTAACCTTGAAAACCTTGATAAAGATAATGACTTGTTGAGTGACTCATAGACATTAAACTGATTTATTATTATTATTATGATATTGCTATTACAATTATTATTACTGATTTATTATCTTATAATGTAAATATTTTTTCATTCTGAAAATGTAGTTGTTCAAGAGAAGAGGGTTGAAAAATGCTCTCTCTTTTCCACAATTTAAAAGAAAGTGAATTAAATAGCTTAAAGTGTTACCACTGCTTATTCATTTGATATAATAGTCTACAATTTTTTCTGAAAGGAGGTTATAAAAAGTGGTTGATTAAAATTATGACAACTAACACATTACATTGGGAAACCATTATATTGGATTACACAAAATGTGGATTTACACCGAAATAAAAAGTATCCTGAAAAACGGGTAAGTCCCAATTTTATCTAACTTACTCATGCCTTTTTTCATTGGGATTTAAATACTAACAATATTTACATTATAAAGTATTAAATAAAACTTATTTTAATTACATCTCTGTTCATTCATTGCATAACATGCATTATAACCCACCATTTTTTAGACGGGCCATCTATTCCTGACAGTGCCCAAATCTAGGTATTTCAAAATATCCTTCACAAATGTAAGCATCATGAGTGTATTAAAACGTGGATCGTGGATAGGTCATTGTTGTTCTTAGGTATTTTTTCACAATTTTTAATTTACAATTTTCTTACATTCGAGGCAACTGTGACTAAAGAAGTTAGCTACAGACGCCTGACATGGTTCGCAAGTGGCAGAATGTATCTCAAAGGTTCTGTTTTCATGTAAATATCGTCCATTCTTTCAGCCTCTGCTCAGAAGTCTGACAAAACTTTCAGCTCTGTGTGTAATGCTTCCATATCAGAATTGCCAATGTTTCACGATAGACCGCTTTCATGAAACATTTCGGTACCCCTTTCTTTACCAGATTTAGTGTTTCTTTCTTTCTTGTAATGGGAGGATGCATTATTTTATCCAGGGGTGAGATTATACTGATGCAAGAATTAAGACTTTCAGCTATCGCCACTGTAAGAGTATCCAGCACCTTCTGAAACTCCATGCGTTAGAACATTAGAAGTTCGGGGGCAAAGAGATTGTTTCAATTACCGTCTAACTTCTTTGGTGCCAATCTTCGTCGATACTGCATGATAAATTCATTTAACGGATCAGCACTGTACTTGGTTTAAAAGAGAACTGCACTCTATATTTCCTTATTTACATTTTCATTTTCATTGTTGATTGTTTCTAATGATTTGATACAAGTCTGCAGTATTTTCGTAGCGTCTATTTTAAGAGACTTCGACTCCATTTTTTCAGTAACTAACTTGCACTTGTATGTACTGAACGTTCTTGAGAAATATCATAGGGAAGCAATGAAGTCGAGTGATAACACTTTCTTTCTTAAACCTCGTGGCTTGATCATGGTTTTGCTAATTAGAGGAATTAACTTTTTCAAAATTTGTAGGATACATTCATAATGAGATCCAAACCGCTTTCAATGATTCCGCTCGAGCAGTCCATCTCGCTTTAGAAATATTTCGAAGCAGAAGAGCATTTTCTATTTCTTTGAGCTTGTCTACTATTGGCTTCTTTTGTTTAATACTTGCTGTGAAAACACAAACATCTTCCTGCACGTTGAACACTTCACCTATAACATTGTTGGTATTGCAGATATGCGAAACGAAAGTGTTGAGTCTGTGGCATTGACAAGATTATAAGGCACAATTCGACCCACGATTTCTGAAAACGTCTCCTAAGTGCCGCTGAATTCTCCAGACATGCTACTTGTAAAATAGTATGACTGGAAAACTACTTGTTCTATTTCGAGCTCATTCTTTGAAAAGATGTAAGATATCTAGCATGCAAGGACGATATTGGTTTTGACGACTTCTTTTAAAACTTCCAAAAGCCGATCGGAATTTTTCGATCTTTGTTGACATATTTCAACTCAACAGCTGATCGATCATGGTGCGAAGCATTTGGTGTCGTATTGCCTTAATTTAATAAAATTATGTTTCTTGGATATACCTGACTATAGTTTTGTGCACTGCTGTAGCAAAAAAATCAATCATCTCATTTTGGGATGAAGCGGAAAGGTAAGTTATATGGTATGGGCTGAAACGTGTGTCCTCAAACATTTCCTCAGTTGTGAGTTATATCTGGAATTTAATTTCACAATTTTTTAAAAGTTTCCATTTTCCTCTATGTCACTTCCACAAACCAGACCTTGTCTACTCTGCATTCGTGTAATGTCTATTAAGATTGCTACAATTTCTGTGCTGAATGCAAGATGTTGCTATTGCTCTTCCAGAATAATCTGTTTGCACTTGCTCTTGTAAAATAAGTGATTATGCGTCATCATGAACTGATAAAATACGAAACTTCAAATTTGGTAGAAGTTGGAAGAGAAATGTTGTGCGAACTTTCTGTTCGTTTCTTTTCCTTAAGCTCTTCATTTTGTGTCCTTTGTTTACACCACTCTCAACTGAAGCATTTTGTATTTTTTCTCTCTCAGGTCCTTCATGAAACACGCCAAAAAAATCAGCATTAAGTTCTGTGCTATATTCCAAAAACGGATGCTCTTTTGTACCAAGAGCTGTTGAAATGTCGCTGTCTATCTTGCGGGATGGTACCATTTATCGGATATACACTGAGTTTTGGCGGATACGGACTTAACTTATCAAATATGTCTCAGATTGTCTGACTTCATTTTAGACCTTTTTCCTGGGTCATGTTCAATGATGAAATCATTCCCACTTTCCGTAATGCTAACCTCTCCACGGTTCTTCTCGATTTCGTTCAAGATCTTACTATAAATATCTAATACAGACGAACAATTTTATTTTTCCCTGTCAATATCTATGATCTCCTTAAGGAAAAAGAAAACACTTCACTCATCAGATGGGGTGATTTTTTCAATAATCGGCTTGCAATCATTTAAACAATCAACTAAATGATTCCATTGTCGAGCACATTTCAATGCACCACGCTGAGTAATATGAATTCCTTCGCCGAAGTCGTCATCATCTTCAGTGCTAGTCGATCATCTAGATGTTGAGAACCCTACTAATCCGCCGCGGACTCTCAGAAAGATTCTATTAAATATGGAGAAATTAGTCTTTCCCGGTTCTTTCTCAATTTATTTTCAGCAGGCACGCAAAGTCGAAGAAAAAAAAAAGCAAACTTCGGATTTTTGAAAGAAATTAAGACAAATGCTAAGGATTGGTGTTTTTTAGGGTATGTTTTAAGAAAAAATGTAGAAAGTTGGGAAAAAAATTGATTGTTTCAGAGTTGTATCGATCGATACTGACTACCTAGAATTTGCCGACTCTGATCAAAGTTGCCGACATTGGGGGGGCGAGACGCCCCCCTACGCCCCCCCAGTAGCTTCGCCCCTGATCTTAAAAAAAAAATCTCGAATATCAGTAAAAAATTTTCTAAAACGCAAAAAGTATTTAATTCAGAAGATAAAAATTCATTTTTCCTTTTAACAGTTAAGATTTCGCAAATTATCTAAAGAAATGTTTTCTCTGTCCCCCCTCATTGGACAAGGTGACTGAGCTATTTATAGATTCGCAATTTTGAACCATTTGTAATGGTTTGTTACGTAATTCCTCATTCTGAAGTTGCAATGGATTATTATAAATACCAGGAGTGATTAAACAAGAAATGCTATTTTTTCCGAAAGTCATAATGAATTATCCAACATGCCAGACTTTAGGATGCTGGATTAGAGGATTTTATTGTACTACTGAGTACTTATAACTTACATTTTTTTTAGCATGCACCTTTTTGTTTTCTATTTTTATCAGAATTTCGGGTAAATCGAACAGGCACCGGCCCCAATTACTTCGGATTAGTGGGGTTCTACTGTATATTGATTTGTTTCTTTTCAACAGAAAACAATAAAGGAAACATTATTTAAACTATCTTTCTAGGATTTCTAAATTGATTTCTCAAGATATACAGTAAAGCCCCGATTATCCATGGCACGGTTTATCCGCGAAGCGAATTTTTTTAGTTTTTTTTTTTATTCAAGTCAACAGCAAGGAAAATACAATAAGACTTACTAATAAATATAAACAGAAAAACTCATGTATTCAAAAGTTATAGAAGAATATTTCTAGATTTGGTTGCCATGTTTGAAATATCAGATATAAAGTTGTGATGTCTTTTCTTGATTTTATTAATCAAACGTAAACACAGCAATTAAACTATTTAACAATTAAATAAGACTATTATGATAAATTCAAGGAGAGCATATCAAGAATAACTTCATTTTCGAGATAAAAATTATTCCATACTAAAAGAAAAACAATAGTTTACAATTTAGAATAAAGAAAAGGTGTTTCCAAAGCAAGAAGCAAAAACAAGTGACTGTTTTTTTTACAAAAGGTGTAATTCAGCTCTTTTTGTACAGTATGTATGGCATTGTTTCTTGTTTACTGTTCTTTATTTTATTTATTTAGACATAAAGCAAAAGTTTCTGATGTACTGTGCATATGTGTGTATTTATTTTAAATGTTTTTTTTTACGTTTTTTGTACACTAAAACATAGTTTTTATGTTGAATTTTCTTTTTTTTTTCGTGTTTGCACCCCATTTTCAGTCTTTTTCGGGTTATCTGCGGTGCCCTTGCCACCCAATTCCGCGGATAATTGGGGCTCTACTGTAATTGTAAATTAAGGGAGGTTTCGCCTATAGAAGGCAGAAAAGTGCTTTTAAGCAATTTTTTTTTTTTTTTTTTTTTTTTTTTCTGGTATGGGAATGAAGATTTTAGCTTCAGGTTTTTTGTATGTTATTTGTTATCATTTGAAGAACATTTCATTTCATTTTTTTTTTTTTTTATAATTGATGATGTAGCTTGAGTTAAGTGGGTGGATGCCGCAGCGTTTTTGCTGTGCCCTTCCAATCGGGTGAGATCTGATAGATCGCCAGAGTCATTTGCAATCAAATTCCATTAAGGATTATGAAAGTAATATATTGTCTGGAGCTTTAACCACTTTGAGATCAAAAAGCTGAAAATCAACAAAGTGGCAGAGATTTGAAAAAGAAAAAGAAGAAAAAAAAAAAAAAGGCCTATTTCTGACCCCTTTTTTTGCACTTTGGCATGCTTCTAAAAATATGTGTTTTTAATAAAAATAGCTGAAATGCGTCCAAGCTTCAATAAATTATATCACCTTTAATTTAAACAAAAAATTGGTAAGATCGGTTTAATAGTTTTTGTGTTCTGATCCTGCCCAGTTTGAAAAAAGTCATTTTGCATAAAATGTGTTTATAGTGTTCCAAAACAGTGTAGGCCTAAGGATGCATCACACTAAATAACTATAAAAGGACTTTGAATTCGTCTAAATCGTTGTAGATAATCTACAGACTTTAGCGAATAGAAAAAGAGAAAAAAGAGAAAGATTTTTTCAACTTATTACAAAGCGAATTCCCCCTTAACATTACACTCTTCATTTCTTATTTATAATTTATTTTCTACTTTTTACCTTTAAAATGTTTCATTGTTGCAATTTATGGCAGCATATTTTGATGAATGTTTATTGATGCATAATTCAATCCATTGTTGTTTCAACTCTCATAGAATTGTACGCATTACAGAGGCTATTTGGCAATTTATTGCTTGTGGTAGGGTAATTAGAAAATGCCTTAAAATTAATAATTAAGTTGTAAAAATATTAAAATGTTGCAATGTCATCAGAAATACACCTTTGTACATCCTTTTTATAATTCTAGCAAACCAGGAAGTGGGTTAAAAATAAATAGTAAAATTCCATCTTTACATACAAAAACCAGGTTGTGTTAAATAAAAGTTGTAAAAATAGAGAACGAAGATGCAAGATAATAATCAGTAAACAGATATAAAAATTTTTTGGACCCGATTTTTTGCAATCAAACAAAACAAGAACAAAAATATGTACAGTAGAGTGCCGATTATCGGAACTCCAATTAACCGAACAGCCTATTTCTCTCAAAATTTTTTTTTAATGATGATGAGATTGTAGATGAGATTAAGATAAAAAAGAAATTGAAGAAATGAAAACAAATGCTCTGAAAATGACCCAGGTCCATCCCATAATGAAGCCTTTGAATGTTTGGAAACAGGTATGAAATGGCTCGAACGGCAGAAGAACTGCGATCCTATTCAACTAACGTATTTAAGAATAACTCCAGGTATGGCAGCATTGGAAAGAATGTCTTCTTTAAAGCAAGCAACAATCGAAAGCTTTTTTGCTTAAATTATAATAAAAAAATTTTAAATGATAAAAAAGTAAAAAGAAAAGCAAAAACAGTTTTTAAACAAGCTAGCACTAACTAGTGCTGCCAGTGCTAATCCTGGACAGGGGTCGATCCAGACAAAATTTGGGGCCTATTTAGGGCCCTTTCACAAAAATCTATTTAATAATAGGCCCCTTCACAAAAATAAATTTAATAAAATGGGCCCATTCACAAAAATGAACTTACTAAATCAGGCCCCTTCACAAAATTCCTTTTAATAAAATAGGCCTACGTAACATTCTTTTTCATAAAAATCGTTTGAAAATGTGTTAATTTGTAAATAAAACCAGGTCATGAAAAACAAAAACTTTAGCAAGGAGATTTGAAGAATGTTTTTTGTTCATAAATTCTTGGTTCAAATTTGAGTAATTGGATTTCAACTTTCATTACAAAATGTTATTTTTCACAAAAATATAATAAAATTCACAAAAATAACTTCTACTTTTCACAAAATGGGACCCAAGAATAAAAACCTGCATCGACCACTGCTGGATAAAGGGTGGAGGTTTTAGTATAGCCAGGAATATCCTTTAAATTGTCTGTCCATTAATCCGAACTAGGGTCGGTCCCAACTTGTTCGGATAATCGGCGCTCTACTGTATATAAATTTTACTGAATGTACAGTTTGTGTCAAGGAAAGGCCTTTATTTGCAGATTGCTTACTTTTCGGTTAGCTGGGCGCCAGTGATATATATACTACATATTTATATACATACATATATGTAAATATACATATATATACCGGGTGTCCTAAAAAGTACTGACTGATTTCAAAATTCAATAACTTGCAAACGGTGACAGATATTTAAAAAAATTCTTGCAGGAGGGTTATGCATAAGGTCAAAAGTTTTATTACAGTGATTTTCGATTTTAGTTCGAATTACAAACAATAGATGGCGCTGTAAGCAATAGTCGCTAAATACAGGCTCGATTTTTGGTCCTTTCGCTTGCTCCATGCGGAAAAAGGAGATGGAAATGTATTATCCGGGCTACAAAGTACCAAAATTCGAGCCTGAATTTAGCGTCTATTGATTGCAGCACCATCTATTGTTTGTAATTCGAACTAAAATTGAAAATCACTGTAAAAAAACTTTTGACCTTATGCATAACCCTCCTGCAAGAATTTTTTAAATATCTGTCACTGTTTACAAGTTATTGAATTTTAAAATCAGTCAGTCCTTTTTGAGACACCCAGTATATATATATAATGTATATATACATATATGTATGTATATAAATATGTATATACATTACTGGCACCCGGCTAACCGTAAAGTACCGCAGATTGTTTACAATTAAAACAAAACAAAAATGACATAAAACTCAAAATCATGTTTTCTTTCAATAAAGTAATCTAATTTTTGAAATAGGAACCATCCATATGCAGTAAACTCCCTCTAATCCGCGACTCTAAAATCGGCAAACCCCTATAATTCACACTATGTTTTAGATATAAACAAACAGTTAAAATCTTTTTTTAAAAGCAGGATAATGTACACTTTGACCATAATAAAAGTTGGCTAATCTGAAGAATTTATTAAGAAATTTTTAATACATTTCTGCATTCAAATAGAAGGAAATGTTTATGTATCATGTAAATGACTGCTATATTCTGAATGTATTTGCTAGTTAAAAAAAAGATAAAATAGCTATCGAAGAGGGGTTAGCGATTGAGGATAAATATCTTAGTTTTTTAGAAAAACAAACTTTTGTTACTGATCAAGAAATCCTGATTCATAAAAAGCTTCAAGATTAAATTGTTTGGCACAAATTAAAAGCTATAAAGCAAACCACTATCACTGCAACGTTTGATAGATTTAAAAATAAGTAAAATTGTTTTCTATTAATTTTGTACTATAATATCTTTTAAATGTATTTCTAATATTGAACATAATTTTTATATATAAAAAAAAACATTTTCTTTTATTTCTGTGTTATTTATTTACAGTGTGATTACCATATTTGTTGATAAATTCCAAATTATTATAATGTAAACAAAGGAATGACCTGTAATCCGCAAAACCCTTGGTCCCGGTCTGTGCAGATTAGAGGGAGTGTACTGCATTACAAAATTTACCAACTTTTTATTTTCAAATGGTAACATCCAGTTTTAATACCATATCTCAGTTCCTTTGATCAAAGATAGCCTGAAATAAGGTATAATTTAAATACTTTTTTTTAAATCTTCACAAGGTTGTAAAAGCAAATACGCTAGGGATTTATCGACAAATTTAGAAAAGATAAATTAAGATTTCACAGGAAAAACATTCAGAATCCTACAAAATCAGTAGGAAAATTGTAGAGAAAAGTCTCAGTATAAAATAAACTAATTTTATTTAAAAGAAAATTCGGTACTACTTAGTTATCCCGTCGACCAAAAATCTATCGCCAAACTATAAGATTGAATGCCAATAACGGTTGATCGTAAATGTCACATTCACTTGACTTTAAGCAATTTACACGTGTTTATGCCATCAAGTGATTTTTATTTCGACGTTTTATTTGTATTTTTATTAATGTTATACAGTATAACATCTTTAATCCAGACGTCTCTAATCTGGAAATTTCTGTAATCCAGACATTTCAATATGTTTATTAGTTTTTATTTTCAATTAAAGATTGAAGGGTCTAACAGTATTGAAGGTCTAACAGTTTAGCAGCCTGTGTAAAAATTTTGATAGCACCAAACTTTTTGGCCAAATATTAAGAATTTCTCACAGGTTTAAAAAAAGGGCAGGCTGTCATTGATAAGAAAAGGGAACTTCTTAGACTCTTGAGGCTGTTCTCAAATCCAATAGGACAACTTCCTGACATTAGTTTTAATTTATTTTTGTTCGAAAATGCACGAAACTAGCTGGTGTTGTTGTTCAGAAACTATGTCATCGAGCTGTTTTTCCATTTTTTTTTTGCAAACGCAATAGAGCCTTCAGAAAATATTGTCAAAGTGGACCTTTTGAACAGAATTTCCACGCGAAAGTAGAAAAATCACCCAAGAGCGAGCGAAAAACGGGTTTGTCGCGTGATCGATATCGCTTATAACTCAGTGGGTAATTGATTGATCAAAAAATGGAAAAAAAAGTTCAATTCCAAATCGCTTCCATGGCCAGGCTTTCCAATTTTATATCTTTCCATTAAAAAATGAATTTGTAAATGTGTCAGAATGTTTTGCGCTTGTTCAGCGGAGCAGTTAAGAACAGCCTTAAGGACATTTTTAAAAGTCTTTAAAGCACACTTTTGATTTTAAAAAGCATATTTAATATTTGAAAGTCACAATGCTTTTTCTTTTCTTTTCTTTTTTTTTGTAGTGCAATTTTTACAAATATTCAAATTTTGAAAAAATCTTAAGCTATGTCACAGCCAATACGCTAAAAACTAATTGCTTTAAGAATTTTTCTGTTTTGATTTTTCAAGAATGCTAGATGCAAGCCGCTATACTGCATTTTTCAGGACATCCTCGTTTACATAGATAAAAGTATAAATTTTTTATAATGGAAAATTATGAAAAATTCTCAAAACATAACCTAAGGCTGTTCTTAAGTGCTCTACTCAACAAGCGCAAGATGCTTTGACACATTTACAAATTCATTTTTTAACGGAAAGATATAAAGTTGGAAAGCCTGGCCATGGAAGCGATTTGAAATTGAACTGTGTTTTCCATTATTTGATCAATAAATTACCTATTGAGTTATAAGTGATTTTGATCATGTGACAAACACGTTTTTCGTCCTTTCTTGAGTGATTATTCTACTTGCGCGCGGAAATTCGGCTCAAAACGCCTATTTTGACACTATTTTCTGAAAGATCTATTGCGTTTGCAAAAAAACGGGAAAAACAGCTCAATTACATAGTTTCTGAACAACAACACCTGCTAGTTCCATGCATTTCCCAACAAAAATAAATTAAAACTTATGTCATAAAGTTGCCCTTTTCAATTTGAAAACATCCTTAATACATTGCAAAAATCCTCAACAGTTTACATTGTTATTGAAATCCACAAAAAAATAAACAAATTAAGACAATTCTTTTAGCAGAAAATTGACTGTAAAACTGCCAAACTGCATAGTGTTACTAGGGAAGGTATGAGGGAAGAGGAACAAACACAGTTTTTAGCAATATAAAATAATAAAAATATCATAAGCAAAGACAAAATACACTGAATTATTTGTTATTGAGAGTTTTATACAAAACTAGGACACCATACAAGTTTGATATTAGAAAACAGCAGCACTATAAAAGTTTTTTTAGTTTACTATACCAAATAGCTTAATTATTAACATTCTTTTACATTTTGCGCAAAAGTGATCGGTACATTTTTAATTGAGAAACATTTCTGGCTTATTCACAGTGTTAAAGAAATATATCTTACATGAAACTAATATGACAAACATTGTTAGATAAAATTTAAAAAAACATAGTGAATGCAAAAATTTCAACAAATAGTCAGCAAATAGTAAAATGAACATGTTTTATGCATTAAATATATACTATAATGTGCATAACATGAACATTTCATTTATTGAAATTACTTGGTACTACTTGATTATCCCATTGATCAATTTCGCCAAATTATACAAATTGACATTTTTATTTTAAATGACGAAAGAACAAAATATTAGTAAAACATTAATAAAAATACAAATATAGCATCAAATTAAAAATCACTTGATGACTTAATAAACACGTGTAACGTGTTTAATGTCAAATGAATATGACATTTACGGTCAGCCATTATTGGCATTTAATCTTATAGTTTGGCGATAGTTTTTTAGTCGACGAGATAATCAAGTAGCACCAATTACTTAAATACCGAACAGACAAAAAAATAACAGAATTAAAACCATTGTTATACCTTGAGTGATTTCTCTCACACCATGCTTATTACTGTAGATATAAGCAAGACTGTCTCCTACATTGCAGGTGCAGACAATGAATTTGTCAGAGTTTCGCAGTTGACACACGACAGCAGCACACAATGTGGTAAGATTTCCTTCCTCTTGCAGGATTAAGTTGTGGGCAGCGTGAAATGAACGGAGAAGACAGACAAATACATCCTAAAATTGCACATAATAATAACTCAATCCATAATAAAAATTAAATAACATGTTAAAAAGACAATCATAAATTACTAAGAAAAGGATTTTAATTTGATTTTTTACATTAATTTTATGCATTAGTGAAATATTCTAAAAGTAATTACAGTAGAGCACAACAAACTGAAATTAATGTGGACTGAGAAGGTGATGAGTTATTGAAAATGCCAAGTTTTATAGAATAAAGAGTGGATTACTATAGATTACTGTGTGGATCAGGCTACAATCAAACCAAATGCAGAAATTCTTTTTAAAGTCAATCCAAGCTCGGACCTGAAACAAGAAAGAAAATTTTGCCAACTCAAAACCAGACACAAATCAACCTTCAAGTGTGTGCATGTCTGGTTTTAAGTTGACAATATTTTTTTTTTCTTTAATTGGCTTACTTGATCAGATGCAGGGTTCACCCAAAATAATTAAATGTGAGTCTGAAGGAAGCCTAAATGGAAGAAAATTAATTGATATTCTAATACAAATATGGAAAAATAGCCTGCAATTATATCGCAATAATCAATTTTATTTTTTATGCTGAAAAATGAACATACAGTAGACTATCAAATCCACACAGCTTGAAACCACAGGTTGTGTGGATTTTAGAATTTTGTGGATTTCTGGTCATTGCTCTGTTTACATGTTTTAAACAGTAATTTGAAAGTAATAATGTAATCGAAATTATAATGAATGCTTACAATATAGTAAAATATTAAAATAATTAAGTAAAGTAATAAAAACTAAAACAATAATATTTAAGATAGTTTTAAATTATTATAAGTAAAAGTCAAATAAGCAATTAACAGTGTGCAGTGATGGAACAGCATGGACCTCATTTTGGAGCAGCAAAAAGCCATTTTGGAGCAGCAAAAAGCCACTTTGGAGCAGAAAATAACTATTTTAAAGCAGCAAAAATACTCCTTTTGGAGCAGCAAAATGTCATTTTGGTATTCTTTGACGAAATTCACGTTTTTTTTTTTTTTTTTTTTTGCAATTCTTTGACCAAATTCGCGTTTCTTCTGCGATTCTTTTACGAAATTCGCGTTTTTCCTGCGATTCTTTGAGAAAATTAGCGTTTTTCCTGCGATTCTTTGACGAAATTCGCGACTCTTTCACAAAATTTCGCGTGTTTTCGGAATTCTTTGACGAAATTTGCGTGTTTTTAGCGATCTTTTGAACAAATTTGCGTATTGTGCGCAATCTTTTGACCGAATTCGCATTATTTGGACTTCGTTTTTTGTTGAAATCAGCATGTTTTTCGCTATCTTTTGTTGAAATCAGCATGTTTTTCGCGATCTTTCGACAAAATGTGCGGTTTTTTGCGACCTTTTGATGAAATTTGCTTTTTTTCCGCGATCTTTTAACGAAATTCGTGTTTTTTTCACAATCTTTTGTTCCCCTTTTTGTTCGTTTTTGACATAATTAGCGGTCTTTTGACAAAATTCACGGTTTTTTCGCGATCCTTTGACAAAATTCGCGTGTTTTTCGCGACCTTTTGATGAAATTCGCGTGTTTTTCGCGATCTTTTGATGAAATCTGCGGGGTTTTTCGCTATATTTTAACGAAAGTACGTTTTTTCACGATCTTATGACCGTGTTTTGTTCGTTTTTTGATGAAGTTAGCTATGCTTTGGCAAAATTCACGTTTTTTTTTGTGATCCTTCAACGAAATTCGCGTGTTTTTCGCGATCTTTTGACGAAATTTGCGTTTTATACGCGATCTTTTAACGAAATCACGTTTTTCGCGATCTTTTGACCGCGTTTTGTTCGTTTTTTGACGAAATTAGCGATCTTTTGTTAAAATTCGCGTTTTTTTTTTCGTGATTGTTCGACAAACCTTTTGACCAAATTCGCATGCTTGTCGCAACCTTTTGGCGAAATTTGGATGGAAAATGACTATTTTGGCTCAAGAATTATTATCGAATTGGCGCAGTTGGACGCAATTTTGTTGAAAAATTATTGTTATGGCTCCGAAATGCGCAGAATTATCGATTTGGCGCAGCTGTTCCATCACTGAGTGTGTAATTACAAATTGAATATTTCCAACTGATCAAAAAATGCCTAGGCTGGGGATCGAACCCAGATCCTTGGCTTACAGGGTCAATGCTCTACCGTTTAAGCTAATTGGGCTGACAACTGGTAGCACAATCAAACTGATTGCTAAAGTTATTATACGGATTGAATATTTCGAACTGAGCGAAAAAATGCCCAGGCCGGGAATCGAACCCAGATCCTTAGCTTACAGGGCCAATGCTCTACCGTTTAAGCTAACTGGGCTGACAACCAGTCAGCATATTTCGTTCAGATAACCTTATTGGTAATAACATCTGGTCTGTCATGTAGCCAGTTCAACAGAATAAACTGCAGGTAAAGGAACTCCATATAAATGATGGGTATGTAGATAAACTATTATTTTAACACAATCAAACTGATTGGTAAAGTTATCATACGAATTGAATATTTCCAACTGGGCAAAAAAATGCCCAGGCCGGGAATCGAACCCAGATCCTTGGCTTACAGGTCCAATGCTCTACCGTTTAAGCTAACTGGGCTGACAACCAGTCAGCATATTTCGTTCAGATAACCTTATTGGTAATAACATCTGGTCTGTCATGTAGCCAGTTCAACAGAATAAACTGCAGGTAAAGGAACTCCATATAAATGATGGGTACATAGATAAACTATTATTTTAACACAATCAAACTGACTGGTAAAGTTATCATACAAATTGAATATTTCCAACTGAGCGAAAAAATGTCCAGGCCGGGAATCAAACCCAGATCCTTGGCTTACAGGGCCAATGCTCTGCCGTTTAAGCATGAGTTCAGTCATATTAATTAGAATAACATATTAAAATACATATGAAACAATATAAAAATAAAACAATTTTGTCCCTACATCTGAAATGAAAGTTTCATTATTTATGTCTGCAATGATGTGTAGATTTTAGGGTTGCAGATCTCAGGGAATCTACTGTATGCATACTCACTAATGTTCAAATACATATATATATTAATCTGGTTACCCGACCAGATGAAGGACTGCAATTCACAACACATAATATTTTACTGCACATAACACTAATGATAATTCTAGCATAAGAGGACACAGAAAAGAACATGCCTAAAATAATTGATAAAAGTTAAAAATAAACTTATAACCAAAATTGAAGAAGTGACTAGATCTTGAAATATTCAAACATGAGTGGTAGCCCTAAAGAAAACTATATACAATATGAAAACTCTTTTCAAAAGAAAACAATCAGTCTCAATAACGTACTCCAATATCGTTATATCAAATATAGTGCCACATTATATCAAAGATTTGCAAGGTTAGCAGAAATTATTAACAATTAAAAAAAAAAAAACAAAAACAAAAAAAAACAAACAAACAACAACAAAAAAAAAACAAGTGGTTGTTGAGTTTACAAAAAGTTAAGTTAGTAGGATTCTACTGTAATAATAATAAAATAAATAAAAAATTATTTCAAGATTTAATATTTTGTTTTATTGGCAGAAAAGAAGAATCGTATTTAAATAATATAAAGTAAGACTTTATTGAAAAAGCACCTTGCACATGACATCAACTTTCCAGGTTTTCCCTGACCTGTAGGAACCCTGTTAATGCCCTTTCACTGCATTTGAACACCAGCATTTTAGTGCAGAAATTTTTGCCTTATCTAATCTCAGATTGAAATAATAAATCAAAAATTATAATATGAAAATCTAGTACCAAAAAATTAAAAGAAATGTAAAAGACACTCATCATAAAGGAGTTAATTAGTCATCAACTAATTAGTTAATTTTCAAATTTAAATGAATCATCATAAATATGAAATATAGATTTTAAAATTTGATTTACAAATCACAAGATCTTGGCAAGTTTCTGACAATTAAACATAAAATATATACTACAGAAATAATTCATTTTGGTATTTTTATTAAATACTAGTTTTATAAATATGCACCAGATATTGTACTGAATGTACATTTTAGCGCACTTTATCAGTACATATCAATTTCAGACTGTTCGAAAGGCTGTAACATCATTAAATTGCACTTGAAATAAATTTTTTCCCATTGGCCGTAATGTAACAGAAAGCTTTTGACTATCCCTGTAATTAAACTATACATCCAATTTTCATAAAATTTGAAATGATTTGACAAAATTTTGCAACAATTATATATTTAAAATTTCAGACCATTCGGTTGGATAGTTTTAGCTCTGTTATATGCAGACGGACAGACACACGGAACGAACAACGACTATAGGTGCTACATATTTATATAATTATGAACACACCTAAAAATAAGTAAATTTAAATTATGACGTCATTTTCTGTTCAATATTTTTTAAAAAGTTATTTTTAATTGTAATACGAAAATTGCGTCCGCGATATGGTAATAATACCAATTTTTTCCCTTCTCGTTTCAACAGTGGAAGTAAACTGATTGCCACCAATGTGAAGAAATTTCATAAAAAACTTTCAAAATTAAAAAAAATATATAAAAATGAAAATAAATTAAAAAACAGCTAGAATGGGCACATCTACAAATGAACAGCTTTCATTTAAAAAAATAACTATCAAAATCGGTCCAGTACAAAGCTATGACTAAAAAATGACTAAAACAACAGCCTGGTCTTTTAAATATATAGAATAAGACTAATTATATGAATAATAATAATAAAAAAAAAACCTCAATACTTACAAACGTGCTACAGAGTTTCACAGAAAATTGAAAATCTATAATTAGTCAATATTAACGTAAAAATAAAAAAAATCACAAGTTTACTAAATGGTGTATAAAAAATATTGTAAAGTTAAAAACTAAACAAACATTTAAAAAAAATTATAATAATCGATGTTTTGGTCATCATCTATGACCATCTTCAGGAAAGAGTTGTTACATTGCTTTTAAAGTTTTAAAGAACAAAGTCAAGCTGTCTTGAATTTGAAAAGTTTGTTTAACATAATTTAGTCTTTCTAACAAAGAAAAAAAATTACTCCGCATTACATCTTTAAATTAATTTTAACTTCTACCCTCTAAACTTTATTGCAAAAAGAAAAAACAGAAAACAAATTTAAAATACTTGCAACTGTTTACAATGCATGAATCAAAACCATTATTACCATAGTGGTTTCTATTCTTCCGCCTTCCCTGTACAACGCATTGTTGAGATAATCCATACAACCGTGGACAGCGCAACGAGCTGCAAGGCAAGATTTCTCTCCCCAATTAACACCATCGGCTAAAACCAAGACAGCGCTGTTTTCACGCAAACACACGGCAAAGGCATCTGCAACTGGTTCACCTGCAAAATACATTAAATGTCATTCACATAAATGTAATGCAAGATTTTTGTAATAATATACACTTTTTTTTTTTTTTTTGGTAGGATGAAGAAATACAGGTTTTTCACAAAGTTTCTTTATAATTTCAAGCTTTTATTACATAAAAAATGAACAGATACATGTATGGAAAGTAATAGAATATGAGGGGTATACATTGAAGGGGAGGGGGGGGGTATTAATAAACTTTTATACATGGAACATCGATTATTGGTTGGACAAAGCCCATCAAGGCGATAATCATCCATGTTTAATAAACTTTTATATGCACACCACTGGTTGTATAAAACACACAAAGGTGACAATTGTAGATGTTTTTATTCATCAACATTATTTGATTGCCCATAATCGGATAATCTTTTTAAATCAGAGCAAAGTAGCATATTTTTAAAGCCTGCAGGGTCTGTATGGGGGTTGGTAAGCATAGCTCACAGGAGAGAAAAAAAAAAAAAAAAAAAAAAGAGGAATAATTTGATAAGACTGGATTTTTAAAACTTTGTTCTCATAAGAAGCAGAATTTAATCCTCCCCCCCCCCCCTTTCAAATATCTAATCCCATCAAAATCTTTTCAATACCATGTCTCATTTTGTCATGAACTCGTTGTCTTTAATTAGAATTTCTTATGAAAATTACAAATGTCTTAAACTGTTCTGCGTGATTCAAGAAATTAAGGATAAATGTATGTAGCTTCAGATCAGAGCCATGGAAGTAGGATCAGTGGTCAACCCCAAACAGAACTCAAGATCCTGTGATAAGGGGACCTCAATAAATATGCAGCAGCATCATATCAGAAGTTACAGTCAATTAAGCTTATTTAACAATCCTCAATAACATTTTACAATTCAGAAGAAATTTTAAGGCATCTGTACTATTATAAAATAAAGTGCCATTTTTGGTTAAACAAATTTTTTTCAATTTCATTTAACTTTCTAAAAATATATAAAATTTATTTCTATCTTATTTCATATCAAGGATATGGATGCTTAAAAATTAACTGCTAGTGTATTTAACCTTACTTGTCAATGTTATTTCTATTTATTTTTTATGCAAAAATATATGCATGCCTGCTGATTAAATCTACAAACTAAAACAATTATAACAATGAGTAAAAATTTGAAAATAAACAATTCAGAAATGGCAATATAAATATATATTTGAGCAGAGATAGAAAAATGCCAAATCTTATCAGAAGACAATGTTTGTCCAAGAAAAAAATAAATAAATAAATAAATAAAAATAAACAGCAATAAAAACAAAATAAATAATGACTATATAACATGTTCATAGTAGCCTTTATATCTCTTGCCTTTGATGTGTTACTGAATATCTTACAAAAATAAAGAAGTAATTTCAAGGGATTGGTATTAACTGATTTAACTTTTAAAAGCGTTTATCTGGTTTTAAATTAAAATTCTTATTTTCATGCGAAGCAGAATTGAGTATTTTTTTTCCTTTTCATCCTAACAATGTTCTATCAATATTATGACTATTATGTAATAAACTTACTGTGCTTAATCTTAAAGCGATCTGTGTGATTCAAGAAATTGAGGTCAAATGTAAGGTACTCCAGATCAGAGCCATGGAAGTAGGATCAGTGGTCAACCCAACACAGAACTCAAGGTCCTGTGACAAGGGGACCTCAATAAATATACAGCATCATCATATCAGAAGTTACAGTCAATTAAGCTTATTTAAATATCCTCAATAACATTTTACAATTCAGAGGAAATTTTAAGGCACCTGTACTCTTATAAAATAAAGTGCCATATTTGGTTAAACAATTTTTTTTTTCAATTTCATTTAACTTTCTAAAGAAATATATAATTTATTTCTATCTTATTTCATATCAAGGATATGGATGCTTAAAAATTAACTGCTAGTGTATTTAACCTTAGTTGTCAATGCTATTTTTATTTATTTTTTATGCAAAAATATATGCATGCCTGCTGATTAAATCTACAAACTAAAACAATTATAACAATGAGTAAAAATTTGAAAATAAACAATTCAGAAATGACAAAATAAATATATATTTGAGCAGGGAAAGAAAAATGCCAAATCTTATCAGAAGACAATGTTTATCCAATAAGAAAAAAAAAAAAAAAAAAAGATAAACAGCAATAAAAACAAAATAAATAATGACTATATAACATGTTCATAGTAGCCTTTATATCTCTTGCCTTTGATGTGATACTGAATATCTTACAAAAAGTAGAGTAATTTTAAGGGATTGGTATTAACTGATTTAACTTTTAAAAGCAAATACAGTCAATTCTGTGAAATCCGCACACTTAGGGACCAAGGGTTTTGTAGATTATATATTTTTGCGGATTATAGATCATCCCTTTGTTTACAGTTTATTTTTTAAAGTCTGACTATAAATTAGGAACAACTGCACAAAAATTACAATGGAAAAGAAAAACATAATGCAACACTGGCTGATTATATTTAATAACTAAGATTAAAGAAAATTTAAATCATATAAAATACAAATTTTAAACATTGACACAACACAATAGCAGTTTTAGTTTTTTTTTAAGTCTATGAACACTTATTACTTCTTGCACAGAGATAAAATTTTGTTACAAGAAGATTTAAATATTTATATCCAATTTATATTTAAATATTAATTTATTGGAAAATTGATTACTGAAAAAATACATATACTAAATTTAACTTTGAGTTAAATTGTTAATGACAATTTTCATTGTTTACATTCCAAAGCGTAGTGCGGATAATAGACGTTTGCGGATTATACATCGGCGGATTTCACAGAGTTGACTGTATATACTTTTATCTCGTTTTAAATTAAAATTCTTATTTTCATGCGAAGCAGAATTGAGTATTTCTTTTCCCTTTTCATCCTAGCAATGTTCTATCAATATTATGATCATTATGTAATGAACTTACTGTGCTTAATCTTAAAGCGATCTGTGGGATTCAAGAAATTTAGGTTAAATGTAAGGAACTCCAGATCAGAGCCATGGAAGTAGGATCAGTGGTCAACCCCAAACAGAACTCAAAGTCCTGTGACAAGGGGACCTCAATAAATATACAGCATCATCACATCAGAAGTTACAGTCAATTAAGCTTATTTAAATATCCTCAATAACATTTTACAATTCAGAGGAAATTTTAAGGCATCTGTACTATTATAAAATAAAGTGCCATATTTGGTTAAACAATTTTTTTTTTTCAATTTCATTTAACTTTCTAAAAATATATATAATTTATTTCTATCTTATTTCATATCAAGGATATGGATGCTTAAAAATTAACTGCCAGCGCATTTAACCTTGGTTGTCAATGCTATTTTTATTTATTTTTTATGCAAAAATATATGCATGCCTGCTGATTAAATCTACAAACTAAAACAATCTAACAATGAGTAAAAATTTGAAAATAAACAGTTCAGAAATGGCAAAATAAATAAATTCGAACAGAAAAAGTAAAAAGGCAAATCTTCTCAGAAAGCAACATATTAATGACAGAAAACAATAACAACAATGATAAACAGTCACAACAAAAAAATGCAGACTATATCTCTTGCCTTTGATGTATTCAATACGTTACAAAAAAGTATAAAAAATGTAAAGAAGTAATTGTAAAGGATTGGATTGGTATTAACTGACTTAACTTTTAAAAGCAAATGTGTACTTTTATATGGTTTTAAATTAAAATTTTTATTCTCATACGAAGCAGAATTGAGTAATTTTTTTTTCTTTTCAAATTTCTAATCCTATCAATTTTCTGTATCATTATGTCATGAACTCAATGTGTTTAATGAGAATTTCTCATTAAAATTACAAATATCTTAAATTGATCTGAGGGATTTAAGAAATTGAGTTTAAATGTATGGAACTCCAGATCAGAGCCATGGAAGTAGGATCAGTGGTCAACCCCAAACAGAACTCAAAGTCCTATGACAAGGGGACCTCAATAAATATACAGCATCATCATATCAGAAGTTACAGTCAATTAAGCTTATTTAACTATCCCCAATAACATTTTACAATTCAGAGGAAATTTTAAGGCACCTGTACTCTTATAAAATAAAGTGCCAATTTTGGCTCAACAAATTTTTTCAATCTCATTAAAATAATAAAGTTGTTCTTTACCTTTCTAAAAATGCATAAAATTTATTTCTATCTTATTTTGTATCGAAGATATGATGGTTTAAAAATTAATTATCAGCGCATTTCACAAATGTTGTTAATGTTAGTGCTACTTATTTGTTATTATTATTATTATTTTTAAATGAAGAAATATATGTCGTTCTGCTAATTAAATCCACAAACTAAAATGATTATAACAATGAGTAAAAATTTGAAAATAAACAATCCAGAAATGTCAAAACAAATAAATTCGAACAGAGAGAGTTAGGCAAATGTCAGATGAACATCTTTTTGCATGCTTTTTTACCTACATATCATTCCTACACAATGCCAGCAAGCATGATATGTAGGGAAAAAAGCGTGCAAAAAGACACTCATCTGACATTAGCCTAAAAAGGCAAATCTTATCACAAACCAATGAAGAAAACGATAACAAAAATAATAAACAGTCACAAAAACAAAATAAATACAAACTACATAACATGTTGACAAGTCATTATATCTTTTGCCTTTGATGTGATATTGAATGCATTACAAAAAGAAAAGAAGTAATTTTAAAAGTAAGTAATTGTAAACCGACATAACTTTTTAAAACATATATATACTTATCTAAATAAGGTTTAAAATGGAAACATTTAAAATTTTTATTTTCATAAGAAGCAAAATTGGGTAAATTTTTTTCCTTTCAAATTTCTAATCCTATCAATTTCCTTTCAATACAGTAGAAGATCTTTATAATGCAATTCCATATAATGCAATTCTCCATATAACGCACAACTTCCTCAGATATAAACAATGAATTTTGCAGTTAAGAAGCACCTATAATCCCATATTATAAAAAATTGTGACTTTCTACAGAACTAAATTTGATACATTATTTCAACTTTATGTCCTTAATTCAGGACTTTTTAATGAAAAATTTGCTATTATTACAGTAAACAGTTTTGAAAATGAGTAATATAATGAATGATTTGGTCCAGGTATACTTGGACCTTAAGTAAATTTAAGAATGTGTGGAATGATCTATATTATGCTAAACATTATTATCTGGATAACTTCTGGTAACAAGGAAAGCAGTATAAAGATACTCTAATGTATTTTGATATGTTTCAGGCTATTTGGCCATGTTTACAAGATAAATTTAATGATATGTGAAATGTGATCCATATAACGCAAAATTCTATATAATGCACAACCTTGTGTTTTTAGGTTTGCGTTATAAAGATCTTCTACTGTATTATGTGTCATTGTATCATGAACACAGTGTCTTTAATGAGGATTTCTTATGAAAATTACAAATGTCTTAAAATGTCCTGTGAGATTCAAGAAATTGAGGTTAAATGTAAATAAGTAACTTCAGATCAGAGCCATGGAAGTAGAATCAGTGGTCACACTCAAACAGAACTCTAGGTCCTATAAAAAAGTGGACCTCAATAAATATATAGCATCATCATATCAGAAGTTACAACAATTAAGCTTATTTAACCCTTTTTGGTGTGGAGTATTTCTGTTTAAATGCTGATGAAATAATGGACTGATACCAGAATTTATTAGAAAATACGAACTGGCTTATTTTCAAGTACATTATAAAAGGAAAATTTTAATTAAATATTCTGGGTGACAATAAAATAAAAATTAGGTGTACTTTTATAAGAACACCGCAAGTGAAAGGGTTAATTATGTTATATCAGCAAGTGTGCAATCCACTGGATACCACGTCGAATTGAGATTAGCCATCCTGCCCTCAAAAATTGTCATCAAAGCTATAGCTGTGTGATCCATGGCGACACGCTGTTCCAGCTCTCTACCAATAAAACAGCCAAATGGGATTGGACTTCTGGTCTGAATTCTGATGTGAGTACGCTACAGTACTTCCACATTATAAGGGCTGTTCGAAAAATGCAATTCAACTGAAAATGCACGCTGCTCCCTCGCGCACCTCATATTTTCTATTTAGGGGTACAAGGCAGAAACTTGCATAGCTGCTGCATTTGCCAAGCTGATCCCCACTTTTCTACGACCTCCCCTTCCTTCACAATTTACTTTGAAGAAAAGGAAATATCAGAATTCCATCTTGTAGCAAGGTAGTTTGGACTTAAATTCTACAGCTTCCATTCAGAATAAATTGCATTACACAATGATAAAAAAAAAGGCAACTAACATATAAACATTTTTAACCTGTTTATTAAGTATAATTTAATGTTGAAATAACATTTTAAACTCATATATACTAGAACTTACAAACACAAGGATTTAATTTTTTAAAGTTAAATAATAAATAAATAAAATAAAACACAACAAATTATATCTTTATAAAAAACAATATAAATGTAAAATTTAAAAAAAAAACATAAAAAAAAAATATTTAGAATAATATATACATATATATATTTAAAGGTCACTATTACATTCTCATGTTTCATTCTTTAATTTGGATAGATCACACAAAGCAATAACTATAGCATAAAACTATTACCTGCATTAGTACTGGTAACGGGATGTTTTTCATATAAAGATGTTGCTATACCATAGGCCCTTTCATCAGGCTGGTCCCAGTTTTTAATACCGGCAATTTCGTCTGTGTAGATTGTTGTATAATCTAAAAAATCATTTGTCTTTATTAAACACATATTCATAATAATATTTTGTACATTATGAATTGCAATAATTAATTACAATTATGTCAGAGTTCTTATATATATTTCAATATCAATTGACCAACTGGATATTTTAAAGATTTTAATGACATCGATTGTGGGCAGTAATCTCAGGTTCCATTAATAAAAAATAACTCATTTCATATTTATATGATAAATAAATGCATTTAATTACATTAATGATTTGTATTGACCATTCAATCACATTTGTATTTTAAGTAATTCAAAATTGCTTTGAGAAATCATAAGATGTATATACAGTGAAATACATTTAACACGAAACTGAGGGGGTGGAAATTTTCTTTTGTGTTAAAAGATTTGTAAAAAAAAAAGAACAACTCACAAATATTTTCGACGTTGTTAAATTTTATTTCGATTTCCTATTAAACTACTAGTGTGTTGCATCCATTAGGATAAAAAACAGGTTAAAAAAAAAAATGTTTTTTGTGGGAAAAAAAATCATATCTTTCTTTGAGGTGTCTTTTTCAGCATTTTGAGATCTAGCTCGTTTGAATCAAATAAGCAAAGCTATCTCCAAATCTTCGTGCTTAGCGCTTCTCATATGTTTTCTCTCTGGCTTAAACATACTGCGCTCAAACATTAACGTAATGGGATCTCCGTTTTTTATTATCGTTGATGAAGTAAAATTGGCAATGCCAAACTCTTTCCAGATTTCTGGTTTTGTCCTTTTTCATCAACTGCATTAAGCAGCTTCATCTTCATTTGAAGCGAAATAGCAGTTTGTTTTCGGACCGACTTCTCAGTATTGTGCTCATAAAACATAAGCTAATAATAATTTTAAAAAAAACCCCACAAAATTCACTGACTTTCACACAAAATTCAGTGGTTTTAACACAAAATTCACCAATTTCAACTCAAACTAACTAGATCGAAAGCGATTTTTTTTCGTGTTAAACGATTTTTGTTTCGTGTTAAAAGAAAAAAAATGTATTGCATAGTATACTGTCTGGACCACTATATCATTTTGTGTTAACCGATTTTTCATGTTAAGCATTTTCGTGTTAAACATATTTCACTGTATATTAAATATAACTGGAATGCCACATTCACCTTGGTGGATTAAATCAAATTAAAAATTAATAATTTTGCTAAAAAGATGCATTTAATTCTTTAAAAGATGTCACAATATGTAAAAGCTGTTACTTCATATAAAAAACAGTTTTAAAAATTTAAAACTTCAATACCACACACTGAGTACTTTTAATCACAGTATCTGAACATTGATCATGACATTGTGATCGAAAGCACTTGTCAGTTTTAGTCTGATTTAACTATAGTTTTGTCATATATATATATATATATTTATAATGAAAGTTAAATATCAAATTTTATGAATTAAAACAAAATTAAAATAAATTAAAATTGTTTCAATATCTCAAAATTAAGTCCAAGTTGAGCACTGTTGATTCAATTTTACTGTTATGGAAACGACGAATTCTTTTATATTGAAATGAATAACTGCTAAATGAATCTTGCCTTTATTTTGGAATACGCTTAAACATATGAAAGTATTTTTTATATATGAAACAATTTTTAAAGTAATAAAATCAAATAACAAGCAACATAAATATGTAAAATGAAAAAATGTATTTATTAAACTCTCTCATTGTTTATGTTTAAATTCATTAAATACTTTTTACACGCATTCTAAAAATCAATTAACAAACAATTTTCAGGTGCATTAAAATCGTTTGCTTTTGGCGAGGAAAAGTACTGCTTGCCAAATACTCAAAAGTATTTTATTTTTTTACAGACTTTCTACTGTAATTCCACTGCTAAATTTGACTGATCCTTTATTACATACATAAGTAGTTTAATGGGTATTTTTTTTTTCAAAATATTCTGAGTATGCCCAGTAAGGAGACCTTCCTTGTAAGAATAGGGATCCATGTTCCAGATATCAACAACGGCTTTCCCTTATTTCAGTGCTGATTTCAGGGGGTGGCCTGGGGGGGGGACATCCCCCCCAGAAGATTTGAGATTTTGTATTTTCAATAGTCAAAAAGTGCAATTTCTCTCCCCGGAACTCTATAATGTTCCCCCCCCACCCCCCCCTGAGCCAGAGAAATCGCACCCGGATAAAAGGGTCTGAATGCAACACTGCCCTTATTTTCATTCCAACTGATGTTCATGGTAGTGTTCAAGGATGCCCGCTTAACCCTTTATGTACGGAATTATTTATCAAGAAATTGCTTTACCTCAATATATTTTTTCATTAAAACTGATTAAATATACGGGTAGTTATAATTTTTTTTTTTTTTTTTTTTTTTTTGTAAAATATTTACAAAAATAACCAGATTAATTAACCAAATATACTCTTATGGAAATATCACAATTCTTATAACATCAATGTATTTAAATGTATTATGATCCTCTCTCTAAATGGAAAGACTTTTGCAGTTGAAAATGGGCAATTTAGACATTTCCTCCAAGGGGGAAATTATAAACCTCTACAGAGGGAATTCCCTTTCTGGGTCATTAAGGCAAGTCACACACGAAGGCGACATGTAAGACATGTCGCGTGAATTCAGGGGAAAAACTAGTTTAAAACAGGTTTCGACCAGTTTTTTCTCCCAAATGTTGTGCTTCATGTTTCCTGTCGTCTCAGTGTGGGATGCGCCTAACGCAAAAGAAAATTCGAAATCTTCTGTGGAAGGAAATCCCCCCCCCCCTCCCAAAAAAAGTTCCAATTTTGCTATTTTGTAGGGAAATTATTTTTCCTTCTTTATTATGCAGCTTTAGTGTTCTGTCTTATAATAAGCATGAGCAATTAAGGGTACATATTGAAGAAAAACCACTCCTTCAGAGATGCCATATGTTATGAATTTTCGGTAATTGTTACGGTTTCTAACGACCATGCACTATATTCCAATGTTCATTGCATATTACCGAAATTTGTGGGTCTAAATACGGGAAAAGGGCTTTCAGAGGCAGATATTTCTGGTAAAATACTAAAATATTAACTTGTAAGATAGCATCTCCGACTAAATTTTAACTGCTGTTTTAGTCGTGGTAAGTTAGTTAAAATTGATTTCGGATTAAAATTAAATACAATATTCAAACCAGAACTCAATTTACTTGAAATTCATAAATAAAAACTACTGGGATCGATTTAGATTTACATTCATACAAAAGATAACAAAATAAATGAAAAGAATGCTGTGTGTCAGGTAAAGCACAGATAATACCAAAATAATCGATTGTGAAGTACAAGAGACAATTGGCAAGTTCAAGAATTATAAATAATTTTGATTTTTACTTAAGGCTGTTCTCAACTGCTCTGCTCAACAAGCGCAAAATGTTCTGACACATTTACAAATTCATTTTTTAATGGACAGCTATAAAATTGGAAGCGATTTGGAATCGAACTGCGTTTTCCATTTTTTGCTCAATGAATTACCTATCGAGCTATAAGTGATTTTGATCACGTGACATGGCATTTTTCTCCCCTTATTAACTGGATTTTCTTCTTTCATTTGGAAGTTCAGTTCAAAATGCCAACTTTGACAGTATTTTCTGAAAGATCTATTGTGTTTACAAGAAAACGGAAAAGAAACAGTTCAATGACACAGTTTCTGAATAACACCTTCTAGTTTCATGCGTTTCCGAACAAAAATGAATTAAAACTTATGTCAGAAAGCTGACCCTTTGGATTTGAGAACAGCCTTAAGTAATAAAACAAAAAACAAATAATTTTTTTTGTTCATAAAACTAAAAGCCTGAAACAAGGAAGATAGAATAAACAAAAACACTTTCCACACTTAAATTCATTTCTATTAAAAAGTGTACGTGTTGTCACAATCTTTTATACAATAGTATGCAAAAAATTACTCACTTTTAAAAGCACAGAGCAGATACAAAACTTGATCATTACTATACACAGGGTAATTTTCTAACTTAAATTAAAAAGTTTTTAATCTGCTCCTTAAGTATTAAAGTTTTTAATCTGCTCCTTAAGTATTAAAGTTTTTAATCTGCTCCTTAAGTATTAAAAAGTAAGTAATTTTCTGCATATTACTGTGTAGATTGTGGTAACACATACACTTTCACTAGAAATGAAGTCAAGTTCTTGAAATGTTTCTGTTTACTTAAGCTGAGTTCGTGAGCTAGAAAAAATGCAAAGGATTTTATCTTTCCCGATAGTACAGAATCATATGAATGAAAAACATGTAAAAACATACCTTGCGATACCGATATCTTTTTTTCACTGGCACTAACTTGATCAGTAGGTTTTTCTTCTACTATGTTAGCATTAGCTTCATCAATATTTAATTTATTAATATTCTCGGAACTACCTTCATAATCTTCATCGATAAAATCGACATCTAAATCTAGATATTCGAAAGGCTTTTGTTTCCGGTTAACACATGTCAGTCCACCTGATGGTCCAGTATGTGCAGCAAGAACGACTTTGGAGAGCCTGGAAACTTTCTTCATCGGCAGATCGTAACAACATTTTCCAAAAATTATTTCTGGCTGGTTTCGTTTAATTTGCCTGAAATACAATAAAACAAAATTAATCGTTTAATAATTAAAGGTAGATCGTGAAAATATCATTTATTATGAACAAACAAAATATTGTAACCAGTATAAAATCAAATAATACAGATTAAAAAATTTAGCACATACAATCTCACAATGGAACATGAAGCAAAATAACTGATACAGCCACGGGGCTGTACACTCGTGGAAAAAAAAAGTAAACACCCCTACTAACTCCTCAAGAAATTATCGTAGACGAAAGTTACTGGTACCGAAGGATTGGAAATAAAGTCTACTTTTAAATGATGTATATAAAATTTGCTTAGGGGGCCATCTACATATTAAAACGAATCCAAACTTTATTTTTTTCAATAGCAATACCCAATTTTAACCAGATATTTCAAATCTTCGGTTCAAACTATGCCTAGACACCAAATTTCAAGTCTTTTGAATTATAAACATTCAAAATTTAGTGCTTCTAATGTTAAATTACATTTCCATATTTTTATTTATATATCCTGAAATTATGCTCCTAATATGCTAATTTTTTGTGTAGCAATAATACTAATATATTAAAACATAAATATGTTGAATTTGCAATTTTTATAATTTTATGATATGAATTATGAAATTAATAATCGAAAAAATTATGAATTGCAACCTACAGTTTTTTTGATGGATTTAGTTTTATTAAGTCCTGCTTTATGAAAATCCAAAATTTCACAATTTTCTTCAAAGTAGTTTTCAAATTATACTTAAAAAACAGCAAAAGGATGTTTTAAGGGGCCGTCTGTGATAGAAGTGACTAGATATTTCGAAATTTCTTCTACTGTTGTGTAATCTAGCAGGCTTCATTGACTGCTTGAGTGGCGCTTAAGGTGACTTGATCAGGAAGGGGGCTCTCTCGGTTAACAATCGAGTACGGAACTTCAATTTGGATACAGCCCTTAAAATACGCTCGTTTTAAAATAATTAATTTCTCGGAAACTTATGGTACGAATTGCATAAAAAATTGTTTATAGGGTAATTGAAGGGTGTAGAGTTCATTTATGCTGTCAGAATTGTGTATTGCTATTAAAAAAAAACAAAGCTATGGCTCGTTTTAATAATTAGATGGCTTCCTAAGCAAATTTTATATACATCATTTAAAAGTAGACTTTATTTCCAATCGTCCGGTACCAGTAACTTTCTTCTACGATAATTTGTTGAGGAGTTAGTAGGGGGTGCTTACTCCCCCCCCCCCCCCCACGACTGTACAGTCATGGAAAAAAAAAAGTAAACACCCCTACTAACTTCTCAACAAATCATCGTAGAAGGAAGTTACTGGTACCGAACGATTGTAAATAAAGTCTACTTTTAACTTTACGATAATTTGTTGAGGAGTTAGTAGGGGGTGTTTACTTTTTTTTCCCGCGACTGTACATATATTACGTTATCAACTTTTTGGTAATTTTGGTTTCACCCCCCCCCCCCCCCTAATGATATTGTTATCAGTGTCTTTTTTTTTTTTTTTTTTTTTTTTTTTTTGCTGTTTTTCTTTTTATACGTTTGCAAGGAATGCATATATGGTTACATTTATTATTCACATATTTTACCGATTTAAATGAAGAGAAGTTAATAAAATGTCATTATTATATATGAAATAACTTTATATCAAATATTCTAAGAAGGGTTTACTACAGTTAATACGCGTCCCCGCTTAATATGCGAATTTCCTTCGGTCCCTTGAAATATGCCTATCTTAAGCATGCAAACAGAAGAAGAAGAAAAAAATAATAATACGCAAATTTTTATCGTCCCTTGATCTGCGTATTAATGGGGTTCGACAGTACTTAAAAATATTTAGCAACAGCTTTTTGTTATATAATGCATTCAACAGTAGTAATATTGTCTTTTTGCACTTGCCCCCTGCACGGGGTTAAGCAGAACTACTTATAAACAAAACAGGTGGGCAACATTCTTCCCCATTTTTTACTACTGACCATAACTAGAGAAACTCCAACTTTTATCCATTGTAGGTTCTCTAACCATAACAAGTGTTATTTTGATCTTGGTTTTTCTAACAACGAATTATATGCGCATACGGCAGAAGAATAGGACTGGCGAACATTGGGATATTCCGTATTTTGCAATGAAATTATTTTATAATGATTTTAATAATAACTTTGCATTTTCATAAAAATCGATAACAGACAAAAAACAGACTGTATTGAGGAAAAGAAAAAATTATAAAAAACGAAATTTTTGGTTGGAAATTATAAAAATTATAAAAAACGAAAATTTTGGTTGGTTATAAATAACGAAAATTTTGGTTGGATCAAAAATGATAACAATATCAAAGGACAACCTCCCCCCCCCACTTCTAAAGTCATAACGTTATAATACGTACAGCACCTACTTAGCAGAGAGGCAAAACTTACAAATTGAAACTATGATATAATCCATATGCTGTAGCTGTATTTACCCATGTAAGTCGTGCCTTCCTTTAATACGCGCACCGCGAGTTTAATTACGTTATTTTCGAGAAAAGTATATATACAGGGTTTGAAATAGGCATTGAGTTTTATGAGGAAATTTCTTCCTTTAGCCCAAATTTATGGGCCTTTTTCAATTTTAATGAAGGTTGGGTTATATTAAAGTTCTTAATAATTTATATATTTTTTTCATTATAATAGTTACCTTATATTTACTATATTTATTACAATGATACCATATCGTTAGCTTTATTAAATCCAATTATATACTATACACTTTAAAAAATCTGCACAGCCCGTTACCAAGGACTTTGCAGGACTGATTAACTTTATGATTATTTTCACTTGCGTTTAGAAGTTCCATGAAATATTGTTTTAAGACTCAACTAGATACACTTGTATATTTTTTAATTAAACTATTTAAGCTTTAAGAGTAAAAAAAAAAGAAAAAAAAAGAAGAATACGACATTTGGAATCGGAGGCACTCAAAACTGGGGGAATCAAGCCACGGTCCTGTCTGCAATCAGGATCTGAGAAGTTAATGACTGAACTTTATATCCACAGATGGCGCTAGTATATCAATTGAATACCAGAGCAAAGGCTGAAATGCACGTGCTACTGATAAAAACGACATATTGGGACATTGTTGACAGTTCTTTGATTGGTATTTTATCCACCAGAACACACACTCATAACGATAACGATATTATGCCGAATGAGAGCATTGGCATACATGAGAAAAGTAAATTAGATTGGAACAAATGAGAAAGAAACAGGGGCTACAGAAATTGCAAGGTGTATTCATTTACAGACCAAAAAAGAAAAAAAAAATCTACTGTCTCCCTTTTCATTCGATCCAACCTAATAAATACAGGTAAAATGTGAGAAATTTTCCGCAATTTAACTCCGCATTATTTCGCTTTTAAATCGGTTTTTAATTCGCTTCTAAAAAGCCTGCATCCCTCCAATTATTAAGGGGGCTGGTCACTCAGTTTCGGAATTCTCCTCCGTAATGTTAAGTTTATGGACTTTTGATGCATTCGTTTATTTAAAGTAGCTTCTCGGGAAATTCATATTTTTAACATCTTTTTTATGTGTACTCTTCTTAAAGAATGTCTCTTTTTTCTTAGTTTTCAAAATATTTCTAAAATCTATGCTGAATTTAATATTTTATGTGTTAAAAGCGTGCGAACTGTGAGTAAGATTTTAACACTTCCTATAAAATTAAGTCTATACTTTACAAATATTTTGAGAACTAAGAAAATAAGAGACACCTTTAAAGAAGTTTACACAAAAAATAGAAATTAAAAATATTAATTTCCCGAAGAGATATTTCAAATATACGAATGCATCAAATGCCCATACACTTTACATTAATCAGGGGAAATCGGAAGCTTAGTGATAAGACCCCAGGGCGCGACTGTACACTATGTTAGGTACGCTAGGTATTAATAATAAAGGTACCATTTTAATGAACGTCATTATGTAGGGGTGCCTTTAATGGTCGAATTAAAATATTCCTTTTTCAGATTATTTTTCTTGAGTAAGGAATGTATAAGGGCGCTAATAAAAGAGATTCCATAAGCCTAGAGGCGCTATATGCCTCCGAGAACTGCTGAATTAAAACATTTTCTTCAGAGAGAGAGAGGGGGGGGGGGTACTTTTATACATTTGATAAGTACAAGATCCCACGTTTTCAGTTTGGGGGGGGGGGGGTCCCCTCGGACCACCCTGAATTTATCACTGCCATTGACCGTTCCAGGATTAGTAATTGATTTACAGAATTTTAATATGTGCAAAGAATCTGGGATCCCTCTTAACCCTTTGAGGGGCAAGCAATAATGTCTCTGTAATATTGAATTCTCGCCGGAATAATCGCAAAATTTTATTTTTAAACAAGAAAAAGCAATTTTTCAACATTTCCCCCCCCCCCCCTTTTTATACTAACAACATCTCTTCTACTGTACTTTTTTACTTTATATTATAAAAATCTTATAAAATACTATAAAAAATTTTAAAAAATATTTCAAAATACTTACAAAAAATCAAAAAATTTTAGAAAATACAAAAATATATCTTGTTGTTGTAATGCTATACTTAAACTTTCTTTTAGACTCTTCCTTCCTTTTTTATTCTTTTTATGCGAGCTCTTTTCCCATCCATTCCCCAGTCAGATTTTATTTTTTTACTTTTATGCCCTCACTGCTACCAGCTATGAATTTTGCTTAACCATTTAACCTGCACAATCTTATGTGACGGGGATGTGGGGCAAGTGGCCCCGGGCTCCTCGACCAAATCGTCTAGAACCCCTCAACATTTTCCCCTCCAAAGTTAAAAATATAAAATTTAGTTAAAAGTTTCTGGTGCGAATCTTGTTTAAATTAGGTGGGATATAATATATCCCACCGCCCCTCAATGGGTTAATTAATCATTGATGTAGACACGTGTTGTGTTATCTTTTCAGAAATAATTGGTAGGTATTTTAGCTGTCGCTTATTCATTTTTTCAGTAAAGGAAGAACTTATAAGGACTATACTGCACGGATTCGGGGAATCGTCAGTCTCAGCGTAAATAAGGAAATTTTGTTGGGAGGTTCTATAGGACGTTTCATAATAACATGCGGTAATGAAACCCAACCAGCATTACTTATAATATGACGTTTTCGATACGATATTTCCTTGTGGTACACCGATTAATAATTTCGTTTCGTTTGAAGCTACATTTCATTTCACGAGGCAATTATTTGTCGAAATCTTATTCTGATAATTAAGACTCAAACTGTTGAAGCACTGAATCTATATTGCACAATATTTTATTTTTTATTTTCATGCTCTTTCCTTAGGGGAGATAGAGGAAAGTGTAGTGTTGAATTCAGACATTTTTCTCCGGGAAATGGGGAGGGGAGGAATTTGCATTTTTAGACCATTGCCAAATACAAACTCTGAAGTCTTCCGGGCCAACCTCTGAATTCATCAAAGCTTGTGCTACCCGAATCCAAAATATTTAAAGTAAACCCGATCCGAACCTGAAATGCAATGAAAAATATTAGCATCAATCCAACCCGGCATGATGCGGAACTCTAGTCTGAACTTCTTGGCCCTGAAAAGGTTAAATATCAGGAAACCTTAATTTTTGCGATTTGGACAACTTTTAATTTTTTTAAACATAAGTAATTTTTTTCCCAAAATTAAAAAAATAAAATCGGCCTTGAAAGAGTTAAAAACTTTTTAACCATTTGAAAAAATAGTTATTGTCCTCTGTCAGGGTAGGAAATCAAAAACATATCTGAAGCGTTTTATTGATTGAATCCGCATTTTATTCGTTTTCTGATTGGGTCTATACAGTAATCTGTATTTTCCCTTTACTTTCAACAGAGACGGATACTTCTGATGCCAAAGTAATAAAACCTACGAAAAAAAAAATTAATAACTCAGAAACAAATTGAGATACAGCTTTCAAACAAATTGCATTTAAAAGTATATTTTTTTTCTCTATACGACGGTGTTAAAAATAATATTGTGGGATGTTTAGAAGTTTAAGAATGAAATTTCATTTAAAATGGGTCCAGGAATATTAATGTTTAATCCATGGCGTACGTAATGTATGACCAGCTCCGTAGAAGTTTAAAAATTTACAGTACCGAAAAATGTAATCCATGGCGTACGTAATGTATGATCAACTCCGTGCGATTTTTTATGTCTTAAATTTTAGTCTTTGAAAAAACATTTTCCAAATGGTCGTTCTAATTTGTTAAATTGCATTTTTTTTTTTTTTTTTTACACCGTTGAATAACTGTATGGACAATGGAAAACTGTTTCTTCACCCACGAGTTTTGCTAGATCAGAGTTCACAACTTACTGCAAAAACAAACAAAAAAAGGAAAAAAAAAGAAAACGAGATTACACCTCCATCATTCACTTTCGTTCAATGAACAACGCCTTGCCAGTTTTCATCGTAAAATCTGAGCTTCCTGTAGAAACTCACGCGACCAGAAAAAACACCGCCACCATTTTGATATTCCTGAAACAATAGGGAAAAAATGTCCTTGACCTATTACGAAAAGGACAAGACGGTTTCGCTAAGAAAAAAAGCGCCAAGTTTTTCTTTTCAATTTGCTCCTATTTAATTTTATGACGTAGAAAGGTGATTAATTATTTCAGTTTTTAAAATAAAGAATCCGGATTTGTGGCACGAATTCAGCTATGTAAGTGAAATTCAATGAATGAAATACCACTTTTATTTAAAACCAGCCACCTAAAGAAAAATTAAACTGGGATATTGATATTTTTTTTCTCCATATATTGAAAAAATAAATAATCGCTTTAAATTTATGGAATACAATTTTCAGAATTTAATGCTATTATTTATTTCGATTTTTATTTATTTATTTGTTAAACTTATAGTACTTTTATCTATGTTCGATGTAAAACAAAGGAAGTGAATAAAATAAAATTATGCTCCATATTTATTTCAATGCATTTTGAATTTTTTTTTTCTTTTTTCTTTTTTTACTTTTATGTTAGCCAAATGCAGGTAATAAACCACCAAATATTGTTCCAATTGGAATGATTCGCATTGTATTAATTTCGTTTAACCCTTTACCCGGTACATAAGTAACATTAAAATGACTTGTTATAAAATTCATTTAATACATCGATTAGTCGTAATACAGTTTGGAATGAGTAATAGATACATTACTTTATCTTGTTCCAAAAACATCAATGGTTACACAAAACAAAAACATGTTTAAAAGGATGATTTCTTTTGCCTTTGCATCTTTTCAGCTTTCTTGGCGTTGGGGAGGGGGGGGGGGGATTTTTCAATTCGGAAATATTTCTATATTTCTATTGTAAGAACATTATAGTTGTACATTTCCTAATTCTACAAAATATTAAGAAAAATATTTAAAATAAAAGATTTGAGTGGGATTATAAATATTGTACAAAATCCCTAGAAATTCAAATTTAATTAATCCTTCAGTCCTTCTAAAATCATTCTAAAATTTATTAAATGATTTATGTAAATCTTCTAATGTAGTCTAAACAATTCACGAAAAATGCTTTAGAAGATAAAATTTTCATGAATTCACAATTCAATACATAAAGGTTTAAAATATAAGCCTTTCACTCATTTCATTAAAATTACATAATTTACATTTAAAATGCATACATCACAAACATTTAAATTACATGTTTTTCACTATTCCATTTAAAATACAAAAAGAAATTAGTATAAACCAAAAACATTGTATTTCAACATCAAAGAATTGTTTCTAACTTTCACAGACGAAAAATAAAAGCTGCTATTGGTTAGATTTGCACACGGTTAACATAAAAGTACCCTTTCTTTTCTTTTTCTTTCTTTTTTTTTCTTTTTTTTTTCTTTTTTTTTTACTTGCGTTCGTAATTATATAAATAAGTAGCACAGTCGTAGTAGTCGTCTGGTCCGTCCGTATGTCCGCATTGTTTTATTTATTGGTTGATGAATGTTTTAATTTCGTTATGGCATATAAGCTGGAACCAAATGCTGAGCTACTTATTAATTTAAGTGCAAGCGGATTTATCTTTCGTAAATCGTGATCGTCTGCACGCGATAGAAATAAATTAAAAAAGAAAAAAAAATCATCCTTTAAAAATTTTTTTAACCCTTTATGCCCCGACGCTACTTTACAGTACCATTAAAATAACTCGTTATAAAATTCATCCAATACATCGATTAGTAGTAATACAGTTTAGAATGAGTTATAGATGCATTACTTTATCTTGTTCCAAAAGCATTATTATTGATTGCACAAAACAAAAATATTTTTAAAAGCATGATTTATTTTGCCTTTGCAACTTTTCAGCTTTGTTGAAAGATTGGGGAGGGGGGGGGGGGGAGTTTCAGTTCGAAAATATTTCAATACTTCTATTGTAAGAACATTATATTTGTACATTTCCTAATTCTACAAAATACTAGATTTTTTTTTTTTTCTTTTAAATAACAGATTTGAGTGGAGTTATAAATATTGCACAAAATCCCTATAAATTCAAAAGTAATTAATTACTTTTTCTTGGCAAAATCCTTCTAAAATTTATTAAATGATTGTGTAAATCTTCTAAGGTAGTTTTAAAAATTCACGAAAAATGCTTTAGGAGATAAAATTTTCATGAATTCATAATTTAGGAGATAAAGGGTTGAAAACAATAAAAATTGAGTAAATTGCTATACAGTTTTCAAACAAAGTGCCATAGAGTTTTTAAAAAAATTGCATTTGAAAGTGCACTTTTTCCCCATTGGACGGCGTAAATGGGGGGATATTTAGAAGATTAAAAAATTCAGTAAAGGTCAAATTTAATCGTCTGCTGTTGCCACCGTCAAAAGGATATCAGCATCACGCACAGATACGTTTGTCCTTTTTAATATAGATAGATAGTAGATGAAATGAAAAATATAGAATTGAAAACTTTTTAATTTTTTTTCTAGCCACAAATTTAACTAGTCGGATGTACCAATCCCAAAACTTTCTTTTATCTCATACATGTTAATACTTCAAAATTCGCTATCACATTGCCAAAATTAAATGGCAGTCTATGCCTCTCATGAGGATTCTAAAGATATGAAATTCCGTTGTTTATTTCTTGAGATATGACTATCGCTGAAATTGTCTAAATCCAGAAAAATGCAGCCTAGTAGCGCCACCTATTGGGTGATTTATACCAAATCCTCATCAGCAACAACTTACATCAACGTCTAACTGAATCTGAAGTTTGGAGAAAATCCGTGCATTAGTTTTTGAGATAGAGCTATTGCGAAAATCGCGAAAATTCTAGCATAGCAGCGTCACCTATTGGGCGATTAACACAAAAACCTACTCAGCAACATCTTGTGTCAACGTCTAACTAAATCTGAAGTTAGATGAAAATTCGTCCATTAGTTCGATAGATAGAGCTATTGCGGGAATCATGAAAAAGGCAGCACAGAAGCGCCACCTGTCGGGCGATTTACATTAACACGTAATCAGCACCAATTCATATCATGGACTAACTGAATCTGAAGTTTTATGAAAATCCGTGCATTAGTTCTTGAGATATAACTATTGCGGAAATCGTGTAAATCCTGCAAAATTCAGCATAACAGCGCCACCTCTTGGGCGATTTACACCAAAGCTTAATCAGCATCAACTCATATCAAGAACTAGCTAAATCTGAAGTTTGATGAAAATCCATGCATTAGTTCTTGAGATAGAGCTATTGCGGAAATCGTGAAAAATGCAACATAGCAGCGCCACCTGTTGAGCGATTTTCACCAAAAACTAATCAGCATCAATTTGTATTAGGGACTAACTAAATATAAATTTTTATTAAATTCCGTGCATTAGTTCTTGAGATAGAGTGCCCACAAAATTTGTGTCACATACAGACAGACATTTTGTAAAAACATGTTTTTTTGGAATCTCTGACCCCTAAAACGTGTAAATCCGTCGAAAATTGGAATTCGAAAAATTTCATGAATCCAATACTTTCTACTTGTAAAGATAGAAGTAAAAATAGGGGAAAATTTATAGTACAGTAGACTTCTGACTTTCCGACATCGCACACTCGATTAACCGAAAACCTCCTTATATTTGTGATAACATTTAAAAATTCCGGATAAAATTTATTACTTTTTTAACACAATCAATCATACAAAACTTTAAAAATAATACAAATGCTAGAAAATTATTACAATGCTGTTAAAATATTATATATATCTTATGGAATAGAATTTAAAATATTTCTATATATTTCTATATATTTGTTTCTATCCAAAACAAATTGGAAAAAAATTCACAGTACAGTAGACTCCGAATTGTCCGACACACTCGATTAACCGACAACCTTCATCTATTTCATTATAATTACAGTAAAACCTCCCTAAAGGGACCACGTTCCGTTCCAATAAAAAATGGTCGCTCCGAGAGGTGGTCTCTTAATGGAGGTCATGTTTAAATCTAGATTTTAATTGTTGAAAAAAAGAAACAATTAATGTTACTAAAATATATTTTTCACATTAGGAAAAAATATAAAAATTTGAGTATCAAAACAAAAGATAATTGCATAAGTTAATTACTGCAGAATTAAAAAAATGAATATATTGACGTTTTCTTTGATATTACGGTTTTCTCTTTTATAACTTTTATTTCAAACTCCTTTCGAAGTTCAGTAAATAAATTAAATTTTTTTGGATGGGAACAAATAATGACGATTTCATTAATTTATTTCTTTGAGAGTATCCTGGCAGAATAGGGCAGGTGAGTTTATTGACCGTCATTCTTAATTTGTCATCAAAGTTAAATTCATTGCCTAAAAAGGCACAAATAGGTTCAAACACTTAAAAATTACCAGAATAAAAAAAAACTAAACTTAGTTTAGAAGTTTGATGAATAATAAGCTCTCCGGAATTATTTTTCTAATAAAACCTTCTTCAAGCGGCCAAGAAAAAACGGAATTTGTTTTATTTTCTTCAAAGAAATGGGTCGCTCATGGAGGGAGTTCAACTGGGATGGTCTCTGAATGGAGGTAAAATTAGTATTGAATCTATGGGAATACATTTCTTTCCATGAAAAAATGGTCTTTCAGGGAGGTGGTCGCACAGGGAGGTTTCACTGTATATATTCGAGAACATTTCGAAATTCCGGGAGGAATTTTATTACTTTTTTAACGTAGTCAATTGCACAAAACTTTAAACATAATAAAAATGTTAAATGATTAAAATGCTGTAAAATATTCCAATTCTATTATAAACTTCATTAAATAATTAGATAATTTGAGTCATAATAATTATTTGAGGCGATCGAAAAAAAAAAAAAAAATCGGAAATCCGAAGGAAATGTCCTTGACCCGTTACGCAAAAAGATAAAGTAGTCTCGCCAAGATTTTTTTTTTCTTTTAATCTCCAGTTTTCTTTTATTTATTTTCATGACATAGAAATGTGATTAATTATTTTGAGTTTTACAAACAAAGAATCGAGATTTGTGACATAAATCCAATTATTTTAAGAAAAAGAATTATAAAAATTACATAAAAGAATGACGTAATCATATTTATAAACTGTCAGCACAAAGTTACGCAAAATACAAATAAACTGGGATATTGATTTTTTCTCTTTTTTAAGATGTCGATGATTAAATAGTTTCTTTGGATTAAAAACAAAAAAATCGTCTGATTAGGAAAACATAGAAAATCGTTCTAATTAAAAGTGTTGCGTTTTCGAAAAATTCACTTCTTTCAAGCTCGTAAGTGTGCCACAAAAATGACATGACTAGCAAAAAGAGTTTAAAACCTTTGCAAATACAACTGTAAACAAACTGTCGTGTCCATTTTACCTACTTTGACGTCTAGAGAATATTGTATTATAAAAGTTTCAAAATTTAATATATTGTTACGATTTTGCAAATACTTCAATTATAGCAGATTCCCAATTATCCGACACCCGTGGGTCCAAACGTATGTCGGAAAATTGAAATCGTCGCGTCGGATAATCGGGAGGACCTTATCAGATGCGTTTGGTAATTACAAACTAATTACAAGTGCCAACTATAATTATTTTAATTATAAACAAATAGTTATTATCACTAAATAAAATAAGCAACTTGTAGAAAAATAAATATCGTAAATATATAAATAAGACATTTTTAAGGAGAAAATTCAGATGCAATTGTTACGGCATTTAAAATGCCTTCATCAGTTTCATCATAGCTAAGTTTATGTACTTTTAATGCTTTGTATATTAGTTATCAGTTAAAAAACAATTAAACTTCTTCCATTTTGGAATGCAACCGAAAATATGTCCGCGCTAGTCCGATAAAGAATTATGTTAGGTCTACCGATCGACCAAATGTGTTATACGAGAGTCTATTATAATTCTTTTAATGGGGTGACAGTACACGAAATACTATTTGATTTCCACTAAAATATCTGAGTGGTTGTTCAAGTATTACGCAAGTAGTAAGGAGGAGGAAGCGGGGTCCAGTGTCTGCTTATTTTTACTGACAAGGGGGGGGGGGGGTCACGAGAATTTTTGCGTAAGCATTAGACAACGAAGCAAATATAGTTTAACAACAAAAGGCAAAAGAGCATGATTTGGATGAGCGTTCTGCAGATTTCGAACGACTTGTGAAAACAGATATGGAGTAACGGACTGGAAACGAGGAACATTCCAGCCCACCACAAAATTGAAAACGTAATAATAGACAATGCAGAAACATGGATTCAAAGATCTTGAAATGTGAGCGCCAAACAGATAATATTACCATGATTTTTGTTAAAGTTTTTAGTTATGTGCCTAAATAAGTTAGGGCCTGTTTCTGTTTTTTTTTTCTTTTTTGTTCAATGCGATAAATAATATAATAAAAACTATTTTGTATTCTAAGAATTGTTTAATGCAATACGTAACAATGTATTAAACCGACTTTGTTTTCCTTCGATACCACAACCCCTACATGTCTATGTAAATTTGCTGGATTAATAATGTAATTTATCGCTAACTGTAATTTTTTATGGCAAACAGTGTTAATGTTAGAATGTCATAAAATCTCACGTAAGCAAAGGAGGGGTTTCTAGCAGTTGCTTATTTTTCCTTACAAAGGGGTGGGGGAGGGGCACAAAATGACTAAAAATATACTTACGTAATACTTGAACGGCCTCTAAGAAGGGGCAATGCCAAAGATATGCGATAATAAGGGAGTGGCATAGATAGAATTAAGTTTGAGACGACTCAGTGCCATCTTTTTCCGATAATATGAACTATTTTTTAAATTATTGTATACAAAATTTGTGAGTTAACCGATAAACATATCATTTATTTCATCTTTATATTTGCATATAGTTATGTATTATTGAATTTTAAATGTAGGGATTCCTTTATGAATCATCGTGTATATCACAGACTCTGATCTCTAAAAGGAATATTCCAAATTCTATGGGCATCGAGGGTTGAAATTAGGGATGCAACGAATATTCGGCCATACTACCGAATATCAATCTATTCGGTGTGCTGAATATTCGACTTGGCCAAATGTCAAACTATTCGGTATGCCGAATATTCAGTTTTGCCTAATATCGAAATATTCGGCCAGACCGAATACTTAAAAAACTTTTTTTAAAACCTTAAAACAACTTCTATTTTTAACTGTCAATAAAAATATTTAGAATAATTTAAACAGAATTACATTTAAATAAAAGAGAATGCTCATACGTACATTCTTTATTTGTTATTTGAAAAGTATAACATAATAAAATTAACCAATAATGACGATTTTAGTCTCTTCCTGACAAACAGTACATGACTGTAAAAAAATTTTCTTCCAATTCCTTAAAAAATTCACTTTGATTTTAAAATACTTGTTTTAGAATATATTAAGAAAATTTTATTTGTTTGTTTTAATTCAGAGAGGAATCCATGAAATTTAAAATTTTATCAATTAAAGAAGCTTTAAAACTATCTTTTTCTTAAATAACAATTAAAAGCATTTTTTTTTTTTGTGTGTGTGTGATGTGTGTTAAATATTATGTAAAACTGTTTTAAAATTTAACTTTTTAATGCTTTCAGACTCTGAAATTTAAAAGTATTCGGCCGAATAGTTACTATTCGACAAGCCGAATATTCGGTATTCGGTGTACCTGTTGGCCGAATATTTGGTATTCGAGCAAAATCACTATTCGGTACATCCCTAGTTGAAACCCATTCGAAGCTAAACTAAAAATCGAATTCTCAGCCGAACATTTATTTTCCAATTGCATGGAGCTAACTATAGTTCCTTTTCCTGAGCACCATGCAATTAAAATGACATTACAGACAAATAGAGGATAAGCAAATGATGACATTCATAACCGATACACAAAGGGCGATGTAAAAATAAGAATGAAAATATAACAAGATGGACCATCATTTTGTAACAATAAAAGAATGAACAGTTTGTACCCCTCATTATCATTATAACAATGACAGGGGAACACTTCCTTTAAAGATGAGATTTAACAGGTAATAATCATTACCTGAATGATAATTACTGTACAAGAAGATAAATAGCACTAAAGAAAGAAAAGTTTAAAATATTAAGCTCCCTAGACGAGTTCCCGATTATTTTAATATAAGATTTTCGAAATATTTAATGATCTTAACCATTCACTGCACCACGTGCCATATTTGGCATATACCTAAAAACGTTATAATTTTCATTATGTGCCATGAATTGGCTAATATGATCACTGTAACTGATCAAGAACAATCCACAGAATGGAATAAGGGGCTGTGCATATATAACGTTATCATTTTAGGGGGGAGGGGGAGTCTGGCAAATGATATCGTTAGATATCTCTAGGGGGAGGGGGGGTTCGTCTTTTGATATCGTTATCATTTTTGATGCAACCAAAATTTTCTCTTTTTATTTATATCTTAGCCTTTACATCAAAATAGAATGTTATCTTTTTAGTCTGCTATCTATTTTTATGAAAGTACAAAGTTATTATTATCATTAAATGATTATAAAATTATTTAATTCCACATTTCCTATTTCTTCTGTCATATGTGTGTGCATATATAATTCGCTGTTTGAGAAACCATATCCGAAGTATGTTTCAAATAATACCTGTGTTTACTAATAAATAAAAGAGAAAGAATGTTGTCCACCTGTTTTGGTGATAAGAAGCTTTGTCCCCTCCCCCCTCCGTCCGGGGTCAAGTGCAAGAAAACATTATTACTGTTGAATGTATTATGTAACAAAAAGCTATTATAAAATACTTTTAAATAGTAACTATTTCTTTTAAGTGTTATTTGATAAAAAGATTTTTCATATATAAAGTGATATTTTATTGAGTTCTCTTCATATGAATCAATGAAGTATGCGAAAAATGAATATAACCATATTTGTATATCACTCCAATCAAAAGAAAAAAAATTTCAAAAATTTAAAGAATTTTTAGACATTGATAACGATATCATTACGGGGGGGGGGGGGGGTTTCGAGGAATGATAACTTATGATATCGTAAGGGGGGGAGGGGGTTCAAAATTGCCAAAAAAGTGATAACGTTATATATGCACAGCCCCTAACACTTATTTTGTCCATGTCAGATGGCTGCATTATGCAAAAAATTAGAATTTCTCCTTCGATAGCAAAAAAAAAAAAAAAAAAAAAAAAAAATCGATCAAGCTATTAAGGAAAAATTTACTTTCAATATTTTTACTGAATACTTAAAAATATTAATATAATAAAAGTTGCAGAGTGTTTAGCAGATAACATTAACTAATTTAAGCTCGTTTAGTTGCAAAATATAGCAATGCAATATTTTAAAATCCTGAATGTGTACATATGGCTCACACCATAAAATATCAAATTTTAGCTGAAATTTTGAAATAATTTTTTTACTATTTTTTCCATTATTAGACCGATATCTAGATTAAAAAAAAAAAAAAATCACAAAAATATAAAAATTCGTGCAGTGAAGGATTAAATATTTTCCAAAACAGATTAAAACTGTTTCTTTACGCCCTTTAATTTTTTAAACCCATGCATTTCGACGAAAATTTGGCATAGTGTTGTTGTTCATAGATATTCTACTATAATATTATTATAGGTCAGGGCTGTCCAACGCGGCGCCCGCGGACGCCATGGCGCTCTTTGGAGGTTTTCTTGTCGCTCTTTCGTATGTTACTATAAGTTTTTGTAAAGGTAAAACTTCATTTTAAAAGAATGCTTTTTTCTAAATAAATAATTATATATTTGCATATAATTTTTACATATTTTTATAACATTAAGGTTTCTGGCTCCTTTCTCTACAAAACCTTTTACATAGCAGATGCCTCCGCCCCGTCCCTCTTTAAAAATAATTATTCTTAATTTATTATAATTTGTGTTATCTCTTTAAATTATTTTTACATAGAACTCCACAATCGCAGAGACCTTATGGCTACAATTATAAGATGTATGTGCATCGTATAAAGACTATCATTAGCAGGGGCGCCATTTGAGGGGAGCTGCCCCCCCCCCCCAAGGAATTTGATATTTCAGAAAATTTATCTGTCATTAGGGATGCACCGAATAGGGATTTTGGCCGAATATCGAATATTCGGCCAACAGGTAAACTGAATACCGAATATTCGGTCTGCATGTAAATCGAATATGGAATATTTGGGTAGCCGAATACTGACTGTTAGGCCGAATTCAAAGTTTAAAGATATTCAAAAATTAAATTTTAAAAGAATTTTTTATAATAGTTAACACAGATACTTCCATTTTGATAAACAAGACATTTTTACAAGTAAACTTTACACACACGCACAATTTGCAGCGTCACAGAAATCAAAGTAACTCTTTTGAAAATATAGTTAACGATATCTTCATCATCGTTAAAGTAATAAATGAAAATCTAAGTTTGACATGAAGTGAGATGAGATACACTGTACTTTTTATTTTGACTGATTAAGCGGATTGCGATACTGGTTTCTTGGGCAAAAATGGTCTGTCTTGACGCCTATTATCACATCTGAAAGTTTCCCCATTTTCTTTAAAAACACTCTTTTAGCGAAAAAGCAAAAGACAGATTATTTACAAGACATTGTTCAGAAACAGTGACACTTATCAAACCGCAAACAAATAATGTAACGGCATTCTGTTTTATTTAAATATGATTCTGTTTTCAATTATTCTGAATATTTTTATAAATTGACAGTTATAAGGTTTAAGGGGTCTCAGGACTCTTAAAATTGGAAAAAATGAAAAAAAAAAAAAGACCATTTTCAACATTTAATATCTTAAAATGTATTTGATTTTAAGACACAATTTTAATTGGAATAAAATATATAAGTATGTTCTTTCATTTCATGTATTTAAAAAATTATAAGATGCAGAATTAGCATTTACAGGGGGTTCCAAACTGTTAGACATTGACGAGCAAAAAATCGGCATAACACCTTACGCGCACGATTACAAAATAAGTATATCAACTAGAAGGAAAATTTTGGTGCCTACTATGAAATACAAGACTACAGTTTATACTTACAAAGTGTGAATGTCATGAAACATATGTTTTGAAAATTTTATGAAAAAATATTCGTAAGTTTTTGAGATATCGTGCGCGTTGTGCCCAAAGACGTCATTTGGAGAAAAATGGCTTCAAAGTTTCCGAAACGACGCTTCAGCTATTGAACGTGTATAAATGTAAAAGCCATAACTTCAGTTCTAATAGGAATTTCAAGGAAACAATTATGCCAAAATGTTCAGAAAAAACAGGAGTTTACCATCTAAAAAAATTAAAATTTCCAAAAATTTTAAAGCTTTGAGTCCTGAGACCCCTTAAAGGTTTTTAAAAATATTTTTCAAAAGATATTTTAAAGCATTCGGTTTGGCCGAATAGTTCGATATTCAGCCAAACCGAATATGCGGCAGGCCGAATAGTTCGATATTTGGTCAAGCCGAATGTTCGGCAGAACGAATAGTTTGATATTCAGCCTAACCGATATTCGGTAGCATGGCCGAATACCGAACAGATATCGAATATTTGATGCATCCCTATATGTTATCACAGATCAGACTCAATTTTTTTTTCATAAATTGCTCAAAAGCTAATAGTGGTATAATAAATTGCTCAAAACTATAGATCGCGCAAGATTTCGTCGGCAGTTTAGGGTTAAGGAAATTTTTTACTGACAGGAAATCACATGTGAAAATTTCTTATCCCTATGGATCACAAAATTTGCAAACTTCTTGACGTGTTGACCATGTTTGTGTGCTGATTATCTCGTGACCGATTGAATTTCACGATTTTTTTTTCCCGACCGTTTGACGATATTCTCAATTTTTTTCCGTGATCGTTTCACGGAATTCATTTTTTCCGTGACCATTTGTCAAAATTCACGATATTTTTTGTGACCGATTTACGAAATTCGCTATTTCTATCCGAGATATTTTGACGAAATTCGTGATTCTTTTCTATGATCATTTGTTGAAAATTTCTTTTCTCTCAGCCGACTGACAAAATTTGAGATTGCTTTGTGCGATCATTTGACGAAATTCTTGAATTTTTTGCGCGATTCTTTGTCTAAATTCGTGATTTTATCTAAAACCTTTGATGAAATTCTCGTTTTTTTCCTTGATAGATATTCGAAATTAACAATTTTTTTTGCATGGCGGATGGGCAAATTTGATTTTTTTTTTCTGTGACCGAATGTTGAAATCTGCGATTTTTTCCCCGCAACCGATTAAAAATAATCGCTGTTTGTTTCTTCGATCTTTGCAATATTTTTCCGCGGTCCTTTTAGGAAATTATATTTTTTTCCGCGTCTAATTTGGCCAAATTGACTATTTTATCAAAGTTCAATTGGCAAAATTTGCGACTTTTTCCCGCGGTCGATTGGCGAAATAATTTCGCGTAGTTCCGCAAAAGAAAAAAAATACTGCAGTCTTCCACGAAAATTGAAAAATATTCTTGGAAGAATCCCATGGTTTTGATAGACGTTAAGTGGGCAAAATCTGTTCACCCCCCCCCCCCCCCCCTTCAAGGACCTCTTGAAATGGTTCTCCATCCCTGCAACAAAACCTGCAAAGAAGAAATCGAAAGGTCAGGAAAAAAGCTCCATTTTAGACAGGTTTCCGTCTTAGCAAGTATAATTATATGATTTTTTTTTTTTTCATGAAAACGTGATATTTTTCCCGTTTCCGAAAGAATTTTTTTTTTGACAGGTTTCATTTTCACAAGTTTTGCAGTAAATGTAATGTGCCTATGCTCTTCAGAGGTTTACTGTAGAAAAGATGTTTTAAAAGCCTTAGATATACTTGTAAAAAGGGAAACTGTCTATAACGGAATACTGTCTTAAACGGAAAACCTGAGTCAGTGCCTTGAATTTATACCTGCTAAGATGAAAACCTGCTTAAAACGGAATTTTGAATCGGTTTTCGTTCGGAGGGAAGAGGATACCCCCCCCCCCCTCCCCGAACCTCACTCTTGGCTATGCCACTGCCCTCAAAAACAACTCCCCCCCCCCACCCCCAAGAAAGCTCTGAAATGGGGCCACTGATCATTGTCAGGTTTTGATTACCACAGGGTCAAATGTCGGCCTTTCGCTCTATTTATGACTACTAAAAACGCACTTTACCGTTTTTAGTGCCAGAATTGTTTTGTAAATTTTAATACATATACCGATTACACTGCATTTACACTGAGTCCCGTTACACATTTATTCTGCTTACAAGATCTTTTTTATTTCCTTGAAAATCAATAAAAAATAAAAACTTTTAAATAAAAATACAAAAAGCAAAGTTTCGTCGAAAGAAGGAAGTGATGATAAACAAAAGAAGTGCGCATAATTGAAAACACGGGTAATAAATCTTTGATATTATCAAATGTGCTCTTATATAAGTCATTCTTTTCGAAAAAATACAATGTTCTTAACAAAATTAGACAGAAAAAATCGTACTTCAATTTCCGGATAAAAAATTGTGGTCCGCTTTTATTCTAAAAAAAATAATCATGTATGATCTTATTAAATGTATTCTGAGAAAACAGTTACATAATTCTCTAGGAAAACAAAATTACGTTCTAAAAAAGAAAAAAAAAAAATATGTGTTTGAATGCAATTTTTTCTTTTGTTTGATCAGCTTTAATTAAAAACGAAACCGTATCTACCCGGATTTACAAATTAGATACGATCTATTTTAAAACATTGGTTACACAATGTCTTATTAATTTAACATCTTTTTTTTTTTTTTTTTTTTTTTTTTTTTTTTTTTTTTTATCATACTATGCTTTATAGACAGAAAATTATTAGATTTTCACTCTCAGGCCGGTAATTAAATAAGTAGTTCTATGATATATGAAATATACTGCGTTATAATTAAATAAGTAAAAGACGTTATCAAACATTTCTCTGAACTGTTTCATATTAAAAATGATCAATGCAACAGCAATTTAAAACATACGTTCAGATATAACGTAGGTTATCAGTAGAGGATACTCTCGAAACCAGATGTTGTTAATTTGACAGACTAAGAACACCTGTGCAGCTATTCTATCTTCGTCATTCAAGGACGAAATGGAATGGACCAGGTGGTGGTTTAATTTTGGGTTTTCAAATTAGAATCATGAATGTGTTTCGGATTTCAATTTAGAACGGTGGGTGTGTTTTAAATTTCAAATTAGAATAGCGGCTTTTAAGGGATTAAGCACTTTATATGCTTATATCATGTAGCGGAAATACATCACATTAAAAGAAAAAGCAATGTTTTATTCATTAAAAAATCATTTAATATAGGGAATCGGTTATTTGTGAATACTATTTCTAAATGAGATCATCTGTATGAGTGCCTATCACAGCTTAATTAAAACAGTTGGTACAATAACAATTTTGGGAAAAAAAAAATATATTGAACCACGAAGCCCGAACCTGGATTCGAAATAGAGTCCTGCCCGGGTCCGGTTGTACCCGATCAAAACCCGAAATTTCTGCTTAAAGTCAACCCAAAACCTGACAAAAAAAAAAAAAAAAGGATGAATGAATGAATGAATCGTCATCTCGAAACGAATCGAACCCGAACTCGGAATGAAAAAAAAAAAACAAAAACTGTTCCATATATTTATACAAATATGTAAAAATAGGCTACAATTAAATCTCTAATATCAGTTGTATTTTTTTTTATTTATTTATTTATTTATTTATTTTTTTAAACAATCGAACACATATACACTCATTCATAAATATTAAAATATACAGTTTTTGTATATATATATATATTTTTTTTTCGCTTGAAAAATATTCAAGGCTTTCTTTTGAAAAATCGGGTCCGAAACAATTAAAATTAACGTGACCAGGAACGAATAAAAAGCATCAACCCGATCCGACACGCACCGCGGTTGGGTCGGATTCGGGTAAAATCGGGTTACAGGACCCGAAGAATAACTAGTCCCAACATGTATTCGAACGCATTACATTTTGTCTTACATAAAACAGAATTAACTAGTGTATTTATTTTATTATTTTTTTTTTTTCGGTTGTGTTTATTCATATAAATTCGTATTTCAATTTTTGAATAAATAATTAAGATTTCTTTTAATTGAGAAAAGAAAATCATAGAAAATCTTTTCTTGGATTTTCTTATCGAACATGTTCTGAGAAAACAGTTTTAAAATGCCCGACACAGTCTCATTAGAATAACAAATAGGATATTTTCTTAATTAAAATTTCACGTAAGTGCTTGGCAATATATTTTCTACAGTATTCGTTACATTTCATTAAATAATAATAATAAAGATTATTGTATTTGGATCTTATCCAAACATAGAATCACATCTAGAAAGAATTAAATTAGAAAGTAAACTAAATTTACTTTAGCTGAAACTTAATCATTTCCCTGCTTCGAATCAGATTGTTTTATCCTCTTAACACTTGCAAAGTAATTGAAAGAACGTTTCAAACTAAGTAATTTTTAAAACACATTTTAAAGCAGTTTATAATTTTCTATACATTACTGATCAAGCAGATTAACTAAAAAGTGGTTTTGAATGTTTTTATTTTTCTTGAATGCCATATTTCTGAATCCTAAATCCTTTTAAAAATTCAAACCCGAAAACGAATTCAAACTCGTTATTTGTTATCTAGTAGCCAAAGTTTGCAATACTATATTAAATTGTATATATAATTTCAAGACTCTAGTCCTGATAGTTGCAGATAAATCGTAATTTAGAATGTTTTTAGGGGGTTTTCCACACATTTCGCCTTTTTAAATTTCGATTTTTTTTAGAAACCGTTCTTAGCGAGCATTTCAACTTTTTCAGAAATTGTTCTGTTGCGAGCATTTACGTCTTACAAGTAACAGCACTGTCAAATTTCAAGTTTTTAGCCCTAACAGTTTAGGAATACATCGTAATTTCGAACGCTTTTAGAACGTTTGTCGCTCATTTCACTCTGTTACATTTCGAACGCTTTTAGAACGTTTGTCGCTCATTTCACTCTGTTAAATTTCGAACTTTGTAGAAACCGTTCTCAGCTAGCATTTGTATCTTAAAAGTAGTTACCACACCCAATTTCAAGTTTCGAGCCTCAAAAATATCACAGAAATAGCAATTTTAGAACGTTCTTTGCTCCTGCACCTCTTTGGGGGTTGTTGTGCCGACATTAAATGTTGCCGATGTTGAAACAGAAATTGTTACCGGCATTTTGCTACTATTAGTTCTGAAATCGGCTCAATAGTTTCAGAGATTAACGCCTACAAACAAACACACAAAGCTTATTCTTTCTAATATTAGTATAGATAGGAAACTTAATTATTTGCAACTTTGGAAATGATTTTCCTTATTTTAACGTTTACAAATTAACTAAAAGAACTTTTCCAACTAAATAATTTTCTAAGGATAACTCAAAACAATTTATAGGGGAAAATAGGGTAATGACGCTCAGAGGGAAATTCCGCTCACCCAAATATCTCTAAACAGAATAGAATTGAAAACGTGCGATAAGTACCGGCACCTAGCGAACTTCATCCTAAGTCCCCGGTAAGGATATAGTGCCCGTCGGGGGGAAAGTATTTGTGTGTCCTCATGTTATTAGTTTGAAGTTGTTTTAGAATAAAATTCTACAACATCTAACTTGAAGGTAAGTGAACACTCTTATTTCCAAATGTTAATTTACTCATTATTTCTAAAAATATATACATTTAGCTGTACGTTCATTATTTTATTTATTTTTGTTGTGCTTTGTTACGCCAACTATAAATAACTCCAACTTAAATGTTGTATTCGAATTTTGAGCGCAATTATCCTACCATGTCGGGCATTACAGCTCAATCCATTGTTAATTAAATAAAACGATTAAAAAATTTGCTAAAACTTTTATGCAGATTAGTTGATTGCAAACTGTTCTTTATGCTTTGGAGTTATACTTCATTAATAAAATATTGATTTTTTGTGTAAATTTGACTAGCTATTCATATTTTCCTTTAAGTGAGCGTCATTCCCCAACTTTCCCCTAAATGTATGAGTACAAATTACTGATCCAACAGAACAATTTCAAAGTAATTTCGCTTCAATGAAAATTTTATTTCCAGCTGTTTCTTTTATAATCACGAGAAGACATTTTCTTCATAATATTACAATAATTTTGTTTCAAAAACATTAAAAGTTTACCAGACTGCAGTAGGGAGATTAAAAAAGATAAAATATACTTTAACGTTTCCTTTAAATTCTGCAAAATTGTTCTAAAGGTCAGGGTAATTTATCACTTTAGTTTATCAGCGTGTGGCATCATAATTTCTCAGTTAAAGAAGCAAAAAATTAAAATACAATAAATAAATAAACAATAAAAGGAAGGCGGGAGAAACAAACAAATTGGATTTTATAGTATAACATAAAGACGAAAAAATATATTCGAGACATTATCAATCATAGGGCAGAAATTCGACAGATATTTGGCATATTTACAGATGTGCCAGTTTTCTTTGATTCGAATGTATTAAAACTGTTGTAATATTTATACTGAAAATAATAATGATAATAATTAATAATATTAACATGTTTATAAATATTTTTGCCGTGTCTTTTAACCCCTTGAGGGGCAAGCAATTGCGTTTGTATAATTCTGAATTCCCACCGGAAATTTAGAAAAAAATCATTTCAGAATAAGGAAAAGCAATTTTACGACTTTTTTTCACAAATGTTAAAAAAGTAAAATTTCATAAAATTTTCTGGTGCAAATCTTCATTAATCGTAGGTGGGATAAATTATATCCCACCGCCCCTCAAGGGGTTAATAAATACAACAGACATTAAGCTACTCTTTTTTAACACTTTTTAGGTGCGTTCGTAATTATATAAATACTTAGCACCTATAGTCGTCGTCTGGTCCGTCCGTCTGTCTGTGTGTCCGCATATAGCAGCTCAAAAACTACCCAACCGAATGGTCTGAAATTTAATATGTATAATCGGTGCAGAATTTTGTCGTGAAATTTCAAATTTCATGAAAATAGGATCAAAACTTAAAAAGATATTCATAAACGTTTTCTTCATTCTGTTAAATCCGATCATACGTCATTAATTCAATGATATCCTAAGATGGATAGCGATTCTAGGTTGCCATGGTTGTTACGTCCTATTATTTCTGTATTACTGAATTTTATATATACACTCATAATACATTTCGTATTCGTGCATTTTTGCATAAGAATGCAACAGCTATTGCACCAAGATCTGAATATTTATAAAACAAGTTATAGTACGAACGCACCTCATTTGCCACGTTTAACGTACAATTTCCGACTTTTCAACATAGTTGAAAAGTGTTTATGAATTCGGTTTGTCTGTCTATGCTCTAACCGGCGTAAATATACTCGGATTGACGTTTAATTTTTATATTTTAATGAAGTTTACTGTAGAATGTTCGCTACTCAAAATAAAGTGTGCAGCATTTATAATTCGCTTACAGGGACACACGAAAGAATTCCGTTACATTATTGTCTCATAGACATATCATATTATTGCCCATGGGGAAAAAACGTTTCAATTAAATTGCTTATATCCCATTTCAGTTTATGAAAGAATGGGATTTCTTAATAATATTCTGTTAGTATTAGAAAGCATTTCATAATCTATGCCTTATACATGCTTTACCATTCTTGTTTAACACCTTCGGGACGAGCGTCTTTTTCAGAATTTTTAATTTTTTATCACCGGTTTTTGAAAACAGAAATTTTTGTCTAATTGAATCGAGAAAATGCTCGGATTAAATAAGGCAAAATTTACAATAAAAAATTACTGGTGAAAATAATCACGTATTCTGAGCATCTTACGCGGCACGTATACCGGTCTCTCGTCCCCAAGGGTTTAAATACGGCATAGAAATAGGAATTTTTAAATGTGTATACATTTTACACAAAAATGCACTTAAAATCTTTAAATTAATTATAATTTTATTTTTTAAATCATCATAATATAAATAACGGGATTGTTCCCGATTCAATTAGACAAAAATTTACGGTTTTGAAAGTGAAAGTAACTTTATAAAAAATATCTATAACCAAAATCGAAAAAGTAAAAAAGGTGCGATGTAGAGACGGACCTCGGCTATCCCATGCACACCTAACCCCCCCCCCCCTTTTTTTTTATTCATTTACTTGTTATTTTGCATTTATAAAATATTTCAGACGTTCAAAATTTTTTTGAATTGGATAATATTATCCCTTAAAAATACTGATCTCAGGATTAACCAAGCAGAATAGACTATCTATACCACATTTTTGTGAAAAATTAACTTGAAGTGCATTGTTTGCCAAGCCATCTATTGGCTGTATAATGACTTTTATAAACTATGCAAGAGACAGAACCAATTTAACAGATGATCCAATGTAACTTGGATATCAAGCTGCTATAAGTGAAAACTGGGATATTGAGTTAGTAGCCAGTGGCCGGTAGGCTCAGTTTTATTAGTGGCCACTATAATGTTTCAAACTTTCTTGACATCTAGATAAACTATAATCGCTGTATATATACACATATTTTTCTATACAATAAAAAGCAACAAACAAACACAATAAAATGTTATTTGGATTTTATTTAATAAGTGAATGAGTTATTAACACACTATACACATTACATAAAGTTGAAATCTAAGCTGGTGACTATATTTCGCAGTATTAACACTAGAACGTCCGGAAATTTTACCTAATCTTAATAAAAACATTTTAACATCAGAATTTTTATTAAAAACTATTTCACTTATTTATTCAACCGAGTTTTCGCTAGGTACAATTTAATTAATTTTACGAAAAAAATTCTGGTTCGAATCGACATTTTGTCCTTTGATCGGGGTCGAATTGACAGCAGCTCGACGTTCTAGTGTTAAACAGTACCTATCTCTTGAAGAAAAATAATCTAACTGCTGAGCATGCGGCAGGAGTCGAAATATTGAAGATGCTGCAATCTATATTATAAAGGACAAACATATCTGTGCGTAACGCATACGTCATTCTGCGAATGGCAACACTTTGAAATTTGAAATGAAATTTTGGTTTTGCAATTTTCTCTACTGCAAATTTTTAAACTTCTAAACATCGCACATTTTAAAATTTTACACCGCCGTATAAGGAAAAAAATGCTCTTTTAAATGCTATTTGTTTGAAAACTGTATCTCAATTTATTTTTGAGATATTAATTTTTTTGTAGTTTTTAATAACATTTTTCGTATCGTGGCAACAAAAGTACCCCATTTCTATTGAAAGTCTGTTGAAAGTAAACGGAAAATAGCCAAAAATAGGCGATACTGTATCTTTTTGTTGCCATTTTCTCATAAGACTTGAAAAAAAAATTTAAATTTAAATATGGGCTATGTCAAGAATATTTTCTGTCATTCCGTGATAATGACGTCATATGCATACTTTTCTATAGACGAAGTTTAAGACTGGATTGTAAAAGTGGATTGCTTAGCGGATGCAAATGACGTCATTATATAAAAAAGCGTGTATTTTAATTCTTAAACTTGAATTATGTTTTGTAGAAGTGCGTCATTTTCACAGCCCAGCTGCTTTGAAATTTTTCACAGATGAAAATGCTTCACTTTTCAAAATAATGTAATCGAATTTATCTCTATCGCGCGGAACTCGATCACGAAAGATTAATCCGTTTGCCCTTAAAACCAAATAAAGAGTTCATCATTTTCTTACGACTAAAATCATTAAAAAAACCCTTCCCTATGAATAAATAAATAAAATAATATAAATAAAACACAAATTTAACAGACATGTATAAGCTCTGAAATTATCAGAATATAAAAGGAAGCCATACATAGCTACATCTTGGTCAAATAACTCTTAGCATGCAGCTAATAAGAGAATATCGCTTTTGATAAATTTCAAAAATTTATTTGATTGTATAATTCGTATTTTCCATATGAAAAATGCTTTCTTAATGTAAGTGGGCAATCTAAATATTTATTGCATATAAAAAAATATTAGTTTTCAATTAAAAAAAAAAATGTTTTCACCTATATTATGAAGCCCGGGTACGATCCCCTAGTGTCTTTAAAAATCGCTTGCATCCGGTGGAAAAAAGGGAAATAAATTAGGGGAGACTATAGGGACGGTTGACCATACGGGAGGCTTGACCCACCCATCAATTTTCATATTTAAAAGAATTTCGGAGTTTTATCATTAGGTGTCAACCAAAGCTACTGGAATGCTCAAACAACAGTTTTCGTTTCATAGAGATAATCGAAATAGGTATGGAAAAAATCAATTGTGAGGCGTTTTCAACCTAAAATTTGTGTTTTTTAGAAATATTTTGTAAGCTTTTTTCAGATAAATTATATCATAGAAATTTAAGTAAGTAGGTTTAAAGTAATGCAGAAATATCGAGCTTTCATTCCAGGCATAAAGACTGTACAGTAAGTTAGGCTTAACATAACAATGTAGTATTCTTTAGAAAAGGTCTATGTAGGGAGGCTTGGTCCAGTCAGTGTGAGGGACGGTTGACCAGATGCTCAAGGCTCCCTTAATTAAGTGGTTTTTGAAATATTTTTATTATACACTGTAATGAAAAGTTAATGGTATATATATAAAAGAATATAAATTTATTCTGTAAAGCTTCAGTAAAATGGTGTGATGGTAAAGAAAATGTTTAAAACTGACCATAGAAAAATGTGAAAAATTGCTCGAAAAGGGAAAGTTGTAGGAACTTTTTTTCCATTTAAATATGTCTTACGATAGGTAAATAGAAACAGTGGGAAAGACTAGAAAGGATGAAAGCATCAGTCTTAACCCTTTGAGGGGCATTGGTATGTTTATAAAACCACTTAATTTTAATTCCGAAACATCACAATGACACCAGAATTTTGCTAAAATCTTTTCATTTACTATGTATATGAAATATAGCCTTTTTCTTATTTCCAAATAAATTTGTTCATAAATTCCGGTACCTGTCATTTATTTCAACATTTTAGTACTGAAAGTGCTTTGCGCCTTAAGGGTTTAAATCATGTTAATGATAAGTTAAGTGCTCATGCGGTTGCAAAAGAACATAGCATCGATCGAAAAACTTTAGGAACGTATGAAAAAAAAATTCCACTAAGGTGAAACAGTGAGATGAAGCCAAACTATGTGACAACTAGAGTTGTCAGATCGAGTGTCACAAAAAATAGAACAAGGAGATAAAAAAAGCGGGACAGTGTCTCCTAAATCCGGACATAATAACATGAAACACTATGAAAACGGAACCTGTCTCTAACAGAATACTGCCTTAAATGTTAAAATTCCATTTTTTTCTGCTGTACAATTATACCTGCTCAGACAAAATCCTGTTTTAAACAAAAAATTTCTCCTCTGTCTTGCGATTGCGTCTTCACAGGTTTGTTTAAACCTCATATTTTTTAAAAATATATTTTTATAATAATTAAAGCATGTAGAATAAAGTTATTTTGCCTTTTTTTAGATTGATTTTATTTCTCTTCACAAATAGTGCAATATAAAACAAAGTGGGTCAAGCCTCCCTAGTCTCCCCTACTTGAAATGCATGTGGAATCCTGATGAATAATATTTTGCAGAATAAAACTGTATTTCTTGAAAAAATAATCCAACTGAAGAGCAAGCACATGGCGAAAAGCCGAAATATTGAAAATACAGCTAAGTCGTTGAAATCTGCTTGCATCCGGTAGGAAAAAGAATTAACCTGTTTTCTAATTAGATGTAATCAAAGTAGATATGCATATTTCCATAAAAAAAGCTGTATTTCACTTGGCGATCAATAACAGATTTTTTAATCGCCACTTGGAGAGTGAACACTAGGGTGGCGATCGATGGCCGATTTCTTAATCGCCATGTGGCGAGTGACGACCGGTTATTTTGACCTCTACACGATGCTAGTGCAAGAGAGCATCAAGTGTCTTAGTCCACTTTGGCATTTCCAACTTAATCACCACATGCTTGTTGAAGAAGTTCGATTTCCTCTGTACAAATTTTAGAAAGCATTACAGTCGACGCTCGTTATAACGTTCGCCCATTATAGCGACCGTTCCATTATAATGACCATGCAAAATGTCCCGAAATATATCCCCTTTATGATATGTTACTTTTACATCCAATATAACGTCCGGCCAGCAGCTTATTTCCCAATGCAGCGACCAAAATTACCTTTCCTCCAGATTTTTTCCCCCCCAAAAAATATTACCATTTTCTTTTCCCAACAACTCATTGCTCACTGCGCAGTAAATGCTAATTGTAAAATGTCTTAAAATGACACTTTAAAACATTTCTGAAAGACAAGAAATCACATAAAATTACTTATCTCTAACTAACACGGAAAATTTTGTTTAAAGAAAATATCAAATGCGGAAAAAATAAACAATTATTTCGAATTATTTTTGAAGAAAATTAATGTTAATACGTAAATAACTTTTTTTTTTTTTTTTTGGCGCCTGTGATTTAACATTTACTTTAAATTTTATTTTAGAAATACGTAATCATTCTCTTAAATTGATTTTTATAATTATTCATTGTCAATGTTTATTTGATACGAAAGTAGACAGAATTTAGTAATAACAGTAATAATATCGAATTATAAAATCTCCTTTGAAACCTTAATTTTCATGCACATGATTAGAATTTTTTTAGAGTTTATTTTCGTTCACTTTCGTTATAGCGACCTTCCATTATAACGACCCTCATCTTTGGCACGCGGGGGGTCGTTATAACGAACGTCGACTGTATCTGGAAATCGCAGCTGGCGAGGTTGGTCCACTCTGGTTAGCAACGCCTCCATATCATTATGATTAAACATTTTAATTTCTTTTTATTCTATAGTATACGAACAATCTATATAATAAAAGCCGAAGTCATGTGACTGTCATCAATAGTTCCGGGCTGACCGCTTCACTTTTTATATGCCAAGCGACCATTTTGCTACTTTTAATTGAGCTGAACGCAGATGATTAAATGGCCAAATAGGGTTCCTTTATATATTTTATCAACGTATTTCACGTTCTGAAGCCCGAATTGCGCCAAGCTTAAAGAAAAATGCCAAGACCCCTGTAATGGAAAAGTACCTAAAGGGGCATTCCACGTCAAATCAGGCAGTAAAATATCAATATGTAACCCACCATCACAGATTTTAATGAAACTGCGTGTGTTTGTTCTTACTATTAAGATATAATCACCAGTAATTTTTTTTGCTCCTTGGTGAAATAGTTTCTGAGAAAAAAATTGTCAAAATTTTGAAAAACTGCCGTCAGTTGGCATTCTTGATAGCTCGGTTTTCAAATGTAGCATGTCATATATATAATCATATTTCAATATCTACTCTACAAATTATCTTCAAATAATTTATGCACAATATTTAGGGTACGCAGCTTATGAAAAAAATATATCGTTACGCTTATAACATTTTAAGTGTGTCCAAAAAAATATTTAAACTTTGAAGTCGTGAATTTTTTATAAAAAATAATGCATTAACAAAAAAAGCATTATCAACAAATGGCGGTATTTTTATTAAATTTATTTTTTATGGGAGATATACTTAAAGGTGTCCTTTACCTGATTCTGAAATAAAAATAGTGGGATTTTGGGAGTTTTTGGTAGTATTTCCTATTTAAAAATATTTTGAGGGGCATTTCATATCAAATCAAGCAGAGTCATTCCATATCAGTTCCCTTAAGCCATTTAATCACTGTCACAAATTTCAATGAAATTGGGTTTGTTTATAGCTTATTTTAAGACGTAATCACCTTTAATTTTCTTGATCCTAAGTAAAATATTTTTTAAGATAAAAAATATCAAAATTTTGAAAAATTGTTTTAAATTTTTTTAATGACAGTTCGATATTCAAAGACTGCATTAAAAAAAAAAAAAAAAAAAAGTCATTTCAATATAAAATCACTAAATAGGTTTCCAATAACGTATATGTGACAAATAATGTAGGCTGATTATTATTTCTTGTTTTTTATCACGTTTAAACACTAAGAGTGTCTTTTATCTTATGAATTTCTAAAATCAAGAATTTTGTCAAAAATAATGTGTTAATCAAAAATTTATTATTAACCGAAGGCAGGGTGTTATTGCTTTTTTACTTTCTTCTATCTTTACAAGAAGAAAGTATTGGATTCATGAAAATTTTCGAATTCCGGTTTTCGACGGATTTACACGTTTTAGGGGTCAGAGATTCCAAAAAACATGTTTTTACAAAATGTCTGTCTGTGACTCTGTGAGTCTGTCTGTCTGTCTGTCTGTGTGTATGTGACACAAATTTTGTGGGCGCTCTATCTCAAGAACTAATGCACGGAATTTAACAAAAATTCATATTCAGTTAGCCCCTGATACAAATTGATGCTGATTAGATTTTGGTGCAAATCGCTCAACAGGTGGCGCTGCTATGCTGCCTTTTTTACGATTTCCGCAATGGCTTTATCTCAAGAACTAATGCACGGATTTTCATGAAACTTCAGATTCTGTTAGTCCTTGACATGAATAGACAATTTAGAGATTTTGGTGCAAATCGCTCAACAGGTGGCGCTGTTATGCTGCCTTTTTTACGATTTCCGAAATGGCTCTATCTCAAGAACTAATGCACGGATTTTCATGAAACTTCAGAGTCAGTTAGTCCTTGATATGACTTGATGCTGATTACGTGTTGGTGTAAATCGCTCAACAGGTGGCGCTGCTATGCTGGATTTTTTACGATTTCCGCAATGGCTCTATCTCAAGAACTAATGCACGGATTTTCATGAAACTTCAGATTCAGTTAGTCCTTGACATGAATAGACATTTTATATATTTTGGTGTAAATCGCTCAACAGGTGGCGCTGCTATTGGGCATTTTTTGCAATTTCCGCAATATCCCTATCTCAAGAACTAATTCTTGGATTTTCAACAAACTTCAGATTCAGGTATACCATGATATGAATTAGTGCTGTTTATGTTTTGGTGCAAATCGCTGAACAGGTGGCGCTGCTATGCTGCATTTTTCAGAATTTCCGCCACAGCTGTATCTCAATAACTAATGCATGAATTTTCATCAAACTTCAGATTCAGGTATACCTTGATATCAATTAGTGCTGTTTATGTTTTGGTGTAAATCGCTCAACAGGTGGCGCTGCTATACTACATTTTTCAGAATTTCCGCTATAGCTCTATACAAGAACTAATGCACGAATTTTCACCAAACTTCAAATTCAGATATATTGTGATATGAATTGGTACTATTTAAACGATTTAATTGACGTGATTTATATAGAAGAAAGTTTTGTGATGGCCACAACATACTAGTTTTAATTGTACGTAAAAATATCTTTTAAATGGTTATAAAATAAAAATAGTGAACATATGAGAAAAAATTATCAAAATTTTGGAAAAATGCCACGAATTGCCATTAATGATTGTTCAATTTTCAAAGGCCACATTTTATATATAAAATCATATTTCAATAACTAATAAAGAAATCTTCTTCGAATAATTTAAGCAAGGTAAATAAAGTATGTAGATTATGAAACAAAATATTGCTGTAATGTTAAAAAATATTTAAATGTGTCTAAAAAATTGTATAATCTTTGAAATCAAAAATATTTTACAAAAATAATGAAATTATTAAAAAATCTTTATCAATCAGAGGCGGAGTTTCTATGACTAATTTTTTAATTTTAAATTGTACATAATACTACATTATAACTGGATCTGAAATAAAAATAGTGGGATTTTGGTTGGTTTTAGTAGTATTTAAATCATATTTAAAATTATCAATATTTTCAAATGTAAAACCTATCCAATGTATCATCCCTGGAAATATTTTTATTTATACATTTATTTTATTTTTCAAATTATCTTTTATGTTCGTTTCTTAAGGAAAAAATAAACAATATTGTTTTTTAGTAAAACTTCTAGGGCGAAGAGCAATTATCCCTTTCCAAAAAAGAGAAAAATCACTAGCTCCTCACCGCCCAATAAAAATTTTCAAAATGACAGTCCTAATCTTTAAACTCATATTTGGCTGTTAATATTGAAAATTTAGCATTGAGCTGCTAATATTGAAAAAAAATACCAAATTTCACTCTTTTGAAGAAAATTTTGACGTATTGTGCTTTAAATATATGCAAAAAATGCATAATCCATTATATTTATATCTTTCAAATAACTATATCTGAAAAAATATTTAAAACTTAATGAGTTGCACTTTTGTAACTTTATTCAGTTTCTAATGATATGTACCGTAATTTCGGGTGTATATCCCGCAGATCAAACAATTCAATTTGGACCCAGAAATTTTATTCAGTATTTGAAGACCAATATTTACTGTGATCTAAAAAGTTACATTTTATTTTTAAAAAATTCTGGGTCGAAACACGATTGTTTGATCCGCGGGCTATACACCGGAAATTACGGTAATTTGATTTATTTCATCACACTATTGCTGAAAGATGGATTTTCTACATATATATGTGTGTATATATATCCCTGTTCTCAAACAAATTATTTAAAAATTATTCATTTAAGTTTAATAAAGCATATATATATTGCTTATACACTCATAGAAAATACATATAGTAAATTTTATGATATTATGTCAATAATGTCTAAAAGTAAAGAACTTATCTAATAGTATGTAACGGAAAATTTAACATCTGGTGTAATGACAACAAAATTTTATAATTGTTTTACTTAATTTGGATGAATGAAAAAAGCTTACATGTTTATATTTTATTGAAGTACAGGTGAAAATGTCACAAAGACATTCCTACCTCAACAACCACTGAGTATGTCACATTCACACTACAGATGATTTTTTTTTCTTTTTGATCTTTCGGGTTTGATTTCAGATGGTAATGAATTAATTAGTTTTGTTAGAAGTGTCATTGCAGTCAGCATATTAGGCTCACTATTTTTTTTTATATAATTTGTTTTGATTGACTCGATGAACAACAATATTTAAAGGGACCATTTCATGACTTTTCAATTAAAAGCTGATTTATAAATTCATCATGTTGTTTAGTTATTATTATCGTCTTAAGATAATAAGTTGATATTAAAATTTTTAAATGCAGTTTATTTATTATTTGAACAGTTGAAAGTATTTTTCAATAAGAGTGGGCTGTTGATTTTAAGTCGGCTGTTGAGCAATGCAGTGTTGGTAAAGGAACTGGTACTATTTAATTTAATTTTTATTGCTGTAAATAATATTTGTTATTTTATTATTGTATGTATTATATTTAAGCAAGAGTAGAAATACACGATATCGTAGTCATTTTAGTACATCTTAGCATGAAAAGCTTCAATATTTATCATTAAACATTCACATTTTATGAAAATTTTGTTAAAATTGCTCATATTTTCACTATTTTTATTTTATAACTATTGAAAAGATATTTTTACGTACAATTAAAAAAAGTAATAACAGCCTGCCTTCGGTTAATAATAAATTTTTGATTAACACATTATTTTTCACAAAATTCTTGATTTTAAGAATTCACAAGATTAAACACACTCTTAGCATTTAAACATGACAAACAACAATAAATAATAATCTGCCTACATTATTTGTCACATATACATTATTTGAAACTTATTTAGTGATTTTATATTGAAATGACTTTTTTTTTATGCAGTCTTTGAATATAGATCTGTCATTAAAAACATTTTTAAAAAATTTCAAAATTTAGATATTTTTTTTTATCTTAAAAAATATTTTACTTGTAATCACCTTTAATTTCCTTGATCCTGTCTTAAAATGAGCTATAAACATACCCAGTTTCATTGAAATTTGTGACAGTGAATTAAATGTTTTAGGCGAACTGACATGGAATGACTCTGCTTGATTTGATTTGAAATACGCCTCAAAATATTTTTAAATATGAAATACTACTAAAAACACCCAAAATCCCACTACTTTTATTTCAGAATCAGGTAAAGGACACCTTTAAGTATATCCCCCACAAAAAATAAATTTAATAAAAATACCGCCTTTTGTTAATAATGCTATTTTAGTTAATGCATTATTTTTCATTAAAAAATCACGACTTCAAAGATTAAACATTTTTTTAGACACACTTAATATGTTATATAAGCGTAACAGTATTTTTTTTCATAAAATACGTACCCTATATATTATGCATAATTTATTTGAAGATAATTTGTGGAATAGATATTGAAATATGATCATATTTATGTCATGCTACATTTGAAAATCGAGCAGTCAAGAATGCCAACTGATGGCAGTTTTTCAAAATTTTGACAATTTTTTTCTCAGAAACTATTTGACCAAGGAGTAAAAAAAAAATACTGGGAATCATATCTTAATAAAAGGAACAAACACACGCAGTTTCATCAAAATCTGTGATGGTGGGTTACATGCCTGCCTGAACTGACATGGAATGACCCTAAATAAACAATTAATCGTAATAATAATAACATAAACTAAAATATTTAATTTCCACATCAAAGTATTGTTTCTAATTTACATTCAAATAATAATGTATTCCAAGATTTGATTTCAATTGAAATTAAGTTGACAGCTTTCTATTTCACTTCATAGAGTAAACAAACACAAGAGATTCATTCATCATATAAATGGTAGAAAATATTAGACCATGGAGGTAATCATTCGCAAAGCAGGTTCTTCAACAATGAATGGACAATATTCTTATGACGTCATAGTACGTAAATTGGCGACGCTAACGTTTGTTAACGGCTTGCATTCACGAGGGTTTTATTTTGCTATTTCTCTTAGTTACGTTAGTATATTGTCATATTTATGAACTCAGAAATCAAATCTATAAAAACAAAAGTATATATATTCATTATTTAGTTATTAAGTAATGAAAAAAGAATTATAAATGCATGATTTGCAAAATTTAAATATATTTATTAATATTAAAAAATAACATTGAAGTAGCAGCATGTTTAAGTAGAATAAGTTTAATTTAGATAATTTATAAACAAATCTCAGTTTAAACACTTGAAGTTTCACTCATTTTTACAGCTACGGAAATTATGAGGTATTTGTCAAAAAAGACGAAATACGCATAACAACAATTGGACTCTGGGAAGGATTGAGCAAGTCAATTAGTTTCAGAATGAAAGTAACATGATACAATGCTTAGCATACATTTAAGGGAGACCAAACTGGTCGCCAGAGGCGGCTAGTATGTAAGAAACATTTTGTTTAGTCCTGCACGTGCCAAGTTTACCCGAGGCGAATCCGACAAAATCAGCTTAAAGTCAACCCGAACTCACACACTTTAACCCGAAATAGTCAAACCCGGACCCGAAATGAGAAAAAAATCTATATTATAATACAATTGAGGAAAAGTAGTCTACAATTATATCTCTATCAATTTAAATTTTTTGTATAAAAATGAATACATGTACGTTCATTAATATTGCAAATATATAGTTCTTCAATGGAAAAATATTCAAGACTTTCTCTTGAAAAAATCGGGTCAATCCATATTTGAACCGAAAGAATCAAAACTCAACCCGAAACATTTAAAATCAACCCGACCCGAACCCAATCGGCAATGAAAAAAAAAAAAATCAGCGCCAACCCGATCTCAGGTAAAATCGGGTTACACGACCCGACGCAGGACGTTCAATAATATCAGATCCAGTAATACGTTTAGGATGTAATATAATATATTCAATCTTTTTCCCTCTGATACCTTCAAAAATACGCTTGAAGAACACTAAGGTACGAAATGATATTTCAAAACACACTACCATATGAAAGCGAACTAAAATACTTTCACAAGCAGGTGGGACTATCTAAAGAAAAGGCATTCTGGATATTTTTTTACGGTTGATGAACGGCAAAGTAGACTGAATCAAGGGAATTTTTATGTAATGCATCTGATAGGTCATATGGAAATATGAGAATACTTTATGAAAAAATGAAGATATTTATCTGCAACTTTCCATTTCAAAATGTCAAGACGGAGTTTGAACCATTTGATAGCGGTCATTGGTCACAGTAAATGGTTTCTTCTTCCAATATTCGAGCGAAAGATATTTCCAACGTGAAATCAGAAAGTACCGATTTTCTTTCAAATGAAAATTTATACGACGCGACGTTTGTGAATCAGAAAATTTCGCCAGGAGAACGTATAATGAAAAGAAATTAGTGAAACGAACTAAAGAAAAATAAAATCAGGGGTCTGTTCAGGTTTGTTTTCTCAGGGTCCTATTTTTTAATTTATTTTTGCGGATTAATTTTGTTTTTGTAAAAAAAAAAAAAGGGGGTAATTTTACAAAAATGAATTAAACTACAATGGATGAATCGTTTTTTTAATTAATGAAATTAATGTTCCTGAATAAATGTAAATTAAAAATTTTTGATGAATCCCTTTAAAAGAGAATGTGTGATAAGACAACTGTTTTCCACTAAAGATAAAGGTACATTTTACAAATATATTCAAATTTTGTATCAATTCAAGCCATTTTACCGAGGATATCACTAGTCTATTTTTATGTTCTATTTGTACCACTATTTAATTTGAGAAAGTGGTAATAGATAAGAGATGTAATAATAATATTCGCCAGTGAAAGCGCTGTTTTACCGCATAGAATAGATGGTAGTACGTAGGTCGTTCAATATACATGTTTCCCTGTATCATATACAGGAAACCTCCCTGTGCGACCACCTCCCTGAACGACCATTTTTTCATGGAACGAAATTTATTCCCATAGGCTCAATACTAACTTTACCTCCATTCAGAGACCATCCCAGTTGATCTCCCTCCATGAGCGACCAATTTCATTGAAGAAAATGACAAATACCGTTTTTTCCTGGTCGCTTGAAGGTCTTACTAGAATAATAATTCCGGCAATTATTATTCATCAAACTTCTAAACTAACTTTAGAATTCTTTTCATACTGGTAGCTTTTAAGTGTTTTAACCCCTTTGTGCCTTTTTAGGCAATGAATTTAACTCTGATGACAAATTAAGAATGGTGGTCAATAAACTCCCCTGCCCTGTTCTATCAGGAAACTCTCAAAGAAATAGATAAATTAATGAAATCGTCATTATTTGTTCCTGTCAAAGAAAAAAAAATTGCATTTATTTACTGAACATGGAAAAGACTTGAAAATAAAAGTTATAAAAGATAAAACCGTAAAATCAAAGCAAACGTCAATTTATTCATTTTTTAAACTCTATACAGTCATTAACTTATGTAATTAACTTTTGTTTTTATACTTAAATTTTCATATTTTTTCCTAATGTGAAAAATAAATTTTAATAACATTAATTGTTACCTTTTATTCGACAATTAAAATCTAGATTTAAACATGACCTCAATTAAGACCACCTCCAGGAGTGACCAATTTTTATTGGAACGGAACGTGGTCGCTTTAGGGAGGTTTTACTATACAGTAAAATCTCGTTACAACGGATCTCTAGGGAGCACTGATTAAATTAGTTACACTGAAAAATTCGTTAAAGTGAATATTTTTTATAATGAAACAGGATTAGTAGGATTTTTTTAACAATCCAAATAATACTTGTTAAACTGAAAAATTCGTTAAAGTGACATTTTTTGTAATGAGATTCTACTCTATACATGCGTTATAAAATTGATAAGATGATGCATAACTTTTATTCTATCCTTTCCCGAAGCCATTCAATTAATATATTTTTCCCTTAGTCGCTAAATAAATTTCTATATCAGCCACAAGATAACGCTTCAAATACACTGGTTATCAAAAATTAAGGAAAAGTCACAAAATGTTAATTTTCAAATACGCGAACACTCAAAAGGAAATAATATAATTCAAGTAATTACTATCTCTACAACACAGCTAGTCCATATAACATCTCATTCAAGTCACACATGGTCACAAATGTCACCGTCACTGCGGTGAAGTAAAAAAATAGGAAATTCCATACATCTCATTATGAATCTCAAATGATCACTATATGTGACTCCACTGAGACGTCACTGTGACTGCTGCTTTGGGACGAGTCACCATGTGTCTTTACAATGAGTTACATTGTGACTCTCCTATGACTCATTTGTAGACTCAATTTCAAAGTCATCGTGAACGCTGCATTGTGATAAGTTACCAAATAATGTCACATTAAAGTCACATGATGAGACTTTCAGGTGACAGAGAGACTACTGTGAAGTCACCATTGTGCTCTTTTGGGAAAAGTCTCCATGTGACTATAATATGATATTATTTGATGACTTATCATAATGAAATGTTCATGATGACTCTGAAATTGAGTCTCAAAATGACAGTCACATGAGAGTCACACTTTAACTACATTGTAAAGTCACCTGGTGACTCGTCACAAGGCAGCAGTCACATTGACTTCTCAGTGGAGTCACATATAGTGATCATTTGAGACTCATAATGAGATGTATGGGATTTCCTATTTTTTTGCTTCACCGTAGTGACTGTGACACTTGTGACCATGTGTGACATGAATAAGATGTTATATGGGCTAGCTGTGTTGTAGAGATAGTAATTACTCGAATTATATTATTTCCTTTTGAGTGTTCGCGTATTTGAAAATTAGCATTTTGTGACTTTTCCTTAATTTTTGATAACAAGTGTAGTTAGAAACCCACAAGAGATACAAGTTGTAGCAATGACAGCCTAAGTGGCCATTGCTAACAAGGAAGGTCTGCATACGGGCATACTCTGAAAAGTCTGAAAAAAAAATACAGAATGTTCTTCTCCTGTGGGTATATATGTTTATAAAAAAAATTTCGGCGGAACCCCGATAGAACGTCCTTAAAAAAATAATGAACATTTCGTTTATTTGGCGACTTATCACCGGTTGGCGAGGAAATAAAATTTAAAAAAATGCGCTTTTAAAAATACTCTTATCGAATACTCTTTAAGAAAAAACTTTTTATGTTGAATTTGTTTAAATAAGTTTAATTTAAATAACTTAAGCTTTGTCATTTTTAGTTTATTTTAACTATAATTCTGTCATATATATTTATATGTACTTATAACGAAATTTAACTATCACATTTTACGATTTAAAACAAAATTTAAATTGATTAAAATTGTTCCAAACAACTGTCGATTCAACTTTGTTGCTATGGAAACAACTTCTTCGATATGAAAATTTATAACGGCAGCATTATTCACCTGGCCTTAAAAGTTGTTTTTATAACCGGTAAAGACGTTTAAATTAAAAAAGATTGTGGATTGGAGAATAAAACAATGGCAAAATTTCATTCAAATCCGCAACAAGCAACATGTATAATAAAAATGTAATAATAATAAATGGTTTACGTTTAAATTCATTAAATACCGCACATTCTCAAAATAAATTAAAAGCAATTGTCAGATTCATTAAAATCGTTTCCTTTTGGCGAGGAAAAGTGCTGCTCGCCAAATTGCAAGTCGCTTTCGTCTTTTTACGCCAATTTTTCGAAAGTATTTTATTTTTTTTTTTACAGATTTTCTACTTGAATTCCGCCGCTAATTTTAACTGATCCTTTATTACATACCTGAGTACTTTCACTAGCATTTATTTCAACATATTCTGAGTATGCCCAGTATGGAGACCTTCCTTGTAAGTATGACCTGTTTCCTGTGTGAGCCCAATTTGAGAATGCAGGCGTTCGATGTCTCGAACGCATGCTAAACTTGCCTCTCTACTTAAAGTTCCATTTAAAATCTCAAGCAGTGTGGACATATTTATATCACTTAAGTCTATTAGAGCATGAGCACTTACCATATACTGAAGTTGAAGCCAATTATCCAAGATTTACTCTCAAGCATCTGTCTAACAAAAAAATCCTATAAGGCAAGTCACACACTAAGGCGACACATAAGACATGTCACTTGAATTCGCTGGAAAAACTGGTTTAAAACAGGTTTGAAACAACTTCGTTCTTTGTTTTGACCGGCTTTTGCGCTTCATGTCGCTCTGTCGTCTCAGTGTGGGATATGCCACAGGCGCGCCACACACCAGAGAGACATGCGACAATAATTGTGAGACATGAGGCAAATTCTGCTGTTCAAACCGTTTTTTTCTTTGTTAACAGGGTGAAATTGTCGCATGCCTCACGCTTTTTTGTTGCATGTCTCCCTGGTGTGTGGCGCGCCTTAGGAATATAAACTGTAATAAAGTACTTTCTCAAGTGTGCTTCTCGTAGCAAACTGTTAGACTTACCGACAATCTTCTACTATCCGCCCTTGTGAACAGATACGCGTGTAGGGACTGCTGGGAAATGATCCCGGAGTACCGCACTGGATCACTGCGGTCTCCGCTCTAAATGTTCCTTTTATTCTCAATAAAAAACTGTAAGCAAGAACTAACTGTGTGTTTTTTAAGTAGTAGTCACATCAGCCACGACTCCAAAACATAGTTTGCAACGTATATATATTAAATAATTGAACTTTTAAAATAATATTATGCACCTGCTTGAATAGTCAAGTCTTATTTGAAGAGCTAAGCGGAAGAACATGTTAAGTAACAAAAATTACATTTCAAGAAATTTGAGGTGAAAGTTTTTGCTGTAAATTTTAATGATTTATTTTCTGTTTGATTCCATGTGTTTAAAGTATTAACAGGTATGGTACTAAACTCTCTCAGAAAAAACTTATTCATGTTTAATTTTCAAACATTAAAAATTATTAATATTATTGACATTATTAAATATTAATGAATAATCTCTTAAATCTTCAAGACTAAATAGGATCTTAATATTTTAGCTACACCATGTGATAGGATAACTCAAAGCTTTCATCAAAATGATAAAAATAGAAAATGTAGCATAACATGTTCATCCACTCAGCTCTTCATTTATGATCGTCAAAAAATAGCGGGTTAGTCATTTCCACAGCAGAAGTTACCGGGCATGCACAGATGGAAAGAAAATGACGGAACAGCATAAAAAGACCAGACACATAATGGTGTGGGGTTAATGTGTCTTTGTTGGTCATGCTAAACACTTTACACAGATTAAACAGTCACATTTTTAATAAGGACGAATCACAAATTATATACAACTTCGCTAAAGCGTGCAATATAAATGGAAGATACATATATCCGGTTATAACACATTAAAACGACTCGAGGTGAGATACATTCCGAAGACACACCGAAAGTCTACAAACCCACGCTATCATAATTACTTTAAATCCCTTTACTTCACGTTTGTGGCAACAGCGCCATCTATATGTTATACAAATCAGGGAATGCAGTCATTTTATTACACTATTCCATTTCGTTTTTTTATTTTCTTTTATCTTTACAAGAAGAAAGTATTGGATTCATGAAAATTTTCGAATTCCGGTTTTCGACGGATTTACACATTTTAGGGGTTAGAGATTCCAAAAAGCAGGTTTTTACAAAATGTCTGTCTGTCTGTCCGTCTGTATGTGACACAAATTTTGTGGGCGCTCATCTCAAGAACTAATGCACGGAATTTAATAAAAATTTATATTCAGTTAGCCCTTGATATAAATTGGTGCTGATTACTTTTTGGTGTAAATCGCTCAACAGGTGGCGCTGCTATGCAACCTTTTTCACGATTTCCACAATAGCTCAATCTCCAGAACTAATGCACGGATTTTCATCAAACTTCAGATTCAGTTAATTCTTGACATGGATTGGCGTTTTAAACATTTTAGTGTAAATCGCTCAAGAGGTGGCGCTGCTATGCTGCATTTTTTGTAATTTCCGCAATAGCTCTATCTGCAGAACTAATGCTTGGATTTTCAACAAACTTCAGATTCAGGTATATCTGGATATGAATTTCGCTGTTTATGTTCTGGTGCAAATCGCTCAACAGGTGGCGTTGCTATGCTGCATTTTTCAGAATTTCCATCACAGCTCTATCTCAATAACTAATGCACGAATTTTCATCACACTTCAGATTCAGGTATACCTTGATATTAATTAGTGCTGTTTGCGGTTTGGTGTAAATCGCTCTATAGGTGGCGCTGCTATGCTACATTTTTCGGAATTTCCGCTATAGCTCTATCTCAATAACTAATGCACGAATTTTCATAAAACTTCAAATTCAGATATACTTTGATATAATTGGTGCTAAATTGTATAATTTCTTGTACTATTTAAATTATTTAATTGACGTGATTTATGTAAAAGAAAGTTTTGTGATGGCCACAACATACTAGTTTTAACTGGTAGGCCCCCAGGATTATCACGAGCAATGACGAACGGGTTCGCTAGTTCATTTATTAAATGCTTTGAGGATAGCTAAAATCAGGAGGTCTTAAGTACGGGCCAATGGTGCACCAGTAAGTGGCTCGCAGAGTTATCACTTTTTAAAAGAAAAATCTTCACCTTATTTGGTCACAGAATTTCTGTCATTAAATAAGGCTAATGTTTTTTGCAGATAGTGGCGTGAGAATGCTTTTCGCAAAAAAATAATGAGTATCACTGACCTGGCCAATAGCCAGGGCATGTGTTAATTCTGTGTGTGTGAGTGTGTTTCTGATTTACAAGAACTTTATTAACACCTTCGAGGGCGACGTTTCTTACACCAATTTTATACGGTTGGCGCCACTTACCTTTTTTAAATCTTACCGTTACTACCATTTTCACCAAAATGCTCTAGTTAAATTAAGTAAATATTACTTTTCTTTATTACCGGTTTCAAAAACAAATTCTATATGCACCTTTTGGGGGTGCATATATTCCCCTATGGTCCCAAAATGGGTTAAATGCAAATTACAAACCTTAAATGCTGCTTTCCCTTGGCTTATAAGATAAAATGGTATTGACAACTGCACTTTTATTATACGCTGAAACTGAATGTAAAATGCATAAATTAAAATAGATGCGCAAAAGACCTCAAGTTTTATTAACGGAATAAACGAAAGAAAAAGCTATTTAACACAAAATTAGCCATGTGAAAAAAAAAGGTGGGGATAGAAAAAAAATACCATCATTTTTGTCTTTCCCTTCTATGAAATAGATACAGAGATATATACCCGCTCCATCTATAATTCAATCAACCATATGACAAACCACATTCAGTTCCGACCTGATTTTTTTTATTATTCTGAAAAGGGGGCGGTTATGGGGGAGATACAAATGACAAAAAGTCATTCGAACGAAGCAGGCAGGAAGAACGCATGAGCTAGAACACGCGGTCGCATTTCAAAGAATAAAACATAGAGAGGGATCATCACAGATGAACGGATTCCAAGCGATTATCGAGAGATTTAGAACAGTTTCCATGTATGAATGTACAGCTTTATGTTCGTATGTTCAGGGCAGAACATGATGATTTCCAGGATGGGTCAAGCGCTCCGGGGTACAGAGAAAGCTATATCTAGCATATCTAGCATATCTAGCATATCTAGCTCTGATGGGTTTCGAAAGGCTTTATTACAGCTGGAACTGATCGTCGCCATTTTCTTTTAAAAGAATTTTAAGCCACGTGTTTGTCAATTCTATATGTGCACTTGCGGGTATGATTTCTTCAAAACTTCAATTTCTTCTCCATTTCGAACAATGAAAAATACAATATACAACGATTTAAAAATAAAGATTTCGGATACTAAAACTTAAATTCCGAATAAAAAAATTTAATTTCTCTATAAACGGGATTTCAAGCTATTATCGAGAGATTTAGGATAGTTTCCATGTATGAATGTACAGCTTTGTGTTCCTATACTAAAACTTATATTCCGAATATTTAATTTCTCTATAAACGGGATTTCAAGCTATTATCGAGAGATTTAGGATAGTTTCCATGTATGAATGTACAGTTTTGTGTTCGTAAGTTCAGGACAAAGCTTGACAACGATCATGATTTTCAGGATAGGTCACGCGCTCCAGGGTCAAGAGTACAGAGAAAGCTATACCTAGCTCATTATGTAGCTGGAGACATGATGGGTTTCGAAAGGATTTATTACAGCTGGAACTGGTCGTTGTCATTTTCTTTTAAAAGAATTTTAAGCCACGTGTTTGTTAATTCTAAATATGCACATGCGGCTATGATTTCGTCAAAAATTCTTCATTTCGAATAATGAAAAAAACAATGTACAACGATTTAAAAATAAAGATTTCGGATACTAAAACTTAAATTCCGAATAAAGAATTTTAATTTCTCTATAAACGGGATTTCAAGATATTATGGAGAGATTTAGGATAGTTTCCATGTATGAATGTACATTTTTGTGTTCGTATGTTCAGAACAGAACTTGACAACGATGATGGTTTCCAGGATGGGTCAAGCGCTTCAGGGTAAGAAGAGAAAGCCGTATTTTTTAAGCCCATTTTGTTGCTAGGAGACATGACGGGTTTCAAAGAATTTAATACATACAGCTGGAACTGATTGTTGCCATTTTCTTTTAAAAGAATTTTAAGCCACGTGTTTATCAATTTCAAATAAGCACTTACGGTTATGCTTTAATAAAAAAATTCTTCATTTCGAATAACAAATACAATATACATAGATTTAAAAATAAAGATTCCTGATATACCAGGGTTGGGTTTCTTCCGGAAGAAATCAGTTTCTTCCAGGACAGTGGAAGGAACTGGAAAAAAACGGAAGAAACGGGAAGAAATAGAAAAAACTGGAAGAAATGGAATAAAACAGGTGCTCAAAATTAAAGTATATTGACTATGCAAAAGAATTAAACTCAAAGTACAATTATATGATATCTAAATTGGAAAATTTAATTAATATTAAAAATAATTTTGGAAAAATAAGTTATTTTTTAATAACAAACTTCAGGTTCAGCAGAAATTTATAGGTGATGGATTTTGCCACTTTAGAGGTAGAGGGATTTTTTTTTTATATATATAAATTATGTCATTTATGTAAAAAGAGAAAAAAAATTACCTGCAAATTCTTTATTTTTCGCATAAAAATGCATTATTTTAAACTGTACAACACAGTAACTAAACAATGATTATTTATACTATCATCTAGCATGCTGATTTTAAAAGACTAATGTTCTAAAAATGTCTATGTGTATGTCAATGCTTTTAAACTCTCCTGAAGTTCTGTAGGATTTGAAAGAATTTTTCTCGTATTTTGCATTCATCCATTCTGAATTGAGAAACTGATTGCAGCATCTACTGCTAAAAAACTTTTGTTTTGTTATATCATGCTGCAAGGAAGCATGCATGCAGTAAGGAAAAAGAGGATTTAAATGAATTTTTTTAATACAGTAATTATTTAACCATTTGGAAAAATGGTTATTGTCCTCGGTCAGGGTAGGAAATAAAAAACATATCTGAAGCGTTTTAGTAGTTGAATCCCGCATTTTATTCGTTTTCTGATGGGTCTATACAGTAATCTGTATTTTCCCTTTACTTTCAACAGAGATGGATACTTCTGTTGCCACTATGACAAAAAAGTAATAAAGACTACAAAAAAAAAAAAAAATAATAATAATAACTCAGAAACAAATTGAGATACAGCTTTCAAACAAATTGCAATTAAAAATGCATTTTTTTCTCTATACGACGGTATAAAAAGTAATATTGTGGGATGTTTAGAAGTTTAAAAACGAATTTCATTTAAAATGGGTCCAGGAATATTAATGTTTAATCCATGGCGTACGTAATGTATGACCAGCTCCGGAGAAGTTTAAAAATTTACAGTACTTACAATTGTAAAACTGAAATTTCTTTTAAAATTTGTTTATGATGCGTCCAGGAATGTTAATGTTTAATCCATGGCGTACGTAATGTATGATCTACTCCGTGCGATTTTTTGTGTCTTAAATTTTAGTCTTTGAAAAAATCATTTTCCAAATGGTCGTTGTAATTTGTTAAATTGTTTTTTTATCTACAATTTTTTTTTGTATATTTCTTACCCTAAGAAAATTGACGTGAATTAAAAACATTGTCTTTTATTTAAATGAGCTTCATTGTACTGTTGGTAAATGACCCATACTATTTACTTCTAGTTTCAAAAGTTTAAATAATTAAAAAATATGCTGGTTAAATTGAAATAGATAACTTTTAATTGATTTTTTGGATAAAATTTCTTTTCTTCATGTAGCCAATGGTTGAAAAGTTTAGACAGGTGTGTGATCTTAACTAAAAAATGATGTAATATTTAGCATATATTTTTTAATTTGCATAGGTCTAACGGAATTAATTAACTTAAGGTTATAAGAAAACATATATTGTATCTTACAAAGCTTAAACTTATATGGTTAAATTTTAAAAGAATAACAGTTTCTTCCATTTTTTCTACTTGGAAGAAACCTATTTCTTCCGGCCGGTTTTTTCCATGGTTTTTTCCACTTTGGAAGAAACTTGCCAACCCTGTGATATACTATAACTTAATTTCGAATAACATCTTTTCCCCCCTCTAAACGGGATTTCAAGATATCATCGAGAGTTTTCAGAATGGTTTCCAAGTACGAATGTGCAGTTTAATGTTCGTATGTTTAGGGCAGAAAATAACGATGCTGATTATTTGCAGGATGGGTCAAGCGTTTCAGGGTGAAGAGAGAGCTATATCTAGCTCATTCCGTTGCTAGGAGACATGATGATTTCAAAAGGATTTATTACAGCTCGAAGTGATTGTTGCCATTTTCTTTTAAAGAATTTTAAGCCAAGTGTTTATCGATTCTAAATATGTTTTGTTAACTTGGGGCTATGCTCACATGAAAAACACATTATTTCGAATCACCAAATAAATTTTCTCCATTTAAATATAAAGTTTCCGAATAATTTAAATTCCGAAAACTAATTTGATTTTTCATCGATGAGCGAATTTCAAGCGATTGTCGAGACATTTAAGACAGTTTTACGTGTGTCTAGTGCATGATCATTTCCAGGATAGGTCAAGTGCTCCAGGGTAAAGGGAAAGCTATACGTATCTGGTTCATTACGCTGCTAGGAGATATGATGGGTTTCGAAAAGTTTATTACAGCTAGAACTGATTGTTGCCATTTTCTTTTAAAAGAATTTTAAGCCACTTGTTTACCGATTCTAAATACGTATTGTTAATCTGCACTTGCGGCTGTGCTTATATAACAATACATTACTACGAAATAACTTTCGTCCATTTGAATATAAAGGTTCTGGATATCATAATTTAAATTTCGAATAACAAATTTGTAATTTTTTTTATTTATCCATGAAAGGATTTCAAGATATTATCTAGAGATTTAAAACTCTCCATGTAATCAGTTTCATGTTAGCATGCTTAGGACGGATTAACATGACGGTGAGGATAATTTCCAGGTTGGGAGAATAAGTACTCCAAGTTCCAAGGTAAAGATAGAAAGTTATAGACTGGCTTTATGACGAAGCAGGGCTGCCACAGGCGACTATTTTTATATTCTATTCGCACCACTATTTTAAGAGAATAAATTTTGTAGTATATTTCTCTTGCAAATTTTGTCAAAGTGTATGTGAAAATTTTTGGTTTCATAAGAGTGGTGCTAGAAAAAAATAAAAAACTAGAGAACAGGAATTCCGTTTTTTCAGAATTTAGTGTCGCCCCCGATATTTCCATTACTTCATTTTCTTCTGGTGGACTAGTGGCTTCTATTATTATGAAACAACCATTATAAATGAAGCGTTTAGGTGAAGATGAAAGAGCAGTCGTAAAAAGTTAGAACTCTGATTTTCTGGTCAGAATGGAGGGGGGGGGGATGGCCATAATAAAAAAAAACAAAAAAGGGCCATCACCCCCCCCCCCCCCATTCTGACCAGAAAATCCGAATTCTAACTTTTTACGACTGCTCTTTCATCTTCACCTAACGCTTCATTTATAATGGCTGTTTCATAATAATAGAAGCCACCAGTCCACCAGAAGAAAATAACTCGGTTAAGCGGGACTCTGATAATCGGGACTCTACTGTAGTGCAAAACATATTTCAATTTTAAGACTTAATGCACACACTTTTATTTTATGTAAAATGACGTCATTTGCATTAATATAGATACTTAAAATTAAATATAGTTTATAACAGCTCCATGTTTTATCATAAATCATTCATTTATGTTTTTCACAAAATAGCACGTATTTTAATTTAATTTTTTTTCAGTTTTTATGGGAAAATGGCAACAAGAAGATATAATTTCTATTTTTCAATTCAACTATTTTTTCTTTACTTTCTACAGAAGTGGAGTTGCCAAAATGAAACAAATGTAGCTAAAATCTACAAAAAAATTAATGTTTAAAAAATAAATGGAGATGCAGTTTTCAAACAAATTGCATTCAAAAGTACATTTTCCCCTCAACACGACGGCATAAACATTGAAAATGTGCGATGCTTAGAAGTTTTAAAAAGTGCTGTAGAATATTTAATCGCACAATGAAACATCGGCTTTTGTTTTAGGGCTGTCTTATACAAGGTATCGTCTAACGTTATTTATTGGAGACGACACAAAATAAGCTGGGAGAAAGAAATAGCATACCGGGGGCTGATAGTCGCCTGCGGCAGTCCTGAACGAACCTACTGGCTTCGGTATACGTTACAATAGAAGAAAACTAATGAGTTTCGAAAAGATTTTTTACGGCATGAACTGATTGTTGTCATTTTCTTTTAAAACAATTTTAAGCCACGCGCTTGCTTATTCTAAATAGGTCGGCACTTCTAAATATATCCGAGCTTACATTTTAATCCATCTAAATATAAAGATTTTATATGTACTAATTTAATTTCCAAATAAGAAATTTTTAATATACATATATAAAAAGTATTTCATTTACAGAACGCTGTCAAACGTTGGTACTAAATAGATTTTTTATGTCTAGAACTGATTATTACCATTTTTTTTCGAAATAATTTTAAGCAACGTGCTCTAAAAAATGCATCTATAATCTTTACCCAGGACAGTTTTCTAAAAAAAAATACATAAAAATAATGTATCGGGAATAATCGAATTGAATATCCTGAATTAATTTTCATTTCATTTTCAAAAATTTTTTTTTCACATTAGGAAAAAAATATGAAAATTTAAGTATCAAAACAAAAGTTAATTACTATACAGTTTAAAAATTGAATACATTAACGTTTGCTTTGATTTTACGGTTTTATCTTTTATAACTTTTATTTCCCAAGTCCTTTCGAAATTCAATAAATAAATACATTTTTTTTTTTTTTCGTTTTTGAACGGGAACGAATAATGACGATTTCATTAATTTTATCTATTTCTTTGAGAGTTTCCTGACAGAATAGCGCAGGGGAGTTTATGGACCGTCATTCTTAATTTGTCATCAGAGTTAAATTCATTGCCTAAAAAGGCACAAAGGGGCTTAAACACTTAAAAGTTACTGGAATAAAAAAAATTCTAAACTTAGTTTAGAAGTTTGATGATTAATGCACTCTCCGGAATTATTTTTCTAATAAGACCTTCTTCAAGCGATCAGGAGAAAAAGGAATTTGTTTCACTTTCTTCAAAGAAATAGGTCGCTCATGGAGGGAGTTGAACTGGGATGGTCTCTGAATGGAGGTAAAATTAGTATTTAGCCTATGGGAATAAAGTTCGTTCCATGAAAAAATGGTCGGTCAGGGAGGTGGTCGCACAGTAAGGTTTCACTGTGACTTTTTTCTTTGTATTATCTTTGCAAGTAAAGTGCCAGACACTTTGTGTCAGTTATTAGTTTTTCAAAATGGGGTTGGTGTCAATTACTGGAGTTATTGCCCATATTCATAAAAAATATTAATTTTTAATAGTACAATAGAGGTCTGCACGGGCCCGGGCTTGGCCCGAGGCCCGTACCCGGCCCGGCCCGCGGGCCGGGCCGGCGGAATGGGGGAGAATTTTCAAACGGGCCGGCAGAATTAGGACAATTTTTTCAACGGGCCGGGCCGACAGACAAAATAAACGGGCCGGGCCGGCAAAAAAATTGAACGGGCCTGAAGGGCCGGGCCCGGCTGATAAAAAAAATTAATCGGGCCTATCGGCCCGATATAAGAATTTGAGAGGAGCAGATAAAATACGAGGTCATTTCCAATGAATATATGACTTTTTCGAGAAGTATAAATGTGCGTTACGAGCCGATGCGAGTTTAACAACATCAATACAGAAATGTAACATGTCCATCGTAGAGATCGGCATCGTACAGTTACATGATGCCTGATCCCGGGTTTAATTTTTTTCGGCAGACTTGTGCCGGGACGGAACTGGTCTTAATCTTTCTCAGGGTGTGTAGGACAGGCATTATGTTTTGTAAAAGTATTAATAGCGATAATGAACTTCTGTTAACAGTATCTTTGGAAATGTACCTTTAGGTGGTTCTCATATTTACTGCTCAACAATGCGAAACTCTCAGACACATTTTCTGACTCATTTTTTAACTATAAAGGCATAAAATTGACAGGCTGAGTATTGAAGGCAATTGGGATCAAATAGCGTTTCCATTTTTCATAAATTACGTACAGAGATAACAGAGACTCTTGTCACGTGACTGTACGTTTTCTCCTTTCCTGTGCTATCGCTTCCGGAAATTCGATTCAAAACGCTAACTTTGGCAGTATTTTCTGAAAGATATATTACTTTTATCTAAAAAAAAAAAAAAAAAAAAAAAAAAACGGCATTTACATGGTTTCTGAATAAGAAATAAGAATACCTGCCAATCTCATGCGTTTCCGAAAAGAAATGAATTCATAAATGTATCAAAATGTAGCTCCTTTGGATTTGAGAAAAGCCTTAAAAATGACAGAAATATTTTCACAAACCTACCTTTTATTATAAGCTTCAAAAGTTATCATGTTTTTTAACCCTTTATTCTAAACTACAATAATCTTTTAATGAACCCTTATTTAAATTTTGAAACGTCTGTAGACACGTTGACTAAAACACTAAGTAATCGTTAACGTTTACTATTGTGTGTTTTCTATTTTGCGAACACATAGTAATTTAAAATATACTGTAAAATGTTCCCATAAATATGCATGTAGTATTCATTAAAAGAATCTTACTTGCATGTCGAGAAAAAACGGAATTTTTTGTAGACATTTAGTCGGGCCGGGCCGGGCATGTTTTCACTGATTTTTGTACGGGCCGGGCCGGGCCGGGCCGAACTTTCAATTTTTACACCGGGCCGGGCCAAAATAGCTCTCCTTCGGGCTGGGCGGGCCCGGGCCTGGAAATTCCGGCCCGTGCAGACCTCTATAGTACAATGGATAATCTTTGAGAATTTTGTAAACAATTAATTTTTTTAATGTATATCTACAATCCTTTCAAAAATAATAAAATGTCCAGTGGCAGAAAGTTTTGTAGCTGTCTGCGACAAGCTTTCAAAATTTCAAAATCTGTCTGCAAATTTTGCACGCAATTTTAATGCATAAATAATACATTAAACTAGGATTTTTTTTATCGTTTTATTTAAAACATGATAAGCATGATGCACTCTCATTAATTCTACTTATAACTTTTTATCATCTAACTTCTTGTAGGATTCCTAAAATGGGAAGGATAAGCAGAATCATACATAGACAATAAAGATGCTTTTAAAAACCTTCGGAAGTTTCAGGGCTGATTTGTTTTTCTTAGATTTGAGAATGCTCGGCTTTTTTAAATATGTTTTCCAAATTGTTAGCCCAGAGTAATTCCCAATTAATATTTTGACAAGGGTGGCATCCTTGAAAATGTGTGCTCAAGTTTTTTTTTTTTTCATCATTTCACAATCACACAAACCACATTCAACCTTTAGACATGCTACAGGGTCAGCAAAAAAAAAAAAAAAAGGCGGAACTTTCACGGCCTTATGTGCGAAAAGCACTGAGATATTACCACAACCCTTTGATGAAATTAGTTTTTTTTGCCATTCTTTGACGAAATTCGTGGGGTTTTTTGCAGACTTCTGGTGAAATTTGTGTTTTTTCCGCGACCCTTTGACGAAGTTTACATCTTTTTCGCGATTCCTTGACGAAATTCGCGTTTTTTCCAAGGTTCTTTGACAAAATTCGGGTTTTTCCCACGGTTTTTTTGACGAAATTCGCGCCCCCCCCCCGATCTTTTAACGAAATTTGTATTTTTTCCCGAGATTTTTTGACGAAGCTTGTGTTTTTTCCGCGATCCTTTTACGAATTTTACGCCTTTTTCGCGATCCCTTGACGAAATCCACGTTTATTTCAGCAGCCTTTTGAGGAAATTAGAAGTTTTTCGTAATTCATTGACGAAATTCGCGTTTTTTCCACGGTTCTTTTGACAAAATTCGCGTTTTTCCCTCGGCCTTTTGACGAAATCTGCGTTTTTTCCCCCGTGATTTCTTGACGAAATGTGCGTTTTTTTACGATCCTTTGACGTAATTCGCATTTTCCTGCGATCTTTTGACGAAATCCGCGTTTTATCTGTGAATGAAATTTGCGTTTTGTCCACGATCCTTTGACGAAATTCGAGTTTTTTTTTTTCACGATCCTTTGAAGTAATCTGCACTTTTTCCGCGATCGTTTGACGAAATTTGCGTTTTGCCCACGATCCTTTGACGAAATTTGCGTTTTGTTCGCGATCCTTTGACGAAATTTGCGTTTTCCCCCCGTGATCCTTTGACGAAGATCGCATTTTTTTGCAATCCTTTGACGAATATTGCATTTTTTGCGTGATCCTCTGCCGAAAATCGCGTTTTTTCCGCGGGAAAAAAAATGTCCGAAAGTTGCAGACAAATTTTTTAATTGATTTCATTAGTGCAGACAAAAATTGCCTGCAAGAGATTTTCTTAGTCCGCGACTATGTCGCCGTGTCGCGGAGTTTCTGCCACTGGGATAAAATGTATAGAATAAGTATAAAATGTATTTAAAATTTTGTAATAGAAATTTGAACAAAAAAGAATCAGTGTCAGTTAGTTACTGGGAGTTTCAGTTTCATCCTATGTGGATTCTTCGATAAATTTTACCTTCGGATATAGACCGAGAACCGGCAACACAGACAGATAGTTCGTACGGATACCGTTATTTCTCCAGAAAAACTACCATTATCTTTTTATAGAAAAAGAAATCTAGGTTAAACAAGGAAAATTGCGCCTTCTTTTAAGAAGAAAGAGATTTTCTGTAAGATAATACTGGTGCCGAAAAACTCTCTGGTTTGCAAAATTCAAGGAGGCGTACGAACCATGAGACAACATCGGGTTGGAGGTTGAAATTCTAGATTTAGTTAAAACTCGATTCCCATATTAAAACGCAATCGGTCTGCCAAGTCATATCTTGGTGGAAAACACCTAAAAACCCGATTTTAGCGGTCGACTCGTAGGTTTACCATTGTGTTTTCTCGCACCCAAAGGTATGAACACATGGCGGACTGGAAGCAGGAAAACACAATGCTAAACCTACCAGTCAACCGCTAAAATCGGGTTTTTAGGTGTTTTGCACCAAGATATGACTTGGCAGACCGATTGCGTTTTAATATGAGAATCGAGTTTTAGCTAAATCTAGAATTTCAGCCTCCAACTCGATGAGGTGGTTGTCTGTGCTGCCGGCTCCAGGTCTAATAGCAAATGGGAATAAGTTATTCGGTCAAGTTAAAGTTTAAGAATAATGCAAGTTTAAAATTTAGAACTCTTAATGTTAAATTCATTTTTAATCGTTGCAAAACAGATTGCAATGTGGTTAGCTTTTTAAGCATAACTCAATACTCGATGAAATGAGCTGTAATTTTGGATTGGCATGTATAAAAGTCTAGAAATTGATTTCTGTTACTGAAAAATGATAGGTTCCTACATATACTCATATTACATATATTTACTCCTATATACATATATTTACTTCATATATATACTTTTGTATAAACTCATATATATATATATATATATTTAATTGTTTTACATGTATTTTGATCTGATTATTTTTGGCACTGAAGGTAAAATTTACCGAAGAATACAAATATTTGTCAAAATTAGATGTTAGTATTGAAAATTTTAAAGTTTGTTACAATTTTTTATATATAAACGACTCCCTAATCACATTTTGTGTGTAGCATTAATTAGTAGATGTTATTACTAATCGATAGGCACCATCAGTCACATTTTTATACGATGATTTGTGGCTTAGTTAGCAGAGGATGATATACATATATATATATATATATATATATATATGTTTCTTTCTTTTTTTTCCGGGACTGTATACATTATTACTTCCTTCTAGAAAATTATTTAAAAGGGCGTCGCAGAATTTAGCTAATTTATCTATTAGTATAAAAAATTATTCAAATGATTAACACATCTAAACCCGATATACATACTAAACACTACTTATCTCATATTTGGATGCAAATGACCCCTTACATCTCATTCCATAACAGAAAATTACTAATGACGGGTGCCACAGCTTTTGCATAAAATTATTTAAAAATCGTCTGCGCCAAGCTGTGGGAAAAGCAAATTAACGCAATTCTCAAATTCTAATCAAAATTCTGCTCACGAATGGCAACATTAAACATGTGAGCAAACATTTATTTATCTTTTAATTCACTAGCCATCCGAGAGGTAAATATAGCTTTGGGTTCGAAGTCAACGCGTATCAAAAATGAAGATAGCAGACTTTCCCTTGGGAGAATTTACTTTGATGTACAGTAATGAAAAAATAACTCGTGATAGAATATTTAGCTCCCGGGTAAAAGATAAGTGACAGAAAAAAAAGGCGGATCAAGAATGCTTTAAGCATTGTGACAAGCTTAATTCGTTTTATCCACAGAACATTGGCCTATTGACATAAAACAGGCTTTTAGTGACCTTTTTTGGTATCTTAAAAGAGGTTATGGAATATTTTTCTATAGCTATGTATGACAGGGATCAGGTCAAAATTCTCAATGTTTCCCAGCCCTAGCTAGTGGCAATGTCATAACTTTTCACCTTTTATGTTTCTTGGAGTTCAAGAATCAAGTTTTAAACAAAATTACACCTATGACCTTGATTTTTTTCCCTTAATGCACCACGATGTTGTTGATTATAGGCAATTGCAAAATTTAGGTTAATACATAAAATATCCATTGTTATTCAAATTTTCACCATTAAACAGTGTTGACAATTCAGACATTTTTCTCTGGAAGGAGTTTTTGCAGCTCCGAAGGGGATACTGTGTAGTTCTGAAGAAATTGCATTTTTAGGGGTCTGTCCAGACTTTACCCTCAGGGTCCTGTTTTTGTAAAATTGTGAACAGTTTTTTTTTTTTTTTTTTTTTTTTTACATTTGTGAAAAGTCTAGTCCTAATTTTGTGAATTTGAAATGATCGTTATATTCAGGTTCTTTTTTATATGTTTTAAGAAGATATATGTATGTAAAATACTTGTATTTTCTTTATATGTAAAACTGACAGGTCAGATTTCACTTTTAAATGATTAAATTTGTGAAAGGTTTAGTTTAGAGCTGGAAAGGGTCCTGTTTTAAGATGGAAAATTTTGTGAAGGGTCCTGTTTTGAGATGGAAAATTTTGTGAAGGGTCCTGTTTTGAGATGGAAAATTTTGTGAAGGGTCCTTTAAAGGACCCAGTTTCTTCCTAAACAGATCCCTGCCATTAATTAGCATAAAATTCCCAAATACAACAGGGGATCCGCCCCTTTCTGAATTCAACACCGACATTAATGAATATGAAAATAACACTGCTCAAGGAATCATACACCGTCTGTATTCTAAAAGTAATATAAAAAATTACGGCGGTCGTAAGTTATAACGAAATAACAACAATAAGAAGAATGGATGAGAATGGTGTATTGAGCATTAAACATCTTCTCACACATTTATTATAGTAGGGAAGGAAATTAACGTGGGAAAATATCTGTAAAAAATATTGCAAAAATAAGGAAGAAAAACCATGCATTTTTCATTGAATATGTAATACACTACATATTTTCTAATCTTTTCAGTGTATATGTTTTGATGCATAGAACTTATAGGTGAGTCTAAGTCGCTTTTAAATGTGAGCATTTAGCGGAAATATCCTTTTTTAATATGTTCAAAAAGAAAAAAAATATCACATATAAGATAAATAAAACTAATTTATCTAGACATTTTCAAATTCTTTAATTTTTTTTCCTTAGTCTCTCAAGGTAGCATTTCAGACGATTAAAAAAAAAAAAAAAAAAAAAAATCAGTCATACGGAATAAATCTATAGTTTAACCACGTTAATCCATGTCTTCTGTCATTTTTAATCGCGGATTAACATAATTTTATCATAACCGAGACAGGGATGCTTTGTATCTTTGTCTCGCCTTTGTGGGAACGGTTAAATAATAATGGCAGGTTTATTTGTTGTTTTTCTAAGATCTTAAATAATTTCCGCCACACACACGCACACAAAAAGACGTAATTTCCCAATACGACAGATTAAAGAAAATCATTCACGACATCATTACACGGTACATGATAAACTGTCTTAGATTATTTATGTAAAAATCTTGCCCTCTAAAAAATTCACAATTTCTGTTAAAGATGTTCTCAAATTCAAAGGGGCAACTTTATGACACAAGTTTTAATTCGTTTTTGTTCGGAGACGCATGAAATTGGCAGGTGTTCTTATTCATAAACTAACGTATATTCTCGTGTATAAGTCGAAGAATTTTAGACAAAATTTGGGAGCTGAATATGGGGGGTCGACTTACGAGTTAATTAAAAAAAGTAAAAAATTGCAGATAATCGGCGAATGGGCAAGTCTTTTAAGTAATCCCATATAGGTCTAGATTGAAGAGAGAGATAAAAGCGGACATTGGTCATTTCCCTGTGATTGACCAAAAAAAAAAAAAAAAAAGAGAGATATCTCGGTCGCATTTCAATATTTTTAAATGATTTCTTTTGCATTGAATAGTTGAGATTGATCTGTACAAAGACCGTTGTTTACGTTTTCGATTTTGTTTACAGGTATTTTTTATGAGGACACTTTCATTTTCGGAACCGGTTTCGAAAGTAAAAGCATCCTCATAAAAAATATCTGCAATCGAAATCGAAAAAGTGAAAAACGGCCTGCATACAGATCAATCTCAACTATTCAATGCAAAAGAAATCATTTAAAAATATTGAAATGCGACCGAGATATCTTTATAAATTTCTTCTATAGGATTAGCATTAGCGAATACGTCTTTTCATTTGACTGAAGTAGCCTCTTAAAACAGAGTGGATTGCAAAAGCAGAAAAAATCAATTAAAAGTAATTATATCGAGTAAAAATCGAGTGTCTAAAGAGATGTCTTCGTATCTTTAAACTTCTGTTAACCTTAACATCAAAGAAAATCTAAATATATTATCATTATTTAAAAAACAACTTAGTAATACTTTCTGAACAGCCTTCAACAATAAATTTACTCATGAAGAGTAAAACGTTAATATAGTTGGCATAAAAACCGCCAGCAATCTTCTTCAGTTGTCTTAAAACAGAGTAGAGTGCAAAAGCAGAAAAAATCAATTAAAAGTAATTATATGGAGTAAAAATCGAGTGGCTAAAGAGATATCTTCGTATATTTAAACTTCTGTTAACCTTAACATCAAAGAAAATCTAAATATATTATCATTATTTGAAAAACAACTTAGTAATACTTTCTGAAAAGTTTTCAACAATAAATTTACTCATGAAGAGTAAAACGTTAATATAGTTGGCATAAAAACCGCCAGCAATCTTCTTCAGTTATCTTAACATAGAGTAGATTGCAAAAGCAGAAAAAAATCAATTAAAAGTAATTATATCGAGTAAAAATCGAGTGTCTAAAGAGATATCTTGGTATCTTTAAGCTTCTGTTAACCTTAACATAAAAGAAAATCTAAATATATTGTCATTATTTGAAAAACAACTTAGTAATACTTTCTGAAAAGTCTTCAACAATAAATTTTAAATCATGAAGAGTAAAACATTAATAAAGATGGCATAAAAACCACCAGCAATCTTCTTTAATATTAAAACAGAGTAGATTACATAAGCAGAAAAAATCAATTAAAAGTAATTATATCGAGTAAAAATCGAGTGTCTAAAGAGATATCTTGGTGTCTTTAAACTTCTGTTAACTTTAACATCAAAGAAAATCTAAATATATTACCATTATTTGAAAAACAACTTAGTAATACTTTCTGAAAAGTTTTCAACATAATTTACTAATGAAGAGTAAAACGTTAATATAGTTGGCATAAAAACCGCCAGCAATCTTCTTCAGTTATCTTAACAGAGTAGATTGCAAAAGCAGAAAAAAATCAATTAAAAGTCATTATATCGAGTAAAAATCGAGTGTCAAAGAGATATCTTGGTATCTTTAAACTCCTGTTAACCTTAACATCAAAGAAAATCTAAATATATTGTCATTATTTGAAAAACAACTTAGTAATACTTTCTGAAAAGTCTTCAACAATAAATTTAAGGGCGATTCCGTGGAGAGTGTCACACACGTAACGGAGGCTTTAATTTGCATTTATTCAATTATTTATTAAATTTTAATGTTTATTCTATTTTTAAGTGGTATGGTAAATAAGTTATTACCATATTTTTAAATTTAAATGTGCGGCAATAAAACTCACAGAAGTATATCATTTAATTTCATTACTCAAAATGTGCTTTTTTTTCTACTTCAGAAAAAAAGCACATTTTGAGTATGGAATTAAATGATATATTTCTGTGAGTTTTATTTACACACATTTAAACTAAAAAATATGGTAATAACTTATTTACCATACCACCTAAAATCACAATTAAACTTAAAATTTAACAAATATTTGAATAAATGAAAATTAAAGCCCGCGTTACTTGTGTGACTCTCTGCACCGAATTGCCCTTAATCATGAAGAGTAAAACATTAATAAAGATGGCATAAAAACCGCCAGCAATCTTCTTTAATATTAAAACAGAGTAGATTACAAAAGCAGAAAAAATCAATTAAAAGTAATTATATCGAGTAAAAATCGAGTGTCTAAAGAGATATCTTCGTATCTTTAAACTTCTGTTAACCTTAACATCAAATAAAATCTATTACGCGCTTGATACATCTCAATCTGATACAGCCTTGATGGATTTCAAGTATATCCCTCGGGGGGAAAATGGAAAGCAACTTATCAGTTCTTCTAAGAAAACAAACTTTCAAAGCTCACTTGGTGAAGCCGGTAAAATAAAAAGTTTTAAAGAACGAAACTGAGATGATCGCTTAAGAAAAAAAAGAAAAAAAAAAAAAGGAAAGAAAGCGACAACGTAAATAATAATGGTCTGAATTTTAAATAACTGTATCAATTCACCATCTAACTTCAGGTTGTATTATTTCATTCTAGAACTTGCCTGAAGCAGAGGACAAGGACCATCTGGAAAAAGAAGTCTTTGGAGCGGAAACATGAGAGGTCATAATGAAGAAAGATTGAAGAGAAAATAAATTAAAATAAAAGTTGAACCTAGATAATAATCGATTATGAAATGTTCAGAAAGTTTCAGGTTACACAAAAGTCGTTTGCGAAAGTAAAGTTTTTGAGAGCGGAATGATTTTTAAATTAAATAAATAGCGATTGCGCAATAATAAGAAAACATGTGATAATAATAAATAAATAATTCCAATACACACAATAATTTAATATGTGCTTTGTGTGCTTTCTGGTGTATACTGAATTCCAACAGACATCCGAAATGAAGAATAATAATCATTGGCATTCGATTTTTCTATTTACTGTTTTATTTTTCAATTGCTTTACACATCTGTAATGATCGATGATCTGATCGATCTTTGTGTGTGTCTGTGTGCTGCGCACAGAGCTACAAGATTTGGCAGGAAGGTGCCTGTATGTCTGAAGTTATGCGCTTTGAATCCAATCCAGTTTTTGTATTTTATTTATTAGATTAGATTTTTTTTAATTTAATTTTTTGGAGCGATTTTTAGCGTTTATCACCGCGTTTTGCAAGTATTTTTAAAAAATAGTAAAAGGAATTCGATTTCAATCTTTTAGCCCAATATAGTACATTTTGTCCGCTAATATTTTTTCATTTGTAGCAACTTCCCTCCCTCCCCAACATCAGGATTGTTTAATTCCAGACTTGTTCGGTAAAAAACGACCAGCGAAGCTCTGCGAATATAATTATAATGAAACATTAATTGCATAATTACAGTAATAAAAAATAAGTTAGATATTTACTGAATTCAATAACACATACTGTGGTAAAACTGAATATAAATCATCTGCAGGTTACTGAATTTGTGATCTGTTTATCAAAAGTTTTATTCTTTTATAGCATAAAATCATAACCAAATGTATATATATATATACATATATCACAATATGCTTTTTATAAAATTTAATATCATAATTTCTGGTTATATTGTATAAAAAAGTCTGCAACCGATTTAGTAATTTTCATAATCAAATATATTTTGTTAAAAAAAAAAAAAAAATAGGGGTTAAACAAATATAATTTTCTCTTCAATAAATTCAACATCATAGCAGAAATGCAATAAAAATCGTCTGCATTTAATCTCCTGAAAGGAAATTTAATTCGGAATTTCTGTTTAGTAATTCGGTGGCTAAAAATATGGAAATCTTAATGTGAAGTATTTATAACTTTTTATTTTTAAGAATTTGTTTCAGTGACAGTTTTTTTTTTTTCCCAGAAAAAAGGTTAAATTTAAATGAATTAAAGGAATTTATTTAAGTTTAGATTTAATGAATGCGGCACAATCAACAATGTTTATGTTTGACTTTCAAAAGTAATTTAGAAACTCAAAATGAGAATAAAGTTGCTTAACAATAAAAAAAAAAAAAAAAAAAAAAAAAAAAAAAAAGAAAGAAAAAAAAAAAAGAAAGAAAGAAAAAAAAGGTTTTAGTTATGCCTGAAAATTAAAATTAGGGGATTCGAGTAAATGATTTAAGAGATTTTTCCATTTCAAAACAAACATTTTCGAAAACCTTTAAATAGTTAAAAATACCAAATAAAGCCTTTGTACAAGAATATTAATAAAAGGCAGAAAAATCAACGTTTAAAAATGCACAAATAATTATACAAAAAGTAGCAAACACCTGTTTCGAATCTACGAGCGAGATTCCTTCTTCAGTGCAAGAAATTTCTTCTTGCACTGTATATTATTCATTAATTTTTTTTATATATAACATTAGACAAAATAAAGAGTTGGAAATTTTTCCTGTAAATTTTCGAATCATTCGTGAAATCAACTTAATTAGATCCTTGAAATTTCATAAAAATTCGCGAATCTGTAAATTGTTTAAAAACTTAATTGGATCCTTGAAATTTCATAAAAATTCGCGAATCTGTAAACTGTTTAAAAAATTAATTGGATCCTTGAAATTTCATAAAAATTCGCTAATCTGTTTAAAAATTTGTCGTAAACTGTTTTAAAAAAATAGTTTTGAAAACAGTCGCATAATACCAGCAAAATTCAACTCGTTAAAAATAATGTTTTGTACGCGAGTTATTTCAATATAAAGTAATGCGCATATAAACGACATGTATATATTATTCATTTAACTTTTAATTTAAATAAAGAGCAGGAAATTTTTCATGTAAAATTTAAAATTATTCGTGAAATAAAATTAAATGGATCCTTGAAATTTCATCAAAATTCGTTGAATTTAACAAATCTGTAAGCTGTTTTAAAAGTAGTTGTTTTCAAAAGAGTGGAATTTCAGCAAAACAGTTTAACTCGTTAAAAATAATATTTTGTACGAGAATTGATTTAACCCTTTGCACTCGAGGACTCCGGAGTGGAGCCATTTAAAATTTTTCTTCAAACGCGAGGGCTCCAGACAATGCAAATAATTTTGTGATACCTGTCTAGAAAAGTCAAGATTACATATTGGCAATTGCTTCGAGAGGTATTGCACTTTGGACGATTACAAAATGTAATAATTATATATATATAATATATATTTATATTTATATCATAACATTTGTATTCATAAAGAATTTAAAAAATAATAAGATATAACTAAAATCGCTTCGAGTTGCTGGTAAAACGAATGAAAAAAAAACTTCGAGTGCAAAGGGTTAATATAAAGTATGTAATCAGCACTTGTATAAAAGACAATATAATTAAGAAAAACTTTTCATAATGAGTAAAAAAGCTCGTATATGAATGGAATAAAACTTTCAGAATAAAATCTTCTAGTGATGATAATGTTATCCAACACAATTTTTCAAAAGATTTATACAGGGCAGGGATGTGACCATTTATTTCATCAGCATCAATCAAACTCAACTCACTTTAGACCTTACTTCCTTTTTTCAGAAGTCACTGTGCGATTTTACAAATCACGTTAAGGAAATATTTTGATACGCCCTTGTAATCGAGAACACGAATCTTTCCAGAAAGATCCTACTTGTCACGCAAGCGAAAATGGCGAATGAATTGCAAGTAAAGCATTTCGCGAGTAACCCACAGTGACTTGGCGTAATACTGAACAGGAAAACGTTCAATTATTTTGCATATTGTATGTTCCAGTTATACCAATAAGGGGCCATCCATCAATTATGCCAAACTTCAAGAGGGGGGGGGGGGGGAGGAGGGCCACAAATTGTGACACGGAAAAGGGGTTAAAATCGAGGCTAACGAAAAAGACAGGCTACCGCGGTGCATCCCAAGTGTCTTTTTTTACAGAACGCTAGACGTGATGCTCTTTTCATACACCTGCATTGGTGCATAAAAAAAGATTCGTGGAATGCATCGCGGTAGCCTGTCTTTTTCGCTAGCCTCTGGTTAAAACGCTATGACGTCACCTCTAAAATAGGAAACTCTTAAGTAGGCAGTATTTTAAGGACCATAACAAAATTCCTTAAAAAATACGTATTTTCATTCGGATTAGTATTAGGTATGTTTCCTCTTTTTCTTTGGCTCACTGACGAGCGACTGACAGGTTCTGCTCTCAAAAACGATAGCGCTCGTCGAACCCACCGTTCGGAGTTTTCCGTGGTTATCATCGAACCTACATAACCCTTTTACCTTTTTCACTTTTTCGATTTTAGTTGCACATTTTTTTATGAGGCCACTTTCTGTTTCGAAACCGGTTCCGAAAGTAAAAGTATCTCAATTAAAGAAAAAAAAAACTGTAACCACTATCAAAAAAGTAAAAAAGAATAGGTTAGATATTGAACTCATTTTAAAATTCTCGTTTGCATTACGATATTTTTAAATGATAATTTTTGAATAGGAAAGGTGTGGTCGATCTTTAACTTTTTTTACTTTTTTGATTTTGACAACAGGATTTAAGCCGGACATGCTAGAATAGTCGGGTCCTTGTAATTTGTGCCGGCTCTACACCCTCTGTATCATAGATTAACATACAAGATGGGACATTTACAGCAAAATCTGTAATGACAACAGTACTAGCGTCACTACCGACAAGGGGGAAGAATTAACAATCCTCCGAAATTTACCTATGTTAATGAAATATGTAGCTCTATGTTTTGAATATCTATTCTTTCCTAAACGAAGCAGAGCGGCAGACGATATTGTATTTAGGTTTGATTTATTTAGCTTTTTTCTTTCATCGTACTTGTTCGTTCACCTTTAACTTACAAAATGATATTTATAATAATTATAAACGAAAAACCCCCAGAAAATTCTGTTGAAAACGTAAATATGTAAGTTAATGGGATAAAATTGTAAGACATTAAATTCGGGTATTGTGTTAATATATTCACATCGAATACAATTTTATCAAGTGTAATATCAGTTTCTCTATGTTTTGCTTTTTTTTTTTTTTTTAACTTTTAGATTTATATAATTCTAAAAATTTGTAAAAAAGAATTTTTCTCTGTCTGTAATTTTATTATTATTTCTTATATGTTAATATCATAAATATTATTGAACTGATTGTACGTTATTTACATTAAAAACAATCTTTTTATTTTATCTGTGAGAAAGTGAAACTGCGTAAATTTTAAAAGATTATTGTAACGATTGTTTAGTACATTAAACTTCATAAATTAATAAAACATAGGCTGTAAATTTTTTCTACCAAATGGGAACATTTATGAAATTTTCTGGGACTTGTAGAGTGCAATATTTCGTATATTTTTACATTACACCATCGCTTTATGTAGCTTTAAATCCAATTATATCATTTTTACTTGACGTATAATATTCAAGACGAAATTTTTACCTTGTTTTTCGTACAACTTAAAATATTCACTCGTCATGTTAAAAAAAGAAAAAAAAAGCATATATACGACATGAACATAGAATAGATATTAGGTATATAATAAAGAGTATCTATTCTATGTTCATATATCGATATAAGATTCTATTGAAAATGTAAATATGCAGCATTAAGAAAAGAAAGATCAAAATAAGGTAGATACCTCAATAATAAAAATGTTCAAGGATGGGGAGTTTCTTCCCCATTGTCACTAAAGGCGCTACGATCGCAATCGCATTACCATTGCGCTCTATGGAAATGTCCCATCTTGTATGTTAATCTCTGCTCTGTACGGGGCCTCAGATAAGAACATACTGAATCACCCAAGTGGTTTAATATAGGTTTAATTTTCGATTTCGACTAGGTTAGTTTTGGGATTGGCATACCCGATTAGTTAGTTTACTTTCTCTTACGTCTGAATTCGGTTTCGTGTATATGGAATGGACGGCTGAGTGTTGTAAACATTGATACTGCCTAAGATTTTGCAGTTTCATAACCATGCCAACAATTTTCCACGGTGACAAAGATAAACACAGCTTTAAAAACCTTCTAATGATCGTGTGAAACCCACAGTCAAACCAATATTTGTACACGCTAAGAATATAACAACGTTAAATAATTGACACACAAACATATTACCTGGAACATCGTCTGCTCTCGGTTGAAAACAATATGAACATGAATGGTTGCAAACAATAGCCACAAAAGATAACTTGATTTATCCAAATGAACAATGGAGTAAAGTTACAAAACAAAGCGGCCAAAAGTACAACAAGGTTTCAGCTGTGAAACGGATACGCGACATTGTAGAAATAAGCTCTGTAAAGTTCATATGAGTAATTACAAAGAATGTTTTGGTATGAAATAATGCGGGAAAAATCTTGCCGGATGTGATTTAGTGGTGTGTGAATGCATAACATAACATTTACATAACATTCCTGTTATGTAAATTCTGGTGTATGACATTTTCGAAAAGGATTAAACAATAAAGTGGCTAGTTATGATAATAATAATAATAATAAAAACTAACCTTACCTTTTTCTTCGCTTTTTAACAATTTCCAACAAAGTTGAAAAGTGTTTATGACTTGTCTGTCTGTCTGAGCTCTAATTCGCGTAGATATACTCGGATTACCATATAATTGATATATTTTAGTAAGTTTTACTATGGCACATTCGGTATAAAAAAGGCAGTGAGTAGCATTTATAGTACGTTTGTTTATACCGAGTGTCCTAGAAAGGACTGACTGATTTTAAAATTCAATAACTTGCAAACGATAAACGATATTTAAAAAATTCTTGCAGGAGCGTTATGTATGATGTCAGGAATTTTTTTACTGTGATTCTCGAATTTAGTTCGAATTACAAACAATAGATGGCGCTGCGAGCAATATGCGCTAAATCCAGGCCCGATTTTTGACCCCCTTTATACATTTTAATCTCCTTTTGTGGCAAGGAAGAAGGGAGAGGCCAAACAATCTAGCTTGAATTTAGCGTCTATTGCTTGCAGAGCCATCTATTGTTTGTAATTCGAACTAAATTCAAGAATCAAGGTTTAAAAAAATTCCTGACATCATACATAACCCTCCTGCAAGAATTTTTTCAATATCTGTCACCGTTTGCGAGTTATTGAATTTCAAAATCAATCAGTCCTTTTAAAGACACCCGGTAGTTACACTCAAAAGAATCTTGTTACATTATGGTCTATGAGCAAAATTCTTTTACAACGTATTTTAATGATGTTACACTATTTTAAAAGTTTTGAAACTGATATACACCACTGAGGTGCACTACAAGATGTTTAATATAGAATAGGTTGTGCATAGCATTTGTCGTTTATTTATAGGGACGCACAAACGAATTTGGTTACAGTAATGTCTATGAGCGATAATTGCTAGAAGCGCGTTTTTAGCTGTGCTGTAGTATGCGTTTTTAAATGTAATTAATTTTTTTCGATACAACTTGCTGTGTACAAATCCTATAGATCATATACAGGGCCGAACAAAAGAATTCGAATACTTTACCGAATCATAACCATGTAAACAATTTCTATTCCTACCAGACTATACATAATACGCCTATTGGTAATTATTGAAATTGGATTTTGAACTTTTTTGATGATCGACCCCTTCACGACTTTCTCAACTGTTTATCAACCCTCACTACATTACTGTTCCAAAATTATAATTAAAAAATAAATAAAAGATGCTTATGCTTTAATAATTTTGAAGCGTACGGGCAAGCTTGACAAAAATGTGACGCATGAATGTAAAAGAGATTTAAAGTGGGGTAGTATACTATTACCGTACGTGCTTTTAGAAATAACGAGTTGGAACCCGTCGAAATTCGACGAACTAAAATGTTAGAAAGGAACTGTCAGATCGAATTTATAATAAACCTACAAAAATAATTACAATAAAAAATTCATCTAACATTGGTTTCTCACTTCATCATCTCACTCTTAAAACAAATAATATTTTTAACCTAAAATTATCAAAATAATATTTCCACAAACTTCAACTGCTTAAAGTATTGAAAAATTAAACTCTATTAGATTATGTAATCAAGATGAGTAATTATGATGAATTTATCGATTGAGACTTTTAGGTTTGTTTTTATGGGATGAAAAATCAGTAAAAAGGATTTCGCTTTGTCACACATAAAATTTTCCCCCATGAAATCTAAATTGTACGTTATTTTCAATTCCCATAATTTACATACGCACCACTCAAATTCACAATTTGAAAGTATTTTAACGCGCAATAGATTATTAATGAATGTATTTCTAAACTTAAAGTCACGTTTGTCCGATACAACTTTCCATGTGAACATTCGCACAAACTTTAAGTTCTAATCTTAACACCTGCGAAAAAAAAATTTCAGAAATTTGCCTTTATTTGTCATAGTATTGGTCAAATATTTAGTTTTATCAAAATAAATGATCGTTTTATTTTAAATATGACATAATTTTTACTCACTGAATCATTTTGCCTAGCGTCTCAAACTCAGTATCAGCGTAATGCAAAAATATTGAAATGTAACTGATTTATGAAGAAGAATGCGTGTTGTTGTTGTTGTTGTTGTTGTTTTTAATGTCTGACATAATTTTCTGTACAAAAATTATAAAAAAGTTACTTTAATTTGTATTGTGAAAATGGCATCAATAAGGATATAATCGATAAAAATAATAAACCATGACTATTTTCCCTTTACTTTCAATATAAATGGAGTACTTCAGTTGCCACAATTACAAAATTTGTATTAAAAACTACAAAAAAATTAATATCTCAAAAATAAAATGAGATACAGCTTTCAAACAAATTGCATTTAAAAGAGCATTTTTTTCCTTATACGATGGTGTTAAAATTTAAAATGTGCGATGTTTAGAAGTTTAAAAATTTGCCGTAGATATAATTAAAAAACCGAAATTTTAGTTCAAATTTCAAAGTGTTGCCATTCGCAAAATGACGTATGCGTTACGCACAGATATGTTTGTCCTTTATAATATAGATACTCAGGGGTCTGTCCAGAGGGAAAATTGAATCCGTTAACGGACTCTTCACAAAATTCGATGACTGTTAGACGGACTCTTCACAAAAATAGAAAAACGGACTCTTCACAAAATAAATTTAAGAAAAGTGGACTCTTCACAAATATTATTTTAAGAAAACAGTACTTTTATGAAAAACCCAGTGTGTAAACCACACCAAATACCCACATGATAAGCGAAAATCTAGCTTTTTTTTTTTTTTTTTTTTGGTTATTGTTCATTTTACCGTAAATCTGAATTTAGAAAATAAAAAATATGATCGTCAGATGACAAGGGCTTAATATAAATGAGTTAACTAATGTTTTGTGAGATTACTTTTTCACAAAAATAAAAATAATTCACAAAAATAGGACCCTGTAAAAAAAAAAAAGACTGAACAGACCCCTGATACTTTAACCCTTCACTGCACAATCTTTTCTATTTTTATGATTTTTTTTTCCTTTAATCTATATATCGGTCTAATAATGGGAAAATAGTAAAAAAAATTAAATTTCAAAATTTCAGCTAAAATTTGATATTTTATGGTGTGTACAGATTTAGGGTTTTAAAATATTGTATTGCTATATTTTGAAACTAAATGAGCTTAAATGAATTAATTGTATCTGCTTAACTCTCTGCAACTTTCATTATATTTATATTTTTAAGTATTCCGTAAAAATAATGAAAGTAAATTTTACCTTAATAGCTTGGTCGATTTTTTTTTTTTTTTTTTTTTTTTTTTTTTTTTTTTTTTGTTTCCGAAGAACAGATTCTAATTTTTTGTATAATGAAGCCATCTGACATGGACAAAATAAGTGTTATTCTATTCTTTGGACTGTTCTTGATCAGTTACAGTGATCATAAAAGCCAAATTCATGGCACATAATGAAAATTATAATGTTTTTAGGTATGTGCCAGATATGGCACGTGGTGCAGTGAAGGGTTCAGCGTAAGTCAGAAATTTGCTTTTAGCTTCCGGCATGCCATTTCTTGCTCCCTGCAAATAAAGTGTCGTCTCCAAAAAATAACGTTTCGTTGTATAAGCCAGCCGTAAAACAAAGCAGATGTATCATAGTACTGTTAAATACTCTACTACAATTTTTTTTAAACTTCTAAGCATTGCACCTTTTCAATTTTTATACCGTCATATTGGGAAATAAAAGTACTTTTAAATGCTATTTGTTTAAAAACTGCATCTCAATTTATTTTTGAGATATTAATTTTTTTGTAGTTTTTAGTGTCATTTGTTTAATTTTGGTAACTCAAGTACTCCATTTCTGTGGAAAATAAAGAAAATATAATTGGAAAATAGCAACTATATCTTTTTGTCGCCGTTTTCCCACAAAAGCTGAAAAAATGTACTTAAAATACGTGCTATTTTGAAAAAGTAAAGTATAAATGAATGATTTCTGATAAAACATGGAGCTAATATAAACTAAATTTAATTTTAAGTACTTATATTAATGTATTACAAACAAATGAAGGCATATGAAGCATTAGATAACCGATTTTTTTGTCGAATTACTTGAATGACGATATCTCTTTTTTTGGATTTGTGTATTATTCAGCGGTAGTGGCGTCCTATGTGTACTTTACTGTAGATGTTGTTTAATACTGGATCGCAAATGAGGAATTCTTCAGCGGATGCGGATGAGTCATTTTATATAAAATAAAAGCGTGTGTTTTAAGTGTTAAAACTGAAATATGTTTTGTACTACGATATACATAGATTTTTTTTTACATCGGGGGGGGGGGGGGGGGGGGGCATTAAATTCTCAAAAAGCAAAATTCCTGTTTTCTAAGTCTATTCTTTTATTTTTCTCCCAAGCAGAGTTTGTTAAGAAAAATAATTTTTTTCTAAATTACAAAATTTTATACAAACTAAAATAGAAAAATTAAATTAAAAAAAAAAAATTCCAAGAAAAAAAAATCTAAGTAAGTAAAAAAACAATTTTAAAAGTATCACACTTCTTTTACCCCTCTATATTATAACGTTCGATAAATGAAAAAATACAGGAGAAAAGGGAAAACTCATATATGTGCATAAAAGTGTTATAACTCAGAAATGGAAAGAGAACAGGCACGCTTATATATATATATATATATATATATCATGTGACGACCAGGATCAGAAAGATTGATGCGTTTCACTTCATGGAAGACCGAATGTTCGATTCGAAATTGAAAACCATTCATCGTATAGACGCGTACCATGCGACATGTAATCGAAAGGTAGAAAGAAGCTTGTAATAACGAAGATAAATGATGGTTGCAAAAGAAAAGTATCGCACTTGAGTTATGCGAAGAGGAAAACGCAAAATATTTAATTTCAAAACAATAAATATTACGCAAAAATTAAATACTTCCTCCATTTGTTCTTCGTTTTTATTTCCTTTTTATTGAATAAAGGTATTTTTAAGAGCAGTTCCGCATTTACATTTAAAAGCAGATGATAATTATGAATATTTTGATGACATAAATAACCTGAAGTAAGAATTGAAACAAGAAAAAGTTTATTTTATATCGTGACCTACAAAATAATGTTTACAGAAAATTAAACTTAATTCGCTCATATGCATAAAAAAAAAAAAAAAAAAAAAAAAAAAAAAAAAAAAAAAAGACGACATTTGAAAATTAACAATAAAATTTTATTCTCTATTTTCATTTCCTGTTTATTGTATGGATGTTTTTAAAAAACAGTCGAGTTTGAATTTAGAGGTAAAATGTAATCGCATTAGTATTTTGTGTTATTGTTAAGTAAACTTTGTATTGCATAAAGTGAATTAAGAATATTAACCAGTAAAATTTCATACAATGGTTGTTAAGAAAAATCGAAAAATAGAAACTTGTAGTAATGACGAAGGTATACAACAGCCAAATAAAGAAAAGGTTTCGCACATGAGTTATCTAAAAAGGATAACGGAAAATAGGTAATTCAAAACAATAAAAATTCTGCAAAAACTAAACGCTTCCTCTATTAAGGCTAATGTCAGACGGATGTCTTTTTGCACGCTTGTTTCCTTACGTATTATCCCTACACAATGCCGCTAGCGCTGTGTAGGGATAATACGTAAGGAAAAAAGCGTGCAAAAAAAGTTCGTCTGACATTAGCCTTATTCTTCGTTTTAATTCCCTTTTTGTTAAATGAAAGTTTATAAGTTAATTTACTTATTTGGATTTAAAGGCAGACGATAATTATTAATATTTTAATGGCATTAACACTGTGAATTAAGAATGACAACAAGTAAAATTTTATATCATGGCCTACAAATAATGTTCATAGTAAATTAAACTTTTAATCAACACATTAAGGCTGTTCTCAAATCCAAAGGGTCAACTTTCTAACATAAAAGTTTTAATTCATTTTTGTTCGGAAACGCATGAAACTAGAAGGTGTTGTTATTCAGAAACTATGTCATCGAACTGCTTTTTTCCGTTTTCTTGTAAACGCAATAGATCGTTTAGAAAATACTGTTAAAGTTGGCATCTCGCATTGAACTTCCGGACGAAAGAAGAAAATCCAGTCCGTAAGGGGAGAAAAATGCCGTGTCACGTGATCAAAATCACTTATAACTCAATAGGTAATTGATTGATCAAAAAATGGAAAAAAACAGTTCAATTCCAATTCGCTTCCATGACCAGGCTTTCCAATTTTATACTTTTCCGTTAAAAAATGAATTTGTAAATGTGTCAAAACGTTTTGCGCTTATTGAGCAGAGCAGTTAAGAACAGCCTTAAGGGGAAAAAAAGGTTTGAAAATTAATAGTAAAGTTTTAACCTTTTAGCGTTTATTGATTTTTTTTATTGCTTTAAGCCGAGTTCCAACTTTAGATTTCGAGGTAAAAAGTAACAGACCAGGAGGCGGCATAGCAGCACAGACAATCGCCTCATCGAGTTCACGGCTGAAATTCCAGAATTAGTTAAAAGTCAATTCGCATATTAAAACGCAATCGGTCTGCCAAGTCATATCTGGGTGGAAAACACCTGAAAAACCGATTTTAGAGGTTCACTCGTAGATTTACTATTGTGTTTGTTGACTCCAGAAAAAAAGGGCCACCGGGCGGGAATTTTTAAAAAAGGGAACACTATCTTAAAAAGGGTGCATTTTTTCAAAAAGGGAACACTATTCTAAAAAAAGGGCACTTTTTTTTTCAAAAAGAGGACACTTGTACCTTGTTCACAAAAAATATTTTGAACTGGTTTGTTTACAGTGCCTAGAATTTGCGATATTTTCCAGGGATCAATTGAATTGCCACGGGGCGCATAGGAAGTGTTAAAAAGGGCAGCCGGGCGCATCGGAAGGGTTTAAAAGAGCCGCCGGGCGCAAAAAAGAAATAAAAAGGGCCGCCTGGCGCTGCGCCCTGCTAAAGCGGCTTAGAGTCAACACTAGTTTTCCTGCACCCGGTCCTCCATGTTTTCATACCGTTGGTTGCAGGAAAACACAATGGTACACCTACGAGTCAATCGCTAAAAGCGGGTTTTCAGGTGTTTTCCACCAAGATATGACTTAGCAGACCGATTGCGTTTTAATATGCGATTCGAGTTTTAATTAATTCTGGAATTTCAGCCATGAACTCGATGAGATGATTGTCTATGATGCCGCCTCCCAGTCTGTAATTAAATGAGTATTTCGACGTCATTATTATATGTAAAATATTAAAGTTTTGTCAAGATAGTCCAAGAGCTCTCCTAATGCATCTGAGACGCCTTAATTTCTAATAATTAGCTGGGTTATTAATTAAAACTCATCAAGCGGCCCTATTTTGTATTTATTTCTTGAAAACCAGCTGACTAGAACTGCACCCTACGAGGCTAGAGGCTTGCAGAAGGAAAAGGCATAAATTTTAATCGGGCCGCAAAGAAAATTATTTCTCAATTTCTCCTTTAAAGGGGGGAGGGGGGGTGTACAAGAATTTGTAGTTTGTCAGGGTGCCACATTTCGAAGTACACTAGGAATTTTTAAGGGACGTTATATATATTTTTAATATTGCTTTTATCGATTTGAAATTAACACACCTATGCGTATTTTTAAACGAAAAATCCAAATATCTAATTTTTTTTTGAAATCCGACCGCAATTAACGAATATATACATTAGTTAACAATTTTAATTTTTCGAGCGTTTTTTTTTTTATCTCGCAGCTGTTTGATTAATCATTTCAGCAGCGAGTGCGCAGCAAATATAAAACCATAGTTTATAAATAATTTAAGGTTTATTTAAGAATATTATCATGGGCCCGGGCAACGCCGGGCGGGTCAGCTAGTCTACGATAAATTTTTATGCTATATTTGACTATAAGCGCACGCTTGCAAAAATGGCGTCCTTGAATAAAAATGCACATTTTGTCGTAAAAAAGGGGGCTATCGCACATGTATTATGCAATAAGGAAATGGAAGTTATATTATTTCAAACTATACATCACATGCAATAATTAAATATTCACTCTATCGATTCTCACTTTTAATTTCGTTTTTGGATTCATTGAATGATTTATTCATATTAAATGAATTAAGGTTACTAACTAAAATTTCATACAATGACTTGTCAATCATAATCATATAAAACTAAGCTTTTAATTCACACACGTCAGGGAAGAAAAGAAAATTTTAAAATACACATTAAGTTTTTACGCTATCTTTAATTAACAATGGAATTTCCGGGAGTTGCGTCCTTGGAAAAACAGAATGCCTTAGCATTAAAAAGAAAAAGAAAACTGCCACATGTGAATTATGCAAAAAGGAAACGGAAGCTATATTATTTCAAAACTGTAAATCATATAAAAATAATTAAATATTCCCATTATTTATTCTTTTTAGGTGCGTTCGTAATTATATAAATACGTAGCACCTATAGTCGTCGTTCAGTCCGTCTGTCTGTCTGTCCGCATATAACAGAGCAAAAACTACCCAAGCGAATGGTCTGAAATTTTAAATATAAAATTTTGTTGCAAAATTTTGTCGAGCCATTTAAAATTTTATGAAAATCGGATGTATAGTATAATTACAGGGACAATCAAAAGTTTTTCTTTACATTACGGCCAATGGGAAAAATTATTGCAAGTGCATTTTAATGGTGTTACAGCCTTCCGAATGTTCTGAAATTTTAAATACATAATTGTTGTAATATTTTGTCGAGCCATTTCAAATTTTATGAAAATAGGATGTATAGTTTAATTACAGGGACAGTCAAAAGTGTTCCGTTACATTACGGGGAATGGGAAAAAAATTATTGCAAGTGCATTTTAATGATGTTACAGACTATGCACTTATGAAGTGCAAAAAAATATACATTCAGTACAATATAGGGTACAAAAAATAACTATAAAACTAGTTATAGTACGAACGCACCTCATTTGCCACGTTTGACGAGCAATTTCCAACTTGTTTCTTATTTATTTTGTGTTCATGAGTGACTTTTAAAAAGTTCGGTTTCAGATTTTAATTAAGAAAGCAGACGACAATAAAGTTTACATATTTTGCTGATATTACTAATAGACTGGGAGCCTGCAGCACAGACAATCAACTCATCGAGTTCACGGCTGAAGTTCCAGAATTAGTTAAAACTCGATTCGCATATTAAAACGCAATCGGTCTGCCATGTCATATCTTGGTGGAAAACACCTGAAAACCCGACTTTAGGGGTTAACTCGTAGGTTTACCATTGTGTTTTCCTGCTCCCAGTCCTCCATGTTTTCATACTTTTGGGTGCAGAAAAGCACAATGGTAAACCTACGAGTCAACTGCTAAAATCGAGTTTTCAGGTATTTTCCACCAAGATATGACTTGGCAGACCGATTGAGTTTTAATATGCGAATCGAGTTTTAACTAAATCTGGAATTTCAGCCGTGAACTCGATGCTATAAAGCAAACTGAATCAAAAATGACAGACAGCAAAACATCGCCATCAATCAAAGTACTTGAGAGTCAATTTTTAATTTCATACGTACACACGCTCACAGAAAAAAAAAGACATTAAGAATTTTCTTAATGATATTATAAATCTACATTCCTAGAAGAAAGACTGACTGGCTTTGACGCGAACAAATAACTTAAAATAAGATTTTAATGTGTATAAGCTTTAAAAGAACTTTACATTAAAATTCAGGAGACCAAGCGCGTAAAATTTTTAGTATGCAACAAATGCACATACTTGAATGAGCTGGTGTATTAATTTCTTTTTTTTTTTTTAGTAACTTTAAGTAATTACGTAATGCAGTAAACGTGTTTGTAAGACAGAACTGCTGAAAAGTGAATAAACAAAAGAAAAAAAAGAGAGGGGGAGAAAATAATGAATTTAACAATTATTTATTATCAGAGTTTTTAATAAGAATAAGCTTTTTTATCATAAATAGTTACGATAGATAGAGTAACACAAAGTTTCTAATCTCACTATAAATTGACCATAAAAGATAAAAAATAAATTATTATTTTATAATTTATTGCTTTTACATATTTATAATTATATAAATAAAAATAAATTTTCAAATATGCATGTGCTTTACTGATTTTTGAGGGTTTTTTTTATATGCAACAACGTTATTAAACTATATACATATATGTGTGTAGTTACTCATTTCCTATTCAAATAAGTAATACAGTGAAACTTCTTTTAAAGGCCACCCGGGCCATCTCTATTAAGGGCCAATATTTTTAGGAACGAAATATTTCCCATAGACATAATGTTAAATTTACTTCCATTAGGGACTGCACCTACCCCTCATAAAGGTTATATTTTTTTCACATGTCCTTAAATCCTAAACAGGTGTATTGAATTCCTGAACCAAAAGATAAGAGCATGCCATGTAACAACTGTAATTGCAACAAAAAAGGCAAGAGATGGGAAGTATTTAGTAACACAATAATGAAGGAATACAAACTTTTCCAAAAGTGAGACAAACAGATGTTCCTCACACTTTGTTTGACCTTTCAACCTGTAGGGGTTAGGTTGGAGGGGAAACTTGACCCTTTGCTGTGGGCACACAAAGGATAACAGGTTATCTAGAAAAACTGATTCCACATTTACTAAAACTGTGAATGCGTACTGAAGCACAGTTTTTACACCTGTCAGGAAACTCTAACAGAAATAAATAAACTAATATCTCTTTCTAAGGCATTAATAAATTATGAAAATTTAAGTAATTTGTTCCATAAAGTAAAAAAAAAAAAAAAAAAAAAAAAAAAATCATTAGAAATCAAAACTGTCTGCCGAAAAATTATGAAAAGTAAATAAACTTGAACAGAAATTTTTTTCAATGGTTTGAAAATGTTAATAAACAGTTTTTAGCCCTATTTAGGTTTTGATTTCCTTATTTTAGTTTTTTTTTTTTTTTTTTTTTTTTCTGTCACCCCTATTCAAGGGCTACCCCTCATAAGGGCCAATTTTCAATGGAACGGCACATGGGCCTTACAGAGAGGTTTCACTGTATTTGAAGCAAAGTCTTATAGTAATAGTCTTATAGCCTTGTAGTTTGAAAAACTCTTAAAAAATTTACTGTAAGAGAAATAAATAATAGTAATTGCAATGTAAAACATTCAAAACGAAATATGATAAATGACAGAAAATAATAAACCAGCTAATATATATAACCACACCCTGTCTCACAACCTTATAAATATATAATCGGCGCATTTTATATTCCAGGTCAATAAACAATATCACACAAGCTCAGCTATCAAAAAACATCATTGCAACCCAGACCTTGAGATATGATTCAATAAAAGAAAAGCATTATACTATCGAAAGTAAAAAATTATAAAACAAGAAACACCTTTCTTTCCCTTTGGCTCTCATTCTTAACAAACATCACCCAGTTTAACCTTTTCGCCGGAGGAAATCGCAAAACAGGTTTTCAAAAACTTATGACGACTGTTTGAGGTAAGAAAGAACCAAATAAAATAAATACCATGCTAACAACTTCAGCAATGAGCAGAATTTGTGAAGTGCGAAGCGAAGCCTTCGCAATTTACGTGTTACGTAATAACTGTTAAATATAAAATAAATTCCCACATTCTTTCAATACATTTTTTTTTTTTTATCAATTTATTAAATTTTGGGGGTCAAAAGTTTTTTTATTAATTTTTTTTTTTAATATTTGGCTATTTAATGCAAAATAAAAAAATTAATAAATAAATAAAATAAAATAAAAATGAATAAATAAATGCTATGATGACACTTCAGCAATAAGCAGCATTAGTAAAGGCGTTAAAACTGAGGCCTTTGCAATTTATATGCTAAACAACTGTTGAATTTAACACAAACTCAGACCTTTTTAACTACATTATATTATAATTAATTTATTTAAAAAATTTCGCAGCAGTGTCAGTATAAACTTTCTTTCCTAGCAGTAGACTCACCAAAAGTTTGGTTTGGTTAGTTCTCAATAACCAATAAGTTTGGTTAGTTCTCAATAACAATAAGTTTGGTTATTAAGAACTAACCAAATAAATAAATATTATGTTAACACTTCAGCAATGAGCAGCATTTGTAAATCAGCTTTGTAATAAAATTTGTAGAGCAGCGTTTGTCCACAAAAGTACAAAATTTGGTAAAAATCAGACAATTTAAAATTTTTGCTATCTATGTCCTGTTTTTCACATAATTGCCTAGTTTTCATTAGAAAACTTGAATCTTGAATATTTCGAAACTTTCGTTTTGTTATCAATGTTTACAACCGAGACCTTCATTTATTTAGCTTTTCATCTGGCAACAGTCATACTATCAATCTTCTTTTCTAACAACTATCTGTTTGAAAAAAAAAAGATACTACTGCAACCGTAACGTTTCGGGAACAAGAAATAATTCTAAAGTGTTAACTGAAGCCGTCGTAACTTACCGATTACAAAACAATTGTAAAATAACTTGACAGATTCTTTCAATACATCATTTAAAATAAATTTAAAGTTCTTGTGGGAACAATCTCATTATCAATTTTCCTCTCTCAGCAACTGGGAAGATAAACCGGAAGGTCGTTGATTGTAGTGGGATATTGAAGGTCGCTGGACTGGTAATTAGTATTTAGAATGAAACTGATGAAATGTGTTTTTGAAAATTAAAGTTAAAACCTATAATAGAACACCTAAGTGTAACTGTTTCAAGGCAAACTAGAATTTTCAATCGCAGACAGTGATTTAGCTCTAATTGCACGTTTCTCTTTTCCGTATCAAAGGAGATAATTAAATTACACAAAAATTCTATTTTAAAAAGTAATTTTCTTTTCTTCTCTTGGGCAATGCTAACGTCATATCGACGGTGGCAACGACTAAGTCAATCAATATCGTTTTTATTGCAAAATTTTTAACTTCTAAACATTACACAATTAAAATTTTTACAACATCAAAGTAGGGGGAAAAAGACACTTTGAGATGCAATTTGTTTGAAAATCGTATTCCAATTTAGTGTGTTACGACTTTTAAAATAATTTTTTAGCATCCCTTTTTTTTTTTTTAATCCACTCGATTAAATCAACCTGTTTGCAGAAGATTAACACGATTGCAGTTTAAACAATGTAAATAGTTCAGCATTTGTATCCGGCTAATAGTTCAAGACAAAATTAAAACTTCACTCAAAATAAATAAATCAATCACAAGTTTATCAGATGTGTAACCGAATTATACGCATAAACACTGAAGAAATCATAATACAAAAAGTTGTTATAAATAGTACAGTTTTTGTCGATTTATTTGGTAACTGCTGACATGCGGCTAGAAATACCGTTTAGTGATTCATTTTTTAAATGCATAATTGATATTTTTCCAATAATTTTTTTTTTATCTAATTGGTGGGCAATATAAAAAACGTATATTTATTAAATATAAGAAATCTATCAATAATCTTCAATTAAAAATTATTTTCAGCTATGTTATGTACACCGGGTAGTATGTTAATTCTATAACCAGGGAACCCGGGTTGGGTCCCTCGGTATATGAATTATGAAATATGCCTCCCATGAGGCTTCCTGCAGTGTAACACTGGATAATATTATCCCCTTTATTGCCTCCTGTATACGCCTTTAACCCCTTCGCGACGGGAGCCTTTTACGAAATGTTTATTACTTTGCTACCGGTTTTAAAAAACAGAAGTTTGTGCCTATTCAAATCGGGAAAATGCTCGGATTAAATAAGGCAAATTTTACAGTAAAATTTTACTGGTGAGGATAAACGAGGATTCTTAGGCCTATTTCCGGCACGTATACGTGTCGCTCGTCCCCAAGGGGTTAATACGAATCCTTGCAGAAATGTAGTGGAGGGTATACGGGGGTATACGCCGTATACCCTCTGGATTTTTTAAAGGAACACCGTATACCCTCCGTTTCTCAAGAAAGCTATAACATGTTTATACTAGGGTATACCCTCTGCCTTGAGCGTATACCCTATGTTTAGAAAGTATACCCTCTGTTTTTTTTTTTTTTTTTTTTTTTTTTTTTTTTTTTTACGACTACACCACTGAATTCCTGAAGCGATAGTTTGACCACAAACTCACAAAGTGGAGAAAAAAAAATTAACAATAAATGCTAAACAATATTATTCAAACTGATAAATTAGAATGAAATATAGTTATGAAATCAGATTCACTTACTTACTTAACCCGTCAGGGACCATATGGGTGCATATATGCATCCTCAAAACGTGCTTAAAACGCTTGAGTTTGATACCAGTAAAAAATAAAAATAAAATTGATTTTATTTAATTACGACATTTTCCTGATTCATAAAGTTAATTTAAATAATTAACAGAAAGTGGTGCCAAACGAATAAAATTCGTGTAAAAGATGCCGGTCCTGAACGGGTTAATGTGTAAAAAAGAAAAATAAAGCTACTTAAATTCTATTAAATAATGGAGTGTAGTTATGTTTCATAAAGCATTAAATAAATTCCTTCAAAAATATAATAGTTGAGATCAACTTTTTAAAGGATGTTGTTGGTGACTTTATTACGTATTTTACTGCCAGATAGACAAAACAAAAATATAACGATAAAATAATTTAATAAGTAAGATTTATACGTTAAAACACATAAACTTTTACGTGAACGTGTTCAAATAAAATTAACGATAAAGCATAATATAGACGTTTCGAACTGCTTCTGTGGTCGTCTTCAAGATAAATATGATGTTGAAATGTTTAAAAATCTAGAGACGGAAGCTTCCTGTCGAGTTTTGATCAGCTATATGAATGGAAAACGTACTCAGTTCAGTTTTCTATTCATATAATTGACCAAGACTTGATAGGAAGTTTTCGTCTCTAGACTTTCAAGCATTTCAACATCACATTTATCCTGAAGACAACTGCAGAAGTAGATCGAAACGTCGATATTATGCTTTATCGTTAATTTTATTTGCGCAAGTTCATATAAAATTTTTAACCATTTGGAAATGGTTGTCGTTTCGGTCGAGGATGGGACCAAATGATGCTCGTATTTTATTTTTTTTAACGAAATTCAACGATGTTCTTTACTTTTAGAAGAGTTTTTATTTGAATAGGTAATAGAAAGGCATGAAATCGTTAAAAATTGTTTGAATAGGTAATCGAAAGGCATAAAATCGTTAAAAATTGAAAAAGTTAGAAAATGGGTAGGCGCAAATTATTAGATTTGGAAAAATCCAAAGCCAAAGAGCGACGCCGAAATGAAAATAGTCTTGCAAAGCAAAAATCGAGGTCTTCAACTGATTATGTAGGCCATGAAAATCGAGGTATTAAACTGATTATGTAGCCCATGAAAATCGATTACAGAATAAAAGATGAACGCGGAAAAGGAAACAATCTAATGTTTAATCGATTGATAGTAAAAGGCCATGTCTCGAGGGGCTCCAATCCACGAGCCACGGCGTTTTACAATCGGTCGATTCTGGCCGGGAAAAATTGAGCTCATCGTAGGTAATTTGTCGCAATCTGTGGATGATTCGGTGGAACTGCTTTCGATTTGTAAACTGTTTTTCTTCTCAAACCGGGACTTGGAGAGTTTATCGATGAAGGTTTTAGTCGTCTGAAGTTTGATCTTTGCGATCTGTTGTTGAAGAGGATGCGACGGAATTTGGTGGACGAAATTTAGATTTTTCGGTTAAATTTTGTTACGAAGGTGATTTGTCGCGATCTGTGGATGATTCGGTGGAACTGCTTTCGATTTTTATTTATTCGATTATTAAAAAAATTCCAAATGATCGTTGTAATCTATTAAATTACAATTATTTTTTCTAATTTAAACACGCGAAAAAAAAAGCTGATATTTGCGAGACTAAAACGGGCTATTGGCCAGATTAGCGCACACCTAACATAAAAATACCTATTTTCTTTTTTTATTATATTTTATGGTGCAATTGTCCTACATATCGCTCAGCCGCAATAAAAGTGACACATCTCGACAAAAGTAAATTTCACAGGAGAGGCAAAAGAAAATTTGCATCATTTTACTATAAGATGAAATTGCAGCACTTAGCTCTGCATGGAAGCATAAAAACGTGCATAAAAGCATAAAGCCCTTAAGGGGTCTCAGGAAAAAATGAAAAAAAAAGGACCATTTTCAACATTTAATATCTTAAAATGTATTTGATATTAAGACACAATTTTAAATGGGAATGAAAGATACAAGTATGTTCTTTCATTTCAAATATTTGAAAAGTTGCAAGATGCAGAATTAACATTTACAGGGGGCTCAAAACTGTCAGACATTTGACGAGCAGATAATCGGCATAACAGATTATGCGCACGATTACAAAATAAATTTCGCAACTAGAATAAAAATGTTGGTGCCTACTTATACCTCAGATTATAATAATTACATTGAACCTAAATAAATTTGTATTTAAAGCATTTTTATATTTTAATACAAGGTTTTATTTAGCTAATGCAAAATTTAGAAAATTTCAACAATATAAACCCCTAAAAAATATATTGTTTTGAACAATAAAAAGGAAATTTTAGGTTCAGTTTATACAGACTAACATGAAACATATGTTTTGAAAATTTCACGAAAAAATATTCAGAAGTTTTTGAGATATCGTGCGCGTTATGCTCAAAAACGTCATTTGGAGAAAAATGACTTCAATGTTTTGGAAACACCGCTTCAGCTATTGAGCTAGTATAATGCTAAATGCCATAACTTCTGTTCTAATGGGAATTTCAAGGAAACAATTATATCAAAATGTTCAGAAAACATAGAAGTTTAACATATAAAAAAATTAAAATTTCGAAAATTTTAGAGCTTTAAGAGTCCTGAGACCCCTTAAGACTGAAGACTTAGGATGAAGTTTGGAGGGTTGGGTGGTTTTACCTCCTCACACAATCCACCCCTCTTCTGTGGTCACAAATGGACATATAGCGTAATACAGGGATTTTCCGTATAACTGCACTTATGAAACTGTTTGTGTTTCAAGACACACCTCTGACAAACCTATTAGTGGAATAAAACGCAAAATGAATTTTTGCGAGATGTGTCCCTTTTTTTGCGGGCGAGCGATATGTTAAGGCTTCAAATCCAAAGGGTCAACTTTCTGACATAAGTTTTAATTCATTTTTGTTCGGAAACGCATGAAATTAGAAGGTGTTATTCAGAAACTATGTTATCGAACTGTTTTTTTCCGTTTTCTTGTAAACGCAATAGATCTTTCAGAAAATACTGTCAGAGTTGTCATTTTGAACCGAACTTCCGAACGAAAGAAGAAAATCTAATCAGTAAGGCGGGGAGAAAAATGCCGTGTCACGTGATCAAAATCGTTTATAACTCAATAGGTAATTCACTGATGAAAAAAATGGAAAACACAGTTCGATTCCAAATCGCTTCCAGGGTCAGGCTTTCCAATTTTATATCTTTCCGTTAAAAAATGAATTTGTAAATGTGTCAAAACTTTTTGCGCTTGTTGAGCAGAGCAGTTGAGAACAGCCTTAATGATAAAATAATTTATTTTCGTAATAATATTCTTTCATTTTAGTAATATGTACTATTTTTCGAATACATTCATGTTTCAAGTTACATTTCTCACCCTAATAACCCATAAGGACATTTCATAACAAAAAGAATTAAGTTGTCATATGAGAAACTGCCACATTTGAAACAATATTATTGCAGACAATAGAACACAAATACATGACGAAAAACTTACTCAGTGTCTAGAGTTTAATCATTGGGTATTCCACATTCTAGGTTCAGCTAAAGGTGAGTAAGACAGAAAATGAGTAGAATACTCAATGAGTTATGTGGTTCTTTTGAATGTATTTAGTAACTAAGCAGAAACATAAACATAAGCTAATAAGGCAGGAAAAATCGTCAAAATGAACTAGTTTTAAGGATCAAGTCAAGGATTTTTAAGAATGAAATACGCGTCTAACAAATTAACATAAAGAAAAACAGTCTTCGCTAATTTGTCTATAAAATATGCAGATGAGGCAGATTTTCAATGTTTTCAATTAACAATCTCTTTGAAACTTTCTTCGTCCTCTTTGCATAATGTCTGGCCCTTTTCCCACGATCGGAGGTTGCCCACGAAAAAATCTGATGGGTGTGTGACACGGAATCCTCGGGCTTTAGAGCTCCCCCATACCGCCCCCCCCCCCAAGTTCGGCAATGCATTCCTAATGTTAAAATAAATATATATATATATTTTTTTAAATGTACAACTAATTCTGCTTATATTACTTTTATTATTATTTTTCTTTCAATAACACTTAAAAAATAATACTTCGTATTTTTACCTAAATTAAAATAGCGTTAAGGACAAAAACATATATGCAGCTAAATGCCGTATTTGTATGGTCATGTATTTGCACTCCATGGCATCGAAAACGGTTAATCTTTGCCCTTTCACGGGCAAGGTACTTGTATTCGTAAAATGTTGAAATAATTGAATAACACCAGTATTTACAAGAAAATGTATTTGTAAACAAGTAAAAGTATATTTTCGCGTACTTAATAAAAGTGAAATTTTTATTAAAAATTCGGGTGCCAATATGGCAAATAGGAATTAAAATTATGTGATGCCAATAACGGCGTTAATCAAGGGGTTAAGCAGAGTAGTTTGAATGCAGGCTTGTTCCGGTCAGGCCCTATTTTCACTTTACAGGGGCACGAGCTTGTAAGGAAAATTGATGGGGCTTTAAATTACTTTCAAAGATAAAACAAATATCTTTCAGTCTCAAGACAATGGGGGGGGGGGGGGGGCTTTATAAATAGAGTCGAGGTTCTGGGTCACAGTTCAACATTTTTAGAACCGTAAATTTTTATTAAAAAAAAAAGAGGCTAAAAAAGGTCTTTTAATCTCATTGTACTCCGTTCGTTTTATTTCTTTTTTCCTCAAATCAATGAAAACCAGAAAATTTATAAATCAGTTAATAAATAACTTCATAGAATTAAGAAACATTTCATTAAAAAATATTTCTGGTTCAAATTATGTCTATTTGACTTGAAACAATAACAACAACAAAAGAAAAGGCTGGCAGCTATGCATTGGGGACCCTTATAAGCGCTGAGTATGGATGCATTGCACGCACAGCACTCCTTTATACCCGGCCTTGATGTCTGGTTCTGGCTCTCCGTTAATCACCCTACCCCCTTAAGAAAATAATAATAATAATAATAATAATAATAATAATAATAATCGGATTTTGATTCACATATTCAGACTACAGGGAGTTGTTTACGAATAAGCTACTTTAGAATTGAATGCCTTTGTAGTAATTCTATAATATGTATGATGATCACATCCCTTTATCTTGACTCCTTCCCAAGAATAACATAGTCATATAATAACTACAACTTTCATTTTATCGCAGAAAATAATCCTGCAAAATTTCTAACTAGTTACTATTAATAACACATAGTAAAAAAACACTCCATTTTTCTATTATTCTTTAATGGCAAAGTTTCTTACATAATCCTTTGAGGTTTAAAGTATAAAAGAAAAGAATTTTCAGAAGTTCTAAAAATAAGTAAATACACTTGCTTACCCTGAAAAAATAACCAGATATATTTTTCCCTCATCGACGATAATCCCATAAAAAATAATATCTTAGCATCAACAACAAACAACTAAACCTTTCTGCACCAGTGGGTTGATTTCTGTTCACAGGATCAAAATCTCTAAGGACATATCCGTATTTCGTATAATAGAAATACAACATTTTTTATTTAGTTTTTTACTCCATTTTATTTGTTTACAAGTTTTTTTCCTGAGAATTCGAAGAAAAAAAAACAACTTTTTTTTTTTTTTTTTTCTTTCATATGAACGCAGATGACAGTTTCTACTAATCTGTTATATTATGCAGTTCTTAGAGAATTTTAAGCATAATCGTATTAATCGTTTGTGATGTGGAACAAAATATTAAATATAATTTTTAACAGAAATTATTAATACTTTTACAATTTCTTTTAATAATATTTTAAAAATACAGTAGAACCTACCCCGATAGACCGAAACCCGCTAATTCGAAATTCCGGTTAATCCGAACCGATTTTATCTTCGAAAATTATATTGAACAGATTAACCGGAAAGATTAACTTACGAAATTTTCCGGATTACAGGATGAATGTCGGGGGAAAAAAACATGAAGTTAGAAATAAACAACAAAACGGCAGTAAAGCATGTTTTTTATTCTTTAAACAGCTTGAATAGAATTAAAAAAATACTCAATAATGCAAAAGTACAACATATGTATATGTACAAGAATATAAAATGAAAACGTGCACTGCAGACCTAACTTGTGAAGCCATCATAAGAAAATTTCGAATAAAAGTTTGTTTGCAAGTCACTGTAAAATTCTTTTTTTTTTTTCACAAATGCTAAAAGTATTTAATTCTGATTATAAAAATTTATTTTTGCTTTCAACAGTTTGATTTTGCAAATTATCTACAGAAATGTTTTTCCTTTCCCCCTCGTCGATGTGGTAACTGAGCTTTATTATAGATTCGTGATTTTGAACCGCTTGTAATGGATTGTTGCGTACAACCCCATTCTGAAGTTTCACTTATTATAAACAACAGGATTGATTAAACAAGCAATATTATTTTTTTTCGAAAGTCGTGCCGGATTATACCGCATGCCGGATTAGAGGATGTTTACTGTACTACTGAGTACTTATAACACATTATTTTAGCACGCATCTTTTTCTTTTCTATTTTTATCGGAATTTCGTGTAATCCGAACTTTTTGTAATCCGAACAGGCACCGGTCCCAATTAGTTCGGATTAGCGGGTTTATACTGTAGTTAGAAAAAAAGAGGGGAAATTCTCTAGGATTCCGTACTTCAAAAGTAAAAACGGAACCATTATAAGATCACTCGTATGTCTATCACAGTCGTTTTTTCTTGAAAGCTATGGAACGCGGAAAGTTTAAACTTTTTTTGTATGGTACCATCAAGTTGCTTGCCGCCCAGTTTTGACGGGTTCCATCTAGTTTTAGGTATTAAATTCTCAGAGGTAGCGTCGAAAATGTACTGCAAAAATATGCCCCACCCCCCTCTTATTTCTGAATCTACTGAAACTAAAATTATGAAAAAATTAGGGATAGTAGGGGTATATTTAAACCTTGCAGGAAAACTATAGCTATTATCCCAGGTCACAGTTTTTAGGAAAATCGAATTTTTCTGTTACACACAAACTTCCCTTTGCGCTCGAGGTACCTATCCACACAGTATCATCCAAGGATTGTTGCTAATGATTTTCGAAAAAAAAAAATGTCGGTAATCAGCCGTGATATTAATTAAATCCTATCTGGAAAACACGGCATGGACCAAGGCGGCATTGCAACTTTGCGACCTCTTTTCGAAGCGTGTTTAGCGCAATGCCAAGTTTAAACTTCGTACAATTTAATTTACTGTACGGAACCCTTTGTACACGAGTAAAACCAACAACCCCTAGATAAGGGAGAAAGCCTGAATGCTAGGCTGAGCGCTGACACAAAAATGGCGGCTGCCGAAGGCGATTTTTTTTTTTTAACGTAGGTACGGTCCCTTAAATATAGACACAAGTATTTTATAAAAGATTTCTCTGACTTGTTTAATCTCAGAAAAATAAAGCGAAAAAAACTTTAAAAAATTATTGGTACGAATATTTAAGGGACCGTATACACGGTGAAAAAAAAATAAGCCTTCTGCAGCCGCCATTTTTGTGTCAGCGCTCAGGCCTAGTATTCAGGGGTTGATGAGAAACCCTTGACACGCGGTCACGAAAACGTCACACAAAGCAGGCAAAACAAAGAAAAAAAATTCGAACAACTTACATGTTTCGATTTCATAGGATCGTAGAATTATTAATTCTTATTTTATAATAACAATTAATAATTTCACGTGCCAAAGAAAACGAAACATGCAAGTGTTCGAATTTTGTTGTTGTTGTTTTGACGTTTTCGTGACGCGTGTCAAGGGTTTCTCCCTTATCTAGAGGGCGTTGGTAAAACTAGCACTTGTCTGGTTATTTTTAATGTTTATTCAATTCATGAATAATTTAAGCATGAGAGCAGATATTTTGATATTATTTTATCATTTAAAGATAGATTCTAGAAAGACAGAGATAGGCTTATGTAAATTTTATTAGGATCTTCATCATGGTTGTTTGTCTTACGGTTTACCACTTCATTTAAATTCCAAATTTAATAATGGCGCAATAAGGATGGTGCGGGGTGCGGTCAATGCTACCTCGGCTTCACGAGCAAAGTATAGCCGGTTCACAGGTACTGGTCATGATGTACGCAGATTCTATTTATAATTATCGCAGGGGAACTTCTACCACTGTTTTTAAATAGTAATCACCATCTTATTTAAACGCTGAATGTCTGTCATAAAGACCAAAATTACTATTCGGAAATACTGATGAATGTTTGTCTTTGCGATAATCAGATTTTGGATATATACTTTTTAGACAATTCCGTTATTCCGGTGTGAATTCAACATAAAATTATTTGCCGCCAGAGACTTTTTAAGCAATAAGAAAAATATATCCTTGGCATTCTTTCTTAAAAAAAAATATTGTTAACATGCCAAAAAGTAAGCAAAACATAAAAAAAATATAAGAAATATACAGCCGCACAATAATTTATTTGATCTTTTCTTTGCCCCGGTCTTTGCTCAACACCTGACTTCAGCAAAATGCTATCGATTGTAATCAACGCGCATCGCGATTGCTATAATTTCATTATAAAAGATAGGAGTGATAGGACACACATTAAAAAATTTCACTGATTATGAATATAATAATCTCTAACATCTAACCATAATTTCTTTTATGACGTAATATCTGAACAAGACACACTTACAGCAGCAAATAATGTCACAATACGATACGATGGAGTTCGGGTTCTTCGTCGTCCTTGCTTTATCTGCTTTTTTTTTTTTTTTTAACTTAAATGAATGTATTGATAATTTAGCGGGATTTTTTTAAATTCAAATATCTACCACTATTTCTGATTAGTAATATTCGCCTTAATTAACCTTTATAAATTCAAACATCTACTACTACTTCTGATTAGTAATATTCGCCTTAATTAACCTTTAACTGATGTCACAGAAATTGTCACATAACCAGTGTGAGACCGCTCCATGGAAAGATGAATAAAAGGCGCGATTAACTCATAGAATGGTGTTTTTGTACTAAACTTTTTGTACAGGACTATTATAATTAAAATTCACCTATTCAAAAGTATCTGGTGGTAGTACTAAAGTTCCAAACGGAACAAAATTTCAGTAGTCTTTGCACTGCAAATGGAGGCGTCTTAAATTCAGACACATATGTGACTGAAAAAGTAATTCAGACATTTAAGTGTCTAAATGTGAAATTTCAGACATCATAGATGTCTAAATTTAAGACACATAAGTGTCTTACTATGATCATGTTATAAATGAACGGAGAAAAATGTCTGAATAATAGTGACATGTCTGAAATTAAGACATTTAGAAATTCAGACACTTAAGTGTCTGAATGCGATACAATTGTATCATATGAGTGATGACTGTGCGTACAATTGTATTGCAATATGTATATCAGCGCTATCAGAAAATATTTCAGAATGGATGAAAGATATTTAAAATACTCTTTCATCCATTTAATTTAGTATTTATTTATAAATGAAGAAATCATGGGACATCTGAGAAAATTAGAAAAGTTCGCTTACTAAGGTTTGGAGCTAAGTTATTTTTGGCGCAATAAATAATTAAATAATTGCTTTTCACAAAATATAAAGTTTTCCAAAAATTACTTGTTATTATGATCGTATACAGGGAGAATCCCTCACCTAAATACTAATAGTTATGAGTAGGGGGAGAAAGAAACGTACTGAGGAGCAAGATTTTAGAACATACAGTAAAACCTCCCTAAAGCGACCGCGTTCGTTCCAATGAAAAGTGATCGCTCCGAGAGGTGGTCTCTTAATGGAGGTCATGTTTAAATCTAGATTTTAATTTTTGAAAAAAGGTTACAATTAATGCTACTAAAATTTATTTTTCACGTTAGTAAAAGAAACTATAAAAATTTAAGTATCAAAACAAAAGTTAATTATATAAATTAATTACTGCAGAGTTTAAAAAATGAATACATTGACGTTTGCTTTGATTTTACGGTTTTATATTTTATAACTTTTGTTTCCAAGTTTTTTCGAAGTCCAGTCAATAAATGCGTTTTTTTTTTTTTTTTTTGACGGGAACAAATAAAGACGATTTGATTAAATTATGTATTTCTTTGAGAGTTTCCCGACAAAATAGGGCAGGGGAGTTTATCGACCGTCATTCTTAATTTGTCATCAGAGTTCAATTTATTACCTAAAAAGGCACAAAGGGGTTTAAATATTTAAAAGTTACCGGAATAATAATAAAAAAATCTAAACTTAGTTTAGAAGTTTGATGAATAATGCGCACTCCGGAACTATTTTTCTAATAAAATCTTCTTCAAGCGACCAGGAAAAAACGGGATTTGTTTCATTTTCTTCAAAGAAATGGGTCGTTCATGGAGGGAGTTCAACTGGGATGGTCTCTGAATGGAGGTAAAATTAGTATTGAGCCTGTGGAAATAAACTTCGTTCCATGAAAAAAATGGTCGTTCAGAGAGGTGGTCGCTTAATGGAGGTGGTCGCACAGAGAGATTTCACTGTATATGCCTGGGGTCCACAGCCCAGTCCGCTTTTGTAAAATGCAGAATATGAACATGAAGTAGGCTAAACTAAGAATTTATGCCAGAACTCCTCGTGTAAGACAGCCCCACCAGTGGCTGAGAGGTTCTGCTCTCGAAGCTGGTAGACGGGAGGTGCTGGGTTCGATCCCAATCGCGCCCGTCGGCCTAATCGTTCGGAGTTTTCGTGGTTTTCTTCGAACCTTGGTTCTCCAAGCGTTAATACGGGTTAAGTTCCCTTAGAAAGACCTCCACGGAAGGCACTCCCCCTTTAGGGCCCATATCCCACGTGCTGATAATTGGCCGACATAAATACAACCATACAACAACAACCTCGTGTAAGACAATTTTTAAGAAATTTAAAAATTAAGAAATATTAATCGTTTAAAAATAAGTTTCTAACGATATTTTTCACAATGGAGAACGATTTCTTTTTCTCTCTCCTCTCTCTGTCTTTTTTTTTTTTTTTTTTTTTTTTTTTTTTTTTTTTTTTTTTTTTTGAACTGCCCCTCCTTATTTAAGATAAATTTGATATATATGAACACTAACAGAAGAACAGAATTAAAATCGTCTTCTACGAGAAGTTAAGGGGGGGGGGGGGGGGGGCTTCTCTGGAGAAAAATTCTTAGCAGCATTTTCTCTTAGCGTTTAATTAATATATTGCTATTTGGAAGAGAAAAAAGTATTTTTTAAATAATCAAACGTATAGAAAATATAATTAATTAAATTTCAGTGATTGACAATTGCTCTCTTCATGACCGCCGAAAATTCGATATGTTATTTTCTAGTTTTACAATAAAATCTTTATTTAAAGTATGTTTTCTATTTGTCTAAAAATAAAAAAACTGCAAAAACTATACTCAAATAAATGTAACACATTAAGAAAAACACCTAATAAAGAAAATAAAACTTTTCTTATTTCTTCTTATTCAATGATTTATTTCTCGCTGATAAAAAGTTCAAATGAGCTCATCAAGCCCTTTATAACGGTTTATAAATAGTAGGCTGAGATCAGCGACTGCAGTTGTAATTAAAATGCTGATTTCGCCTATTTCTCTTTGTTCAAATATGTCCGTTGGCAACTGGCGCGTTAAAACGGTTCTTTCAATGCTTTCAATGAGGTAGTTCCCTGTTTAACAAAGTTGCCCGCAATTTTTTTATGTGTAACATTATTTATATTCTGTGACTGTGACATATACATAGCTGGAACAGTTTTTTGGAATAATTCATTTATGGAATAATATATGCGATTATTATAAAAATGATACGTTGAGTAATGTGATTGTGCCTAGATGTATATGCAGCTTACTAATACACAGCTTATAAAGTGCATTTTTGGAATTTCAATAATTGTTCTTGAGAGATTGGAGAATAAGAAAGTGCGAGTGAAATGTGATTCGAAAAGCGAATTGAATTAAATTCTGCATTATATTAAATTATATTATGAAAAAAATATGTTGAATAATGAAAAAAAAAATGTCTTCGTTATGTTTTTCAATTATCAGCATTCATCTGAATATTTAGTGAAATATGTAAGAAGAAAGTGTCTATATTTTTGTGTTTCTGTTTATATTACATGGATTTACTTTATTACATTTAAGAAAATACTAAAAAGGTAAGAATGTGATTATTTACAAAAATAAAATTTTTATTTTGAAATAGAAATTTTCCTTGAACAATATTAATTATGTAATATTAATTATTTAAATCACTTTTTAAAGAATACATGTGTTTATCATATTTGTATCTTTCTATATAGAATAAATATTTTTCAGTATTACAGTGTTTTTTATTATTTTCGACTAAATTTATTTCATTTTCAGGATTAATTAACTAACTTGCTTGATAATTCTTAAAGTATTCGATTTATAAATAAATGTTTTTCATATAAAATAATATCATCATTGCTTAAATCATTGCTTAAGCATTAAAAGTTATTGCTTGTGTACATTGACACCCAAATTTGTCAACATTTTTAGTATTATATTTTTGTCCAAAAAAGAAAAAAAAAAAAGCAGTTGCAGCACTATATAGTTTTTGTTGTGGATACAAGCTATTAATCTGACTATAAAAATGTCAGTAAATATTAGCCATTTAATATAATGCCATTTTTTTAATAGTTAATTTTATTTAAAATATTTTTCTATAATAGCTATATAATGATTTACAATAAAATAAGTAAGGAAATAAATCATTATTTACTTTGTTTAATTGCTTAAAATTATATTTAAGTTTTGTACAACTTCAGATATTCAAAAATTTATTAATATTGATTTATTGATTGTTAAAAAGAAATTTACAGATTTAGAACGGAAAAAAGACTTTATTTTCATATTTTACTGCATTTTTCACATAAAATTGGGGGGGGGGGGGGGGATTTTTTTTCAACGTTTGTTCATTTTTATAAAAGATACAGAAATAACAATTAAATATGTATTTTTAATGCAAAATAAGTTTTGAAATTAGATGTTATTTCTCTTGCTTGTTATTAAAAATATATATATGTTTAACTTTTTAAAGATAGCTTAGTAGCTCTGGTGATTACCATATACTATATGTAAAAGAAATTGCCTACATGGCAAAATATAATTAAAAAGATCAAGTTATTAAATGGTATTGTTATTAATAAACCCTTCCGTTGTAATTTCTAGTTACAGATAATATTAACATGATTTCGTATATGAATTTTTATGTTTAATGACAGATCATTTAATTCTTTTACATTTTCGAAATTAATGTTTTCATGTAACAAAATTAAATTTATGTATAGGAAATGCTATGAACATTTTTGCTTCAAGTGGTGGGCATAAAACTTGAAAAATAATTATAAAAGCATCAGAATCGGAGTTATCGTGAAATTTTTAATGTTTTATAAATACATTTTAAATTGTTCTTTTGTAACGCTTTATTAAAAAATTCGAAATTTCTACAGTATTTAATTGCACGATGAAAGAATTTTTTTTAGACTATGGAAACTTGTTCAAAGTAAAATAACTGCATTTATATGTATTTCCTGTGTTTCATCTGTATAACATTTAAATTTAAAGACACAGAAATTTTCTGGCAACTTTCAACGTCAAAATTATTCTGATTTTTTATAGGATTATTTTTTATTATCATCGGAGAATGCATCCATTTGCGCAAAGCAATTTATTGTACTTATTATATATCATATTGCATGCTTTTAGATTAGGATGAAGTTAATGACAAAGGATATATTTATCCAAACATATATTTACATGTTCATATATATATATATATATATTAAGTCATCAATGTGTTTAAATTTTTGTTGCTGTATATGTAGTAGGGGAAGGGGGGGAGGTAATGACTGTAAGTCGCTGGTACTGGAACTTATTAGAACCACATTTCCTATACTGTAAAAAAAAAAAAAATTCTAACTTTTTTAGACTATATTTATAACTGTATATATTAAATAAAACCTCTCAATAGCAGACACCTTAGGACCGTAGAATTTGCCCGCTATTTAGAGGTTTTATTTTCATATGTAAAAAAAGTCCAGAGTGTACAAATACCCAGCATACCGAGTACAAATTACACAAAATATGCTTCAATATATTATTAATCTGCTTTTCAATCCACAAATGTTGTGGATTGAAAAAAGTGATCGCTATATAGGTGTCTGCTATTCGAGAATGTCCGTTATTACTGAAGCATACAGTAAAACTTCTATAACCGGTCACTCCCGAATAGCGGACAGCTCTATTTAGAAAAATATAAAGCGGGGTAGTGTTTCTTCTAGAAGCAGGACCTGATTAAAACATGGAAACTAATCCGCGGCCCTGCCCCCTCACCTTCCCATCGATTTTTGTGGCCCCAAATTTGGTATGCAATTTTACGAATTCAATGTTTTTATATATGTTTAGGTTTTTTAGTATTATAACCACATACAAAATTATCATATTAGGATTATAATTTCAGGAGATATTAATAAAAATATGAAAATGCAATTTAACATTAGAAGCTCCAAATTTTGAATGCTTATAATTCAAAAACTTATCATTCAAATGGCTAGAAATTTCGTTTCTAGGCATAGTTTGAACCGAAGATTTAAAATATAGTGTCAAAATTGGGTGCATCCATTGGAAAAAAAAAAAAACAAAGTTTGGTCTAATTTTGATTTGTAGATGGCCCCTATGCAAATTTTAAATGCATCATTTAAAAGTAGACTTTATTTCCAGACGATTGGTACCAGTAACTTTCTTCTATTATTGTTGTCTTCTAGTTGCAGAGTTAGTAGGAGGTGTTTATTTATTTTTTTTTTTTTCGACGACTGTTCCAATCATGTGGATAAGAAATCGCTTTTGCGACTGATACTGCTTGTGTGATCGCAAGCAACGTGGGGAGCAGAAATGAAGGGTACTCAAATCATAATGAAGGATTTCTGTGTCCATTGATATTTACTATATTATTTATCGTTTCAAAAGAGTCAAATAAACATGAAGTCCATCCAGAATCTTATAACTACTGCTCGTCTCAGGCGCCGATGTGCGGTTGTCAAATGTTTAAGCATTTCTTGGTAATGATTAATAGTATAATAATAAAAACGAAGGGGGATAAAGAAAAGTAAGTGTTTCGTGCTCAAATTTTTTTTTAATGTTCGGATCTCATATGCTGATAATTTTGTGAAATCTAGAGCTAGATTTTATTTAACACAGCAATAAAAATCCAAAAAATGCTTAAACTAATTGACTGGGAATATCTAATTTAAATAGAAAAAAATTGTGCAACAAAGCAGGGATGGAATTCTTTCCGAAGAAGTGAATCATTTTTTATGAATGGGAATAATTTGTTACCATAAAGCAGAGCTGATTGCAGCATGGACAAACTGGGCTTTTTCTATGGGACGTTAGGTTTACGGGCCCACAAATTTGGTATGAAATTTCCATAAAGCTGATATTTTAAATTTGTTTTGATCTTATACTTATTTTAATAAATATTTTGTACTTTTAGAATATGATTAGGTTAAAGAAAAGGATATATTTATCCAAATATGTATTTGATGGCATCGACAGTCTTTTTTTTTTTTTTTTTTTTTTTTTTTTTTGTAGCAATATATGAAGGTGGCGGTGGGGGGGGAGGGGGGGGGGGATAAATACTAGGTCTTTGGACTGGAATGAATTTAATAAACATTTTTGATGCCGTAGGGCATATATGAAATTGCATAAATACATATTTAGGTGAATATATTTATATATATTATCCTATTCTAAAACTACAAAATACTGATTACGATCATAATAAAGTCAAAACTGATATAAAATATCAGCTTTATAAAAAATTTTGTACCCAATTTGGGTACCCTAAAATCAGGGGGCAGAGAAGCATCCTAATTTTACAACGCTGCAATTAGCTCTGCTTTATGGTAACAAATTATTCTCATTTATAAAAAATGATTCAATGTGGTCAAATATGGCTGCGTATATGACTTAGAAAGAAAAGTGGTCAAAGATGGCTTCATATTGGCAAAAAAAAAAAGGGCTCAAAGATGGCCGCAATTAAGACACTTGAAATGTCTGAAATTCAGACGCAAGAAGTGTCTAAAATTTTTAAGACACTTTAAAACGTCTGAAAATCGAACACTCCAGTTTCAGTCACTTATGTGTTTGAAATTCAGACGCAAGAAGTGTCTGAAAATTTTCAGACATTTTAAAACGTCTGAAAATTGAACACTACGTTTCAGACACTTAAGTGTCTGAATTTCAGACATTTCAGTTTACAGTGTGCAGTTAAACTGAAAATTGAAAGTTAAACTATAAAAATTGAAAAAAAGCCGCGGTCTGAGAGACCGGTAACATCAGTTAAAGGTTAAATAAAGCGAATATTACTATTCGGAAATAATAGATATATGAATTTAAAAAATATATCCCACTAAATTGGCAGCTCTAATAGAAGAGAAGATAGAGGAAATTCGCATCTTGGTCTATGAATTTACTTATTAAGCGAGATTTTTTGCTTCGAAGGACAAACTTTATGGCGTAATAAGAGTTCGCGTATTAAACGTGATATTTTTGCATTAGTCTTATGGACGATGCTTAAGATACGGGACAAATCCTCCGATTAAGCGGGATCACGTACTATATGTAATTTCAGTTGATTGAACAAGATCGGTTTTTGGTCTTTATCTTAGGCCTGTAACTGTGGTAACACCACATTTGTCTGATTGATTGCTGTACCCTTTTTCTACGACAACGAAGGGTAAAGTTGGGAGGACGGGTGTCTTTGAGAAGCCAATTGAAATTACATAAAGTATAACCCGGTTCGAATCGGCCCTTTTCTCTCAGACGTCAACTTTCTGAAGATGGAAATCATATTTGGAAAATACTATTTTCCATAATGATCATTTCAAAAAGAAATCTTTCCACGCATCACAAACTTAACTTTTATCAGGAACTTAACTTCGTGATCAAATTGTGACAACTTTTTTCTTATTATCACCCTCATGATAACAAGAAAGCATATTCAGTCTGTTGTATTACCACTATCTTTTATATTTATCTCTATCTTATTCTAACGCAATCCGGTTTTGTTATTTCCTGCCAAGGATAATAATGGTGAATTTACTTCTTTTGTTGTTATATCAGCTGCTTCAGTTACGATATGCCAGTATCGGTAATGTTTACAAAAGACGGTTGTCAAATTTTAGCTTGAAGAATTGCTTTGAAAGGGCATATGCCATGTGATTGACACTTTTATCTTTGGCTGTAGTTCTTGGAATTGTAATAAGTTTCTTGAGAAATTGATAAGATTGGAAAATGTTTTATCATAGAATGTTGCTACTAAATTTAAAATATTTTTAATATTAGAATATTATGTATGAAACAGATGTTGTTCTTCTAATATTATACGTTTCAATGATGAAATAATAAATGACATCTCATCTGCAAATTTTCATGTAGCAAAAATAATTTTTCTTTCATTTTTAAAAATTAACTTAATGAAATTCGTTGCATTTTCTTCGGTAATCATTTTTAAATTTCAGCTGAAAAATTTTATTTTCAAATGACATATTCCATGATGTATTTTCTTATTCAAATAATTATAGAAAAATATGTAATTCCTCTCTTTCTATCCCCCCCCCCCCCCCCGAAAAAAATGTTCGATTTTAATTCTTGAATATTAAAAAACAATAAAAAGATATGTGGAAAGACTTTGATATTTGCTAATTTGTATGCAGTTTTTTCTTTATTTATTTTGTAAGTATATTTATAAACGAAATTAATTTTCATTTTCGTTAAAATACAGAGAAACCTCCTTGAACGGCCACCTCTAAACAACGAAAACCTCCGAATACTGGCCACATGTTAATGGACCCAAACATGTTCCATAGCATTAACATTAGTACGAACCTCTAAATAAGGAATTCTTAACAACGGCCATTCAAAAGTCATGAGAAAAAATTTTTACAGCTTCTGGTACAATTTCATATTTATTTGCAAACCGAAATGTGAAGCAGATCAAACAAAATTTTCTTGATACGTGAACAAACAGAAAATGAAGGTATTAAAATTAATGGGATAATTTAATATAATATTCTTAGAACGGCAGGCATAACTAACATAAAGGCCGGCTTGTTTGTATGTCTGGTTAAAAATTTGGCAGTTACTGTCACATTTGATTCCATGCAACAAATGGTGGCAGATAGGAGAGGGGAAAAGAGGAAATAGATTATAGAATCACCCAAAATTTCCAGTATTAACACATATTCCGAAGATTTTATGAACGTTGGTGAAATCCAAAATTTCTCATTAAATCACAATGATCATGAGTTGTATAGCAAATCAAGACATTTTTTTTTTTTTTTTTTTTTTGGAGAAAGACATTTATGGCAAAAAAAAAAAAAAAAAAAAAAAAAAAAAAAAAAAAGCAACTGAAAATCACTGATTTTCTTATATTAAAAGAATGAGGATTAATTAAAATGACTGTGTGTATTTCTGGGATAGTTGCGCTCCGCACGGTATAATTACTTTTTCCTGCATTTTCCTCCCCAAAGGTCAAGATGGGTAGATTAGGAGGAGATTAAAGGAAGATAGTCTGAATAGGTTTGACTGCGGAGTTAGTAAAGCATCCATTTTGATGCAAAACTACATCTTTTTTGTCTCGAATTATACTCTTTATCTAAAATCTTAGAAACTTTTGAAATTTCTCTTAAATTTAAAAATCTATTTTTATCCACTAAAGATTTCACAATCTTCAAACTGCTTACCTAAAGACTTTGCCAAGAACTCTGATAAAAAATTTGCATATTTAAAAATAAAACATAAAATTCAAGTGCGCGGCCTTTGTTTTTCTCTCTTGAGTTTAATAACATTAAATGCTGCATTTAACTGATGAATATTTTTTTAGATAATTTTTATCGACAGAAATAACTGCCTTTTGTAATGCCTGTATTTTATACTTAAATTTTGTCCTTTATAGTTCAAAGGACAAAACAACTTTCAAGCTATTAAAAACATGACATATTATTTTTTTTTCATTCAAAAAATTCCTTATAATAGAAAGGAAAAAAAATTATACAAATATAAGGAATTTCTTGAATGAAAAAATTATGAGTCATTTTTTAATAACTTGAATAATATATGGAAAACATAGGAAAAATTGATTATTGAAAATGTTATTCTTGAATTGAAACTATTAAAGGTATAATTAAAAGATGAATAAAATATTCAAGCTACTTTTTTTTCTTGAGTCCAAAGTATGGAGTAACTAGCTCAGTGTTGCCTGGATGTAAGCCAAAGAAATTTTTAGTACTTCTCGAGTTATTATAGTTCATGTATAATAAAGTAGGTTTGTTTAAATTATCTTTACAAGAGCTACATTATTATTAACAACGTCACGACAGTTGTTGCGTATAGTACGGGACATTTAGAATGCGTACAATCTTTAAATTTTCTTTCAATAATTTTGAATATTGAAATCCGCAGAATTTATGCATTTAAGATAAGCGAAGATTTATTTTCATTTCAAGTTATTGATGATAAAAGATTAAAAATTGTTCTTTTATAAGGCTTTAAAACGTGGAATAAAAATAAGACTTCGGCTTAGTGACATATTCTATATTTTTGATTAAATAAGAAGTGAATTGCAATCCTGATTTCTTATACAAAAATTGTCTGTCGTGATACAAAAAAAGTACATAAGCACGCAGTTTATACGATTGACTATATAATAAAATCATTCTTTTTTTTTTTTTTTTTTTTTTTTTTTTTTTTTTTGTGAAAACAAAGTTCATTATTGTTTAATCGAATCAGCTGGTAATAAATAATCGTAAGATAATCGTAATCTGGGAGGATTCTGGCATAAAATAATAAAAAAAAAAAACTTTAAATTATTCAAAACATGATAAGAAAACATGTAAAATATTATAGATAAAAAAAAAAAGGAAAACAATCCCTAGAACAAGAATAACAATTTCTTTAAGAACACTCTCTTGAATTTTGAACCAAATTCTCTCTCTCTGTCTCTTTTTTTTTTTTTTTTTTTGGGGGGGGGGGGGGGGTTACTGATGGGTGAAAAAAAAAGCCAAGCTATTGTTGCATTAACACTTCGCACACCTAGTAGCAGAGATTTTTAAAAAATGGCAAGTTACTCTCCACAAAGAAGAGCAAAAGGTTAAATAAAACTAAAATTTTGTATTGCACTATACTGTTTATTGAAAATATTAGTATAATGAAAATTTCATAAAAAGGGGTTTTAAGATTTGTTTGTTTAAACGATTAAAGAAAAAATGTGAAACTTATATATTTTTTAAGCAATAAAAGTATTTTAAATTATCATTTGGCAATAATTACTCGTTAGCCCAGTTTAATAAAGAAATATTTATTAAAAATATTGACTTTGATAAAGTAATTAATGTTTTATCTAGATTCGCCGAGTAATGACGGAAAAAATAATAGCTAAAGAATAAGCATTATGAATGCGGAGTATTTTTATTATTATTATTATTATAAAGGAAAATAATCTTGCTATTTAAATTTCACACATTTATAAAGGTAAATTGGTAACATATTTTTGCAGATTTAGATAGCTTATTTTAAACAAAGGTGTGAAACTTACAATGAAATAAGAAAATGTGTTCCCTTTTTTTTTTTACAGGGTTTAAGACTACAAAAGCTGAAAAAAAGAATTTTTTTTTGTATTAATACCAGCTATTAATTATTCTCTATTTGCCGGGGGGATGGGAGAGAATTAACATCAACGATTCTAATGAATAACAAATACAGTATAATAATCTAAAAATTTTGAAATTATTTTTATATTTTATTTATTAATTTATTTTTTTATTTGGGAGAAGGGTAAGTCATTTATTTATTTAACATTTAACAAACCTTAACATTTGAAAGAAACAAGAAAAGAGAAAAATATTTTAAATGTTTTAAGTTTTGTGGGTAAGGAAAATTTTACGCGGATACTTATTGTCATTACTAAGAAGCCAATGGTCAAAAAAGAAAAAAAATTTCATGATTTTAAACTCTGTGCAAGGGAGTGGAGGATTAGATGACATTAAAATTTTTAAAGATACCCCCTCCCACCTTAAAAAATGAAAAGCATTCATATACAGTCAAACCTCGTCAACGCGAACACTCAAGGGGAACCTTTTTTTGTCCTTGTTAAAAGTAGTTCGTGTTATCCGAACTTAAATACGTTACATATAACAGGACGGGGCAATCGGAAACAGTTCGTGCTAAAAGTAATTCGCGTTAAGCGTGTTCGTGTTAACGAGGTTTGACTGTATATAATAAATAAATAAAAAGTGGCTTTTATTTTAAATAGAAAACAAATACTGCTGATGGGAATTAAAATCTCAGTTATATACTGCGTTGATTAACTTTGATGTTGAAAAATATTTATGTATAACTGAAAAACAATGATAGATGTTAAAACTTCATAATCTTATTCATAAATATGTATCGTAAGAAATTCTTAAATTTAAAAATTGTTATTTTAGGGGTTAAAAATCATTGATATTATACATTTTGAAACCTTCACGAAGGCTTAAAATTGAAAAAAAAAATGTAACTGCATTTTAAGAACGCACAAGCTACGTAAATATTCCACTTATTATTGTTTTATTCGCGTCTTTCCTCTCGCGTGCAGTCATTCTGTATTTATGCTTCCACTTAGGCAACAAAATGGATTCCTATATGCATCAATAGCAGGCCAGTGCAAAGAAGAAAATATTTCCTTCTCATCTGAGCCCCGACAGACCGTTTGGAGGTGGGGAGAATTCTATTGTGTAGTTGACCCGTGCCACATATTGCGAAGCCGTATTTCTATTTAAATTTATGTAATGTTGATTTTTTTAATGAAACCTCTGAATAACACCCACCTTTGATCTGAAGAGCGGTCACGTATTTTAATTTTTATATTAGATTGCAAAACAAAGTCCTTTATATTTTAAGCGAAAGCGTAATTTTAAACAAATAAATATGCTTTTGTAGATGTCATTGTAAAAGTTTAGAATAAGTGCTTTTCAAATTATACAGGTTCTTTTCTTTTTCTTTTAATTCTTAATAACATTAACGTCTAACTTGTACAAATAAGAATTTAAAATGGTAAAAGTTGCGTTTCAATTTATCAAGAGAACAACTAAACTAGTTGGAGTTATTACAAAACTGAGAGAATTGAAACTGTTCCAAGTCACGTTCCAAAAATTTAAGTTTTATTTTTATAATGTCTTTAATATAGAGTGTGCTATTTATTAGTGACTAAAAACTAACAGTTATCATAACCTTCAAAGCCCAACAAACAACAACCATTTACTCGTTTATAATTATGAGATGGCCTGATGAGATTATAAAGAGCGCCAAGTCCCAATTTATCACGCCAATTAAAGCTGGGTGGTTCTCCTATTCATTCTATTCTCGCTGATTTTTGTTTTGTTAATACTGACAAGACTAATTCATAACCATGTTTTATTTTCTAATTCGTACAGAAAATAAAATACACGAAACGTCAAACAAAAAGCAAGAGGTTCATATTATATTTCCAAAATTGTTTTATAACATAATGACTACCTCATGTTGTGGTTAAAATTCCGGGAAAATTCGTATATCCGCCTTAATTTAAATCTCGGTCACAGATTGGCTATTATTTATGACGTCATGTAGAGATATGAATTGCGGAAATAAGCCACAGGTTTGCAGCTAATTGAGAAGCGGCACGTTTGTGTCAGAAGTCACTGTATCTGGGACCGCAGGGAGTAATGCAGATAAATCATGTTGATTGCAGATGAAAATGATATGCAGCTAAATTATTCGAATAGATTCAGTCAGATTTATAAGTGTTATGCTTATTTTATTTTAATTTTCATAATGTTTTACATCTGTCAGTCAAAAAAAAAGATAAAACAAAGAGGCCGCTGGCTATTGAATTAAATTGATTGCTGAAATTAGTTTCCGGAAAATTTTACATGTTTTATAAGTACAGCAGAACCTCGATTATCCGAAGTAATTGGGACCGACCTCTTTCGGAAAATCGAAATTTTCGGATAATCGAGAATGCTTCAATTTTAAGATTAAGGAGAAATATATGCGCTATTTCTTATTATGGTAATAAGTGCTTAATAAAAATAAAGTAATAGCAAAATAGAAACGAGAATAAATTACCTGAATTTTAATTTTCATATTAAGTACTTCTTACATATATCACAAGAGTTTGAAAAAATGCTTTGTTTATCGCAGTTTCGATTGCCTTTGCTTTGAAGCTCTATCACGGAGTTTTTTAATATTATTATTTCACCAGTATCAAAGTCTTTCAGCTGCTCCAGCCATGCCAAATCTTTTGCAAAACGTTCAAAACCTTCAGAATTGCTAATTGGTTCGTTTTTTTCGTTCCACTCCGCAATTTACGGGAGCTCAAGTTAAATTCAAAGGAATTCAAAGAAAGGGGATCGAAAATATTTATATGTACTCGTAGTTCGGAAAGGACCGCTTGCACACAAGGAATATGGTAGTTAAAAAAAATAATAATAAAAAAATAAAGCTTTCAAAATGGATTTTGCACACAAGGAATGTGAGTTAAAAAAAAAAAAATAAGATTCAAAAATGGATTTCGGTTAATCGAGAGTTTCGGATAAAAGGGGTTTTACTGTATTGTATTTCATTTTATTTTTTTTACTTTCTTTACAAGAAGAAAGTATTGGATTCCTGAAAATTTTCGACTTACGGTTTTAACGTATTTATACGTTTTAGAAGATCCTGAACATGATTTGACTGTTTTTAGAAAATGTCTGCATCTGACACAAATTTTATGGGTGCCCTACCTCAAGAACTAAAGCACGGAATTTAATAAGACTTTAGATTTAGACCTTAATATAAATTGGCGCTGATTAGTTTTTGGTGTAAATCGCCCGACAAGTGGCGCTGCTATGCGGCATTTTTCACAATTTTCGCAATAGCTCTACCTCAAGAACTAATGCACGGATTTTAATAAAACTTCAGATTTAGTTAGACATTGACGTAAGTTCTTGCTGATTAGGTTTTGGTGTAAATCGGCCAATCGCAGCATAGAAGCTGCATTTTTCAGGATTTACACGATTTTAGTGATAGTTATATCTCAAAAATCTAATGCACGGAATTTCATCAAACTTCCTACTATTAGACCTTGACTTAAGTTGGTGCAGATTAGGTTTTCGTATAAATCATATAACATGTGGCACTCCTATGCTGCATTTTTTCATGACTTTCGTGATAGCTATATCTCAAAAACTAATGCACGGAATTTAATCAAACAGATGTTACACTTTCACATAAATAGATGCTTGTTAGGCTTGGTTGTGTAATGATCAATATGTGTCGCTTTTACGCTAATTTGGGTTTGGAATTTTGGTTGCAGACATGTAAAAGGGTGGGTGTCGAAATTCAATGATTTGTTTGAAAAATGCGATGCTTATACCCAGTGGTGCAGTCGTAAAAAAAAAAAATAGAGGATATACGCTCGAGGCAGAGGATATACCCTACAGTATGTATACTATAGCTTTTTTGAGAAACAGAGGATATATGGTGTTCCTTAAAAGAATCCAGAAGGTATACTTCCGTATACCCTCCACTACATCCCTGCTTATACTTTCTTCTTTTTAAGTGCACGCAATTCAACGAACCTATACCTTTAGAATCCTCATGATGAACATAGTGTCATTTAATTTTAGCACCGTGATATCGAATTTTGAAGTATTAACATGTACGAGATAGAAGAAAGTTTTGGGATTGGAAGATCTGACTAGTTTTATCTTGTCAGCCAAAAGAGGTCGTTAACTAGTAAACTAAAATTTATTATTATTATGATAAAGTTTGACGAATTTTCAGGATTTTCCTTATCTATTTATTTATTTATTGTTTTATTTTGCAGACATGATATTTAATGAGTTTTTAAGATATATTTTAAATTTCCCGTTGTTATTTTTATCTCTTTCTGATTCTAATTCGATCCTCTTTTCTCCCCCCCCCCCCCCCCAAAAAAAAGTAATTCAGATAAATCAAGTTGATTGCAGATGAAAATGATATGCAGCTAAATAATTTCAACCCTTTCGGATCCGGAGGGGGGGGGGGGGGGGGAGTTCAGAATTTTCCCAACTTATAATTCAAAAAATTCCCAACGTGTAACAAATTGCTCTATTTTCCAACTAAAATGATATGTTCAATGTGTGTTTAATGATAATGATACTTATACTGAAAAAAAAAAAAAAAAAAAAATTCTAATGCTGAAACTAAAAAATTATAATTATTGGTTCATTTAATGAAAGTTTTTGTCTTCAATTGTGTACGAGTCATAATCGTTCTTCATAAGAAAATAGCCTCATATTTTTAGAATTTTGAGAAAGGAACGAAGTTTTGGAGGAAATGTATTAGAGACATTGTTGATGGAGAACAGTAGAGAAATTCAGGTCTGGTAGATGTATGATATTTTCGAAGCACAGAGAAACATAATGAGAAATTGAATCTGGCTGCTTTCTGTATTTCTTTTGAAAGTTTAACTATTTTGCTATTACAGAACTCAGAAAGGTAATCAGCAAAACAAACAATTCTTTTTTTTTTTTTCCTTTTATTAAAAAAAAAAAATAATAAATAAATAAAAAGAAGAAAAAGTGTTTCAAAAATCTATAATTTCCCAAATTAAATTTTTCAAGTTTACATATGTATTTTATTATATTTTTATTCAATTTAAAATATAGAATCGTTGCAGAATTTCGTAAACTCATTTCAAATTTTATGAAAATCGAATCAAAACTGAAAAAGATATTAATAAAAGTTTTCTTCATTCCATTAATCCTATCATACGTCATTAATTCAATGACATCCCATGATAGATTATTCTAGATTGCCAAAGTGATTATTCTATTAAATCCTATCATTACGTAATTAATTCAATGATATCCCATGATAAGTAATGATTCTAGGTTTCCATGTATGATGACGTCCTATTTAATATGGAGTCCTATTATTTCCGTATTACTGAATTTAATATACAGAATCGTAATAAATGTTGTACTCGTGCATTTTTGCATAAGAATGCAACAGCTACTGCACCAAGATCTGACTGTTTATAAAACTAGTTATAGTACGAACGCTCATTTGCCACGTTTGACGTACACTTTACGACTTGTTTAAATAAATATTTTAATATAAACATGTACACAAATGATTAAAATAAATAATATTTCTTGTAACTTCTGCATGTTTCTTCCAAGCTCTTGAATCTGATTTCTCTTCACATAGGTTGATTGCGTCTTCAAGTAATAAAACTCATGGCTGCTATTCAAAAATATTATTAAACGATTTTAATAAGAAAGGTGACGTTTCGGGTTTCACGTACAGTTTTCCTTATCTTACACTGTTGCAAGTAAATGAATATACTATACCAGATAATAAGAGTGAAAAAAGGTCACTGAACTAATTAGGCGATTGCCTAACTCTCTTAACAAATTATAAGCTTGACAGTGAACAGTTTTGATTCATTAAGGGAAAAAAAAAAGAAAAAAATGGTGGCCTCTTGATCACGCTTCGCAAAATGTTTTAAAGTGAGTACAGACTTTAAGAAGTAGTAAAGTGTCTACAAATTCAGCGCTTTAGAGTCACTTTAGAAAATTTTACAGACTCATACATAAGTTTACAAGTTAAACTAAACAATTAAATTTAAAAAATCAAAAAACCCGACTGCGTAAAAAGCGAACTAATTAATTATTTCTCATGAATGTGAAACTATTTTTTTTTCAATTCCTACTATTAGCTCACACCCTCTCGCTATATATATCTTGTTCAATTTTTCAATCGTTAATAAAATACTTATTATTCATCCAATCAAGCTTAAATACATTTTTTTAAAACTTGTAGTGTACGACACTTGATGTTAATACAGTTTTTTTCCAAATATTAATTCATTAATTTAATTTAATTAATTAATTTTCAATAATCGAGAGAGCCCTCTTCTTGACCAAGGTATCTTAAGACCGAGAGAGCACTCTTCTTGATCAAGGCATTTTAAGCGCCACTCAAGAGGAAAGAAGAATGGGAGAACAATTACCTTATTGGCCTAAGTAGGAATTGACTTAAAATATTTTTTTATATTACTTGTTTATATTACTTACCTATTTTTTTATTTACTTGTATTGATGACTTTTCAGTTGTGTTTAATTGTTAGTTCCTATGTATAAACACTGTTTTGATGATGTCTATAGATGTCTAGGATGGTTAGAGTTGCAGTAAAGCTAGACATCCTAACTACACAACTTGCAGGTTGTATAATATTTTAACGGAGCTTCTGACTGTAAAATAGTCAGTGAAACATCGTCTTCATTTTGAAAGACCTATCCAATGATATGCCACTCAATAGGGTGCATAAAAAATATTTTTTCGTCTCTACCGCCATTTTACATTTTACGGCCGCCATTTTCAATTTATAAAAACAAAACCTAGCCTATAACCATCGGGCCGTTAAGATGAATTGATAGAGACTTCATTCATTAAAATCCATCCAGCCGTTGGGATGTTTCGTGGATATAAAGAAATCCACATACACAGATACGCGTGAAACACATAACCCTTCTTTTCAGTCGGGTAAAAAGGAAACATTGCATACTTAAAAACTAGTCGGATGTGCCAATCCCAAAACTTTCTTCTATCTCATACATGTTAATACTTCAAAATTCGCTGTCACAGCCCCAAAATCTATGCCCATCATGAGGATTTTAAAGGATCTATTTATGTGAAAGTATAATACGAAGCAGAATATGTGAAGTTTGATTAAATTACGTACATTAGTTTTTGCAATAAAGCTATCGCGAAAACTGTGAAAAATGCAACAAACCAGCGCCCCCCATAGGGCGATATACACAAAAGGCGAATCAGCAACAACTAATGTCAACGTGTAACTAAATCTGAAGTTTGATAAAAATCCGTGTATAAGTTCTTGAGACAGAACTTTTGCGGAGATCGGAAAAAATCCAACATAGCATCAGCGCCCAACTAATCAGCAAGAATTTATATCAAGGTCTAAATGAATCTGAAGTTTGATGAAAATCAGTGCGTTAGTTCTGAGATAAAAGCTATTGCAGAAATCGGGGTAAATGCAGCATAGCAACATCAAAAACTAATCAGCCCCAATTTATATCAAGATCTAACTGAATCTAAAATTTCATAAATTCAGTGCATTAGTTCTTGAGATAGAGGCACACAAAACTTTTGTCACATACAGACAGACAGGCATTTTCTAAAAACCGTCAAATCGTGTTCAAGACCTTCTAAAACGTATATAAATCCACCGAGAACCAGAAATCGAGATTTTTCACGAATCTAATACTTTCTTCTTGTAAAAATAGAAGAAAAAAAAATTCACAAATCCAATACTTTCTTCTTGTACAGGTAGAAGAAATTAAAAAAAAATTCACGAATCCAATACTTTCTTCTTGTACAGGTAGAAGAAAGTAAAAAAAAATCACGAATCCAATACTTTCTTCTTGTACAGGTAGACGAATGTAAAAAAAAAATCACAAATCCAATACTTTCTTCTTGTACAGGTAAAAGAAAGTAAAAATTTTTCACGAATCCAATACTTTCTTCTTGTACAGGTAGAAGAAAGTAAAAAAAAAAAAAGGTCACAAATCCAATACTTTCTTCTTGTACAGGTAGAAGAAAGTAAAAAAAAATTCACAGATTCAATACTTTCTACTGGTAAAGATAGTAGAAAATAGTAAACTACTTTACTTATACGATGGCATGCTTCGCGTGTGGTGGATTTTTTTAATACATATTCATTTTACTTTGGAAGAAACCCAGCCAAAATTCTGGAGAGAAATACAATCAGAAAACGAAATTATTCTAGAATTTTATAAATCAAGGCATAATTTAATGTCAAATCGTCCAGGTAAAGTTTAATCCAGAATTGATAGTATCCGGAAAACCGGATTAAAAAAGAACTGATTAAAGCGGGCTTTTAAACGTAAAAACACAAAATGTCAAGACTGACTATTGAAACGATTTGGAATCGAATTGCTTTTTCATTTTTTAATAAATTGATTACAAATCGAGTTATAAGCAACTTTTGTCTCGTGACGACAGGTTTTTCTCCTTTCTCTCGCTGTCACGTCCGGAAATTCGGTTCAATAGGCTAACTTTCACTGTATTTTCTGAAAGATCTTTTCCGTTTACCAAAAAATGGAAAATATCTTTCGATTACATAGTTTTTGAATAACAACACTTGCCAATTCCAAGCGTTTCGGAACAAAAATTAATTTTAAAAATCCGTCACAAAGTAGTCCATTTTGATTTGAGAACATATTTAACACACTATAAAAACTACTCCGAAACGTTTCCGAAAATAGGTGACAGCGATAGAAACTTTATTATAAATGCTTCTTTAAATACCGAAAATCTAATAGTTTCTAAAGACAAAGAACGCTTATTGGAACCTAGGCACCTCAGGAGAGGTTATTGTATATATTTTCATTCGAGATTACATTATATTTTACTAGATTAAGAAACATTTGTCCTTTTTTAGTTTTTTCTTTCTAAAGAAAAAGGTATTGTAATCGAGTTTTTTTTCGACGGATTTACACGTTTTAGGGGTCAGAGATTCCGAAAAACATGTTGATACAAAGTCTATGTCCGTAATCCGTATGTCCGCTGTGTACCATCGAAAAGTGCATAAAGTTATGCATAGAATTGAACCAAATTTTTTGTGTATGCTTTTAGCTATGGCCAACAGGTCCTCCTTGAATTTGGATATATCCCGCCGAAAGGGGCACTGTAATAGCGATTTTTGTGTCATTTTCAATATTGCAGCATCGAAAAGTGTATGAAGTTATGCACAAAATTGAACCAAACTTCATGTGTATGTTTTTAGCTATGGCCTGCAGGCAGCGTTGAATTCGGACACTTTTCTTCGGGAGGAACATTATAGAGTTCCGGGGAGGGACAATTGCACTTTTTGACCATGGAAAATACAAAATCTAAAATCTTCAGCTGCGTACACACTATCCTTCTAACTGTAATCAGTGTCGGCTTCGTTTGTTCTTGCCACGCGGTGTCTTTGATTTTTAACGACTTTAGCAGGAAAGGGACTGATGTCCAGCAAAAGAGGAACCTTTCCTTCAAGTAGAGTCGAGCTCCTTATCTCCTGACCCATTGTTGATTCCCCTCATTCTTTTGTCAATAAACCGCAGATGGGTTCAGAATAAAAGCTTTTCCAAGAATACTGGACAAGCAGGCAAAATACGCGTGAGTACGCAGCCTGGGGGGGGGGGGGGGAATCTCATTGATCCAGGGGGGAATGTCCCCTCGCGGGCCAGTCCTTGAATTCCACACTGCAAGCAGGTCCCGCGTGCATTTGGGAATGATTCACTGGAAGGGGCACTGTTGATAAGATCTTTCTCAATTTTTCATAGTTCTTGCACATCGGCTGTTCATGCAGCGACGGGCATTGCCCATGTAGCTAACCCAGAGACTCTTAAGCAGCTGATGTACAACAGAATAACCAAAAATATTGATTTTATTACATATAGTAGACTCCCTCAAATCCGTAACCCTAAAATCCGCAAACGCCTAAAATCCACACATCATCACAGATGCAAACAATGAAACTTTCAGTTTAGATGTAAGTAAGAACAAAATTACAGAATATTTTAGTTTTATATTATTTTGTTTGTATTTTAATATGTAATTCTTGATAATAAAACTGAACTCATGCTTTTCCACGAAAGAAGTATAAATTTATTTCCAAAAAAATCAAGATATTGCTGATATCACTGTAATCACAATATTTTTTACCAAATATATTTATATATTAATCGAGCTTTTTTGGTTATTAAGACTGGCTAAACCTGAAATAAAACTTCCTTACTTTATGATTTTGATGTGAATTAATAGGGTTCCTTTAAGAGGAAAGTTTCATTGAATAATTCAAGGAAAATGTATATCATCTTTATTATGCATATTTAATTATACATTATTAATTATTTACTTGAGCTTTACTTTTAGTAATTTAATCATTTTTTAAATTATCTTACTTTTTATTATTTTAGTTTATTACTTTACTTAATTATTTATTTTAATATTTTACTATATTGCAAGCATTTATTATAATTTTGATTGCATTATTACATTCAAATTACTGTTTTAAAAATGTAAACAAAGCAATGACCAGAAATCTGCAAAACCCTCTCTCTCTAAAATCTCTAAAATCCGCACAACCTCTGCTCCCAAGATGTGCGGATTTGAGGGAGTCTACCGTATTATGATCGAGAACGAGATTAACTCGTTTTCATTCGGATTAGTAAAATGAAGCAGGAACTTAAAATGAAAGTCAAAGTTGTTGCAGTATTTCAGTAATTTTACTGAAGGATTAACATGTGCAACAACTTTTGGAAATATTATTAACATGTATGAGAAAGAGCAAAGTTTTGGTAATGGTACATCCGACTAGTTTACAATGTAATAAATAAATATACGATTGATTCCTTTAAATTATTAAGTTTAAAAATTGCTTTCATAAACTAATTATTCAATATACTCTTCCGAAAAACGTTCACTCAACTTCACCAGTTTATTTCATGCCTTTTAAAGGTCAATCTTTAATGAAGTGCATTGTCATTCACAGAACAAATAGGTTGTGATAGAATGGTACAGGACGAAAGACAATGAACGCTTAATAAAGGCTAGCCGAGCTGATAGCGATTTGACGCCTAATTCGACACGTATGTCAATAAGTGTTATTTTATGACCGTAACAAATGGGGCATTTAAATACGAACGTCAAGCTATATCAAGACGATAATGTGCAGAGGTTGATACAATGTGTTATTATTATTATTATTTTTGTTTTTTTCCTTTATAAAACAGTTGTGTGGTGATAGTCAGTGATGTAAGTCGTAAAAAAAACAGAGGGTATATCTCAGAGTGTATATACAATAGCTTTTTTGAGAAACAGAGGGTATACGGTGGTCCTGAAAAAAATCCAGAAGGTATACGGCGTATACCTCCTTATACCCTCCACTACATCCCTGGTGACAGGGCTTAATTTCTACCAAAAAAAGTACCGGAGCCCAAAAATTCTGCAGTACTAAAACCGTAGCATACCTCCCCCCCCCCCCCCCGTCTTCACTCCGATCCACACACACATATATATATATATCTCATATATTATTTGCAAAATTTAAAGCATCTTCTTTTCTTAGTAAAATACAAATTTTAAATATATGTACTACTTGCATATACTTAACTGTCCTCTTTTTAATATATCACTCCTTCCGAATAAAAATCGTTGCCTAATTCCAATGCTAATTAATCGTAACATTCTGCAATTAAATAATGTAAGAATTATGATTAGAAAATAGTGTTAACACACACACACACACACACACACACACACACACACACACACACACAAAAAAAAAAAAAAAAAAAAGAAAGAAAGGTTTGATGCTTTTATAGAAAAAGGCAAAACACTGCTCAATTGCTTTCAATCAGAATAACAAACAATACATAGCAATTATATCTACTTACAAATGAAACTTCGTAAATGTACAGAGCAGAGCCTTGGTAGGTGCAGCTTTCATAATGAAAATAAGTGGAAAATTCAGTAACTTTTTTTCATACTCGTAAACAATAGAAGGCTAAAAACCTCAAAGAAATAAAACCTCAAACTGATGTTCCTTGAATTAAAACAAAATAAAATATTCTTTTCAGGTTAGATATCTAAATTAAAAAAAAAAAAATTATCAAAATAAAAAATATCCTACTGTTACTAAATAAAACGAACTGAAGGGTAATTTAGGCATCGGTTTTTCGGTAGCACTATTGCACTGGGCTCCGGAGCCCTGTATTTATGAGCTCCGATGAATTCCAACCAATATTTAAATATTTATTGAAAACAAAGAAGTACCGGAGCTGAGCTCCGGTGGGCTCCGGCGCAAATTAAGCCCTGCCTGGTGATAGTGTCAGTTCGATTTACAACAAGCGCAGTTATAAAACGTTTCAGAAACTTTCTATAACTAGTCGGATGTGGCAAACCCAAAACTTTCTTCAATCTTATATATGTTAATACTTCCTGAAGAATGAAGCACATCAGCGGCACCAGTTACGTGATTTACACCAAAATCTAATCAGGAACAATTTATGTCAAATTCTAACTGAATCTGAAGTTTGATGAAAATCCGTGCATTAGTTTTTATGATAGAACTATTGCGGGAAATCGTAAAAAAATCTGCATAGCAGCGCCACCTGTTGAGAAATTAACTCCAAAAACTAATCAGGACTAATTTATATCAGGGACTAACTGAATCTGAAGTTTGATAAAAATTCATGCTTTAGTTCTTGAGATACAGTTGTTGCGGAAGTCGTGATAAATGCAGCCTAGCAGCGCCACCTGTTGGGCGATTTATACCAAAACTAAACAACTTTAATATATATCTAGGCCGGTGGTTAGGAGATTGAATTCGGAATTAATTAGGGGAAATCCGGAAATTGTTTAATCCCTTCAGTTTAGGTCTAGAATGAATATGCTATGTTTTCTTCTTCGTACTTGGTGGACGTTAGAAAATACGCAAAACAACTAACTTTAACATTGTTAATACAAGTATCGTAGAGCTTAAAATTTTGCGTAAAATGAGTAACTACACTTAATATTTTTGTTGAACATTAAGGTCACAATTTTACCTCAAAGTTTTAGCCCGTGGTCAGGGGGTTGGACTCAGAATTAATTAGAGGAAAACAGGAAATCGTTTGAATCTCTTCAGTTTAGGTCTAAAATGAACGTACTATGTTTTCTTCCTCGTACTTGGTGAAGGTTAGAAAATATGTACATATTTATTTTCGAAAAACACATTTGTTTGTTTTTTTTAATTACTTTAACAATATCTCAAAACAGATAACCCTATCAGAAACAATGTCAGTATAAATGTTGAAGAGCTTAAAATTCTGAATAAAATTAGTACACACATTAACATTTTTGTTTAACATTAGGGTCGCAATTCTATTTAAAAAAATTCCCTTAATCGCTAATCAAGTGCTTGAAGCCAAGAGAGATCAAGTTAACTTAACAATATCTCAAAACAGCTAACTCTATCTAAAACATTGTCAATAAAAATGTTGTAGAACTTAAAATTCTGAATAAAATGAGTACCCACAATAATATTTTTGTTCAACATTAAGGTCGCAATTCTATTTCATTATTTTACATTAATTGCTAATCAAGAGTTTAAAGCCAGAAGAGACGAAGTTACCTTAACAATATCTCAAAACAGCTAACTCTATCAAAAAATTGTCAGTACATGAATAATTAGTCAATCATGGATAATTAGTGCGATAATCATGAATAATGCCGCATAGCAGCGCCACCTGTTGCGAGATTTACACTAAAAGGTAATCAGCACCAAACTATATCAAGGACTAACGGAATTTGAAGTTTTATAAAAATCCGTGCATTAGTTCTTGAGATATAGCTATTGCGGAAATCTGGGAAAATGCAGCATAGTAGCGCTACCTGTAGGGCGATTTACACCAAAAAGTAATCAGCGCCAATTTATATCAGGGACTAACTGAATCTAAAGTTTTATTAAATTCCGTTCATTATTTCATGAGATAGAGCGCCCATAAATTTGTGTCACAGACATATATTTTATAAAAAGATGTTTTTTGGGGTTCTCTAAACTGTATAAATCCATCAAAAACCGCAATTCGAAAATTTTCACGAATATAATACTACTTTCTTCTTGTAAAGATAGAAGAAAATAAAAATATATTATTATCTCCTATTTACCCACGATTTTCGAAAGATTTCCTATCCGTATCGGAACCAATCTGAAAAATTTAGAAGAGGAACCATTAAGAAACGCCACAAATTTAGAACTTTTATTATTATTATTATTATTAACAGAAAATGTCTTTTCCGACTGGAAAATTGCAAGCCACAAAGGTCCCCTTTACTTCAGAAACTTTTCCGTTTAAATCTATTTTTTACTTTCCCCTTTATAAGAAGAAAGTATTGGATTCGTGAAAAATTTCGACTTCCGGTTTTCGACGGATTTATACAGTTTAGAAAGGCCTGAACACAATTTGATGTTTTTTTGAAAATGTCTGCCTGTGAGTCTGTTTGTCACTAATGGGCGGAATTCCATATCTTTAAAATTCTCATGATAGGTATGATACTATTATTATTATTATTATTATCTAGATTTATCAGCTAATTTATTTTTAGTAAACTCTACGTATTTCGCGTACAGTTAAAATGATAAGAATTTCCGAAAATTGAACTCTACTATAATCGAATAGTGATTGGACAGCAAGTTGTTAGGCCACACGTTTGTTTACAATTTCAAAGGGATACAATTTTTTTTGTTTTTGTTATTTAGATTTGATTTGTTTTTACTATATATAAGTCCATTTTGCTACAGTGGGAGATTTATTTCTACAGTAATATTACATTAATTTAGCAGCATAACATCAGCACAATCAATATCCTCGCGACACTAGAATAAATTCATGGAACAGCTACAGAATTTATTCGTGTAATCAAAGATCGAATGTTAATGAAATTCATCGTAATCGAAACAAATAGATTGGGAAAGTATGTTACTGGGCGAGAGGCAAAGGAACGTTTAATCAAAGCCTAACTGGACTGCAGGAGAAGTGAAGACTAATTTGATACGTAGAATGGGTGAATGTTGTTTCATGACCGTAGCAAATGGGACATTTACATGAATGTCAAGCTACATTATCCAGATAAAGTAGAATTCTGCGTTTATTTATTTCTGGGCAGATGGCAACGGAATTAATGCATTCGCGTTGTTAATATTTACGAAGGTACAAAAGCTAGCTAATTTTCACTATACTGGGATTATCTTTCTGTGTGTGTAAGCGAGATCATTTTTGGGGAATGTTAATCAGTGCACATTAAGTTAAAATGTTTATTTAAAATAGTGTTTACATATTAAAATGTTAAATGTATACAAATGATACGCAGCGCAGACGATAGTAAAATAATTAAATAATTGAATTTCTGAATTTTGACGAAACGAAAAAGAAAATTAGAAAACAGGAATTCTGCTTTTTCAGAATTTAGTGTCGCCCCCGATGAAAAAAAAAATATATATGTATATATAAATAGTACAAAACATATTTCAATTTTAAGACTTACAGCACACGCTTTTATTTTATGTAAAATGACGTCATTCGCATCCGCTTAAGAATTTCACATACGTTCCACTCTTAAACATCTACAGTAAAGTATGCATGGGACGTCACTATCGCGAAATAATACACAAATGCAGCAAAAAGATGCCGTCATTAAAGAAACTCGACAAAAGAAAATGCAATTTAACAAATTACAACGGCCATTTGGAAAATGATTTTCTCAAAGACTAAAATTTAAGACATAAAAAATCTCACGGAGTTGATCTTACATTACGTACGCCAGGAATTAAACATTAATAGTGTTATTACACGTAAAAATTGCAAGCGACAAAAATCGCCTGCGATTCGTCAGATTTCCTGAAACTTACGTATTATCCACCTGAAACTTACGTATTATCCAAGCATTTCATTGGTTGTTCGGGAAAAGGCTTTTCCATCGTAGAAATCTGACGATCCATTTTAAATTAAATTTCATTCTTAAATTTTCTAAACATCCCACAATGTTACTTTTTACCCCGTCGTATAGAGAAAAAAATGTACTTTTAAATGCAATTTGTTTGAAAGCCTGTATCTCAATTTGTTTCTGAGTTTTTGTAGTTTTTATTACTTTTTTGTCATAGTGGCAACAGAAGTATCCATCTTTGTTGAAAGTAAAGGTTAGTGTATAGACCAATCAGAAAACGAATAAAATGCGGATTAAACCAATAAAACGCTTCAGATATGCTTTTGATTTCCTACCCTGACGAGGACAATAACCATTTTTCCAAATGGTTAAAAAAAAAAAAAAAAAACAAAAAAAAAACGGCTGTCTAATGATTCATGGGCCTTCATTTGTTTCTAACATTAATATAGACAAAGTTAAATATAGTTTGTAATAGCTCCATGTTGTAACAGAAATCATTCGTTTATATTTTTTCAAAATAGCACGTATTTTAATTACATTTTCTTTCGGCTGTTATGAAAAATGGCAACAAAAAATATATAATTAATATTTTACAACTATTTTTCCTTTACTTGTCTTCCTACAGAAATGGAGTACTTCCGTTGCCAATAAATATTAAGCAAATGGCTCCAAAAACTACAAAAAAATTAATATTTCAAAAATAAATGGAGATGCAGTTTTCAAACAAATTGCATAAATACTTTTCTTTCCAATACGACGATATAAAAATTGAAAATGTGCGATGCTGAGAAGTTTTAAAAAATTGCTATAGAGTATTTAATCGTATTGCTTTGTTTTACATCTGACTTCTCTAAGGTAACATTATTTTTTGAGATGACACAAAATAAGCTGGGAGAAAGAAATAGAATACCGTACCGGGGGCTAAAAAATTTCTGTAGGATCATAACAAATCCGACATTTACATGAACAGAGATAAAGATGAACACCGCAATCTTCATTTGCGGCACTTGGCAACAAGATGAATGGATTCGTGTTGTTAATATTTGTGAAGGTACTGAATCTAGCTAATTTTCCCTTTTTATTGAGATTATATTTCTATATGCGTAAGCGAGATCAATTCTGGGAAATGCTAATCAGAGCACAATAAGTTAAAACGTTTATTTAAAATAATGTGTACATATTGGCTAATGTCAGACGAACGTCTATTTGAACGCTTTTTCTTTCAAAATCAAACAGAAACACATTCTCGAAACATGGGTTTCTGTTTGATGTGGAAAGAAAAAGTGTGCTAATAGACGTTCGTCTGACATTAGCCTAAGACGGGCTAATATCAGACGAACGTCTATTTGCAAGCTTTTTATTTCAACATGCACAGAAACACATGCTAGCGAAGGTGTAGGAAGGCTGTAGGAAGGAAAAAAGCGTGCAAATTGACGTTCGTCTGATGCATGCAAACGATACGCAGACGATAGTTAAATAAAAAACAGCTACTTGAATTTCTGAATTTTTGATGAAACGAAAGAAAAAAATTATATATTTAACATTTTGGTATATCTTTCAGCAGAAGTGAAGACTAATTTCGTATACGTAATTATACGGGAAAATTGTTACAGGATCGAAACAAATCAGAAATTTACATTAACCCAGAAAAAGAGAAACACCGCATTCTTTAGAATTCATTTCGTGGCAGATGGCAACGGAATTAAATTTATGTATAACATTTATGAAAGTTTGGAATCTTGCTGATTCTCAATATGCGGATTTTCTTTCTGTGTACGTAAATTACATGAATTCTGAGAATAGTAATCAGGGCACATTTAAGTTATAATGTTTATTTAATCCCTTACCCTCCGACAGTTACTTTAAAAGTGCAATTAAAGAATTTAATATGAAATTTATTTAACGGGTGCATTAATAAAAGTAGATTTTACTTTCCCAACAAACTACTTTGCTTGGTTAAATTAAGAAAGAACAGCAGGACAATCGAGGCTAAATATTTTTTTCAAATGGTTATATGCTATTTACCAGGGTTCGTAAATATCATGATATTTTTATATACAGTCGAACCTCTAGTTAACGAACCTCTATTTTGCGAACTTTTCCTCGTAACCAACAACACTTTGCGAATTTCTTCGTAAAATAACCTCCAAATAGCGAAGTGTATTCTCTATTTAAAGAACTTTTTCTTCTGATATAATTCCCCCCCCCCCCCCCTATTTCTCAAAATATTTCCGGACACGTCAAATTTATTCTTTCTTTCACACATTTTATAATGCTCAATAACCTTGAATTAGTTTTACCAGGTGCCTAACTCAACGAGAGCAGTAAAATCCCTGTCATTCTTTGCATTTCATCCAGGAAATGCAAATTTTCAATATCCCCCTTTCACACCCAAAAAGGCTGTTCTGTAGTAAATAAGTTTCAGTAATTAAATTTAAGGACGCATGTAGTAATACATTGCTTAAAATTACGTGTTATAATAAATACGATAATGTCATTAAAATTCATTAATTTTAATGTAAATATTTTCTTAAAACTGAAAATACAGTGTATTTCCCGACAATATTTTTTTTTTTTTAATTCTTGTTGTCTTTACAGATTTCTTTTTGATGGGTAAAATGAATAATAATAAAAAAAAAAAATAAATATGATTTACAAAAAAAAGAGTGATTAGTTAAATTTTTTAATAATGTTTAGTGTTTATGAATTAAAAATATGTTTTGTGTAGTTTAAAGTATTTTAAAAGGTTCATCTCTATTTAACGAATTTTCCACATAACGAACATTTTTTCGGAATTTAGCGACTTCGTTAAATAGAGGTCCGACTGTATATCCGATATTTTCGATATATATATCCGATATTTTCAAACTAGTCAACTCACTGCGGACAATAAATATTTTCAAGCATAATATAAATTAGAAACTAAAACATATTGCACTTAACATGAAAACTTAAACAATATTCTAAAAATGCATTTCTCTTATTTCCCTTTTGTTTTTGTCACTTAGATCAAAATTGAAGATCAACTAATTGAAAACAGATACAATTTGTTTTATACACTTATAAAAATAAGAAAAAACTATAGGTTTCAATATCTATCAAGTATCAAGAATTCAGAAATTTATAAAAGAAAATTTTAAATACAAAATAGATTTTTTAATTGAAGAATTTTAACATAAATGTGAACTTGCCATATTTTTTATTCCCTAACATGTTGTGCACTTTAGACCCAACTAAACTAAAATCAGAAAATATTCTCTTCTAATGAAGCTGTATATAACCGATTATCTAAACTAGACAGTTTATAATTCAGTGACTGTTCTGAATTAATTGTCTCACATAATTATTAGTTCTAAATTTAAAAATAAAAGCTTCAAACATAAAACTAGAAAAAGATATATTTGTTTCCTTTGGCTAAAAAAGTCATTCTCAGAGACAAAAGTTCTTTATCTACAGAATGACATAGTCAATAAAAATTGAAAATTTCATTTACACTTGTTTTGAATGAAAATATCAAAATTATCTTGCACAGTGATATTTTGAAAATAAATATCGAATATACAAAATATTAAAAATCTTGATATTTTGGAAATAAATATCAAGATTATGAAAATATCAAAAATCTTGATATTTTAAAAATAAATATCGGATATATATCAAGATACATATCATGATATATATCAACGAAACCCTGCTATTTACATATTTACATAAGTGTAGCTTTTTTTCTTATTAAAAAATGTTTTATGAAAAAATTGCAACGACAAAAAACTTTCGGTTTACAGATAGGATTACAATACATTTCTTTAGATTATTTTTGTAAAAAATGCAAGATCTTCACAACAGTTATTTTTTGTTCATAATCTAATTATTTCGTAAATATTCAAAAAGAGATTATAACTACCGAATTGGTAAATCAGTTTTGATGAAAAAACTCATCTAAATTTCATATTAATATTAGATATCTTCAGACAAAAATTTCGATTTTTTATTTTTTGAATTCTTAAATTGTGTAGATTGTTACCCTAAAGCGGTGTTTCATGATATTCCAATTCCTTACCATATTTTTTGCTCGTTGAATTTGTCTTTCTCAAAACCATTTTTTTCGAACTGGGCAACCATTTTTCTCGAGAACTATTTGACCGATTTTCTTTTTTGTTGTTGTTGTTGTAAGGAAGTTAATCGGGTTTTTGCGGGAGCTTATACCACCGAAAAGTATAACTTTCATTCATCAATTACTTTTTTCAGGCTTGCAAAGATTAAAAAAAAAAGGAAACAAAATGACCCTATGACCGTCGTTTTGTCAAAATTCAATTTTTTAAACTAAATATTGGTATAAGCTCACACAGAATTTAATGACCTTTCACAATTTGACGACCAAATTTGTTTTAGATGCTTATGAACGAAGAAAAAAGGTCGCCCGATGCGATTGGAAGTTCACTGATATAATTCTTTATAGTACTTTATTTTTAAACACATAAAAATTTAAATATATAAGTGAAGCATCAATAAATATAATACAAAAAATCCAAAGGTGGTATCTCTTTCCTTTGTCAAACAATAATAATAATAATAATAAATAAAATAAAATAAAAATAAAAACAACCCGTAAAAATCATGTTAATTTTAGGCCAAATACGCAGAATCTCTTTTCAAATGAATACAAATGATACGCAGACGATAGTGAAATGTTTAATTATTAAAACATTGGTTTTAAATTTTGATTCAAAGAATTCACCTTTCAGCATTTTCCAATGATTTCAAATAAAATGAAAAATACTATGGCCCATAGAATTTGCGAATATTGTTTTATAACCATAACAAATGGGACATTTACATAAATGTCAAGTTACATTTACCCAGATAAAGTGGAACGCTGCCTTTATTTATTCAGTGACAGATGGCAACGGAATGAAATTAATGCACTCTCGCTGTTAACCTTTGCGAAAGTTTGGACTCTGGCTAACTTTCGCTATGTTCAGATTATCTTTCTCTGTATGAAAACGAGATAGATTTTGGAAAATGTTAATTAGGGTACATTAAACTAATGGGGTAGGAGAAATGTGTGTTTAAAGTAAAACTATATATTATAGTTATTAAATATGGTATCCAAATGATATGCAGATAGTTAATCTATTTGTTGATTCGTTATATTTTAAAATAAATAGGGGTTTTAATCCGGGCTTCCCGGGTTATAGGATATAAGTGAAAATCATTTTTTTCTTTAATGGAAAACTCTATAGATTTTTTACATTAATTTTTTTTTTTTTCAGATTTCCCACTAATAACATTACAAAATATTTTATATGAAAAATACCAATAACGTACTCAAATAAAGTTTTGAAAATTGTTAAAGGCGATATTTTCGTATGAGCCATGGATTAACAGCCGAAATCGCCAAAGTTTTCGCTATTTACAGCAGCGGTTTTAATTCAAATTATTTCAATGGTTTAATCGCGTACTTCTATTACATGTGGGTTAAATTCGTGTTTTATTTATATTATTTTATTTATTTATTGATGAAGTTTCAATTTCGTTATAGATTATCCGCCGAAAGCAAATGCTGAACTATTTATATTGTTTTAAGTCCAACAGATTCATGGTCTTATTCCTATGTATATATCGTTGCACGCGATATTTGTATTCACTCAGTACTTATTAAGTTTATTCCTATTTTTTCATTCTAGTTTAACTAAAAGTTAATCTAAGTGTTTTCTTGATTTCTTCAATATGTTCATTCCTTTTATTTTTTTGGACTTAAGATGGCAACTCTAAACATTATTGTTATTAATCCAGTTCCAATTTATTAATCCAGTTCCAATCTATTTCTGTAATGTTTGCGTTATAAGGAGCTAAATTTTGTCATTTTAGGCTTAATGCCGACAAAATTGGATGAAATAACGCATCTTCTATGAATGAGCTCACAAGCTCCTCTGATGATTCTGTGAGTCATTCATAGTTTCTTATTTTACATACTGGTTTCATATGTTCATTTCTAAATCATCTTTAGAACTTTATCAATTTCTTCATATATTTATGATTTCAAATTTATTATATATATATATAATATATAAATAAACGTTTATATATATATACAGTCGAACTCGGTTATAGCGTCATTCAAGGGACCGCAATAATTATGACGCTATAACCGAGAGACGTAATAACCGAGGTCTGGTCAGAAGCATGGGGTATAAATAAAGAAGGCTTGCTCACTACCCTATTTTACAACTTATAAAATGATCATGTTGGCATAAATTGTATAATAATTTATATAATGAGTAAAAAAATACACTTACTATATTTTTCCAAGGAAAAAAGGAATTTGTTCCTGCATAACATGATAATAATTGCTGAGCGTCTTTGATTCCAGGTGGTGATACTACTTCACCCATTTTCTTTGAATAAATATATTAGTTTTTGTATATTTTTTGACGCAATAACCGGGGTCACTGTTTAAATTATGTCGTTATTTCCAAGTTACATTGGTGTCTATGGAAGTTTCGTGGGGACTGCAGAATTTGACGTTATAACCGAGTTGTCACTATAACTGAGGACGCTATTACCGGGTTCGACTGTATATACAGGATGGGTGTTAAAAATGACAGCGATATATATATATATATATTACCATTAATTAAACATAACCTACCACCGTCAATTATTATGAATTAAAGCTGTAAGTATTAAAAAAAAAATAATAAAAAATAAAAAAATAAATAAAAAAATATTATAAGAATTATTATGGAAGAAAAAAGAAAAAAGTGGACACCGACAAAAATTGAAAAGCTTATACATTGAATTACGTTATCCAGGGCCCAGAATTCAATGATATAAGCAAAATGGTTGTTTTCTGTGGGAAAAATAAGCTAAAGCTAAAATTAATTTTCCCCTGTGCCCGAACAACCACTAAAATCAAGTGAATTGATTAAAAATGAAAGCAGAATAGAAACAAATAATATGAAATGGAAGAATCAATAAAACGTATTTAAATATTTATAGGATATAAAATATAAATAATAAACACCATACCGATTAATATTTCAGTATTTTACAAAAATCCATGTGCACATGTCTACCAGTATATCAAAAAGATTAAGGTGAATAAAACAGTTAAGAAATCACAGTAAATGATACCAAAGGATGCAGTTAATACATTTTGAAAAAAAAATTGAAATACCTTGTAAAACAAATTTAATCTAATATAAAATAAATAGATATTAATTACATTATTTAAAATGCACTATTAAATTTATATATATATATATATATATATATATATATATATACAGGACGATGTTAAAAATGTCTAAATGAAAACTAGAAAATAATAATAATTTCAGAATCACAAAATTATAATTAGGTTTTTTTCCTACGTAAATATAATAAAAAATCACAATTTTCCCCAAATCAGGATTCTGTGTAAAAAAAGTTTGAACAGACACAGTTAGGTAATTTCTACACATAATTAATTACCTAACTGACGATTAAATTTTAGGTTTTCGATTTATTAATTAATGGCTGAAAACGCTTTTGATTTTTGAACGGTTTTTAATGTATTTTATAAGACATTTTTAATGTATTTTAAATAATTTTTATTATATGTATGCACCTGCAAGATATTTTAGTACATTTATTTGTGCTTTTTTATATGAATTTTAATTATTTATAGACCCAGTTAGGTAGGCCATAAAAATAATTTTTGGGATAGGTTCGCCATAAAAATAATTTTTCAGTTTAATAAGAACTACCAGGTTTGATTGTTCGACTCTCAAGTGTTCTTTGCAATTTACGTGTTTTCGCAACATTGTCAATCCCTATTTCCTTAATAAGATGCCAAGAAAGACTCAACCCTGCCTCCTTGACGAATCTAATTTGTCGCATAGCCTTGAAACTATCATCGTAAAACACCACATGTGTTAGTCTTCGGTATCATGTCCACAAATTGCCTGCAAAATGAAGGTATTTTGTGACTTTCATTTGCATAAATTATGCTAAAATGTTTTTGACGAATATACTTGAATGAAAAAAGAAAAATATTATATGATGACATTGAAAATTTTAAAAAATCTGAAGTTAACAAACTCGACTTTGCGTACATTTTATAGAATAGCGTGGATTCAGATAAAAGTGGAATTTGTGGATTCGAACACAGGACCTCCCATTGCGAAACTGGAAACGTTACATCTGAGCCACTAAGGATTTACTACATCGACGCAATATTTATTACTCAATACTCTGTCGTATTTCTTTGGTGGATTTTCTTATAGAATCGGTCGCAAAATGTTTTAAATAACTAACATGAGAGTGGGTAAAAAACAAAAAGTCTGAAAATGCGCGTACGCTCAAATTTTGTAAAAAACTAAAAAGCGGCACGCGCAGCCATATTTTGCACAAAACAGGTATGGGATTCTGCGGCGGATCTGCTTTTTTGTCGTTTCTCGCAAGGGTGATTCTGTTCCGAATTTTCCGAAAAAAATATAGCATTCGGTTCCGAAAACTTTTAAAAATCGATCAGTCCGAAAACTCGGCACAAAAATGTATCGAATTTCGACAAATAGTCGCCGAAAAATATCAAATTCGTCAATCGTTCGCAGAAAAAATAGCCAATTTCGTCAAAGGATCACGGAAAAAACGCGAATTTCCTCAAAGAAACGCGAAAAAAAAAAAAACGAATTTCATCAAAGGGCAAGGAAAAATCGCAAATTTCTTCAAAAGATAGCGGGAAAAAATTCAAGCTTCGTCAAAAGATCGCGGGAAAAATGCAAATTTCGTTAAAAGATCGCGGAGAAAACGCAAATTCCATTATAGAATCGAGGGAAAAACGCGAATTTCGTCAAAAGATCGCGGAAAAACGCAAATTCTGTCAAAGGATCGCAGAAAAAATGCACATTTCGTCAAAAGGTCGCAGAGAAAACGTGAATTCCATCATAGAATCAAGGAAAATACGAGAATTCCGTCAAAAGATGAAGGAAAGAACGCGAATTCCGTCAAAGAATTGCGGAAAAATGCGAATTTCGTCAAAAAATCGCAGAGATTGTCAGGACTTCTTAGCTTGGCGAAATAAGAGAGTGCAATGCTGGCGAGATATGTCTCGTTTGGCGCATTTTTTTTTCTTTGCCTTTAAGAAAAAAGAAGTAAAAGTCTCATTTCTTTTTCTTTTACAGATAAAAATCAGAAAATTTCTCAAAAATTTACGAAAAGTCGGAAATTCCAATAAAATTCGGAAGAATCTCATCCCTGTAATAAATATCTACTACTCCGCCTTTCGAATTGTAGGTGCTATACAAATGTATCTTGATACAGATCTCTATATTTTTTTGCGATAACGGTCAATTACATATTCGTCAAATGGGAGATAAATCGTAAGTACTGTTTGGCAGTTATTGTGTTCACTTACACACCCATACATTATGATTACCTTTTTTTTCTTCACTTTATGAGGAGCACTATGCTTATAAAAAATACCCCATGGTATACCAGACTTCCATAATAAATGTGCCATAAACAACAAAATAAGCAAAATTACTGTTAAATCTCTTCTTTTTTTTCAGTAGTTTCAAAATAAGTAACTAAATAAACAAGAATAATTACAGGGTGTCGTAAAATGCAATAAACGTTTTTTCTCAAATTCAATAACAAGTAAACTGTGATATCTATTGCAGTTGTACTCGCAAAAGAGTAATGTGTGAAGTCCGGAATTTCCTTATAAAATTTTGTTGCTTTAATTCCATATATCATCGATAGATGGCACTGAACCATCTCAAACTGTAATAGTTCAAAATAACCTGGCAGCTTCTAAACGCAAACCATTTTTTTTTTTTTTTTTTTTTTTTTGTCGTTTTATCTGCTAAGGAAAATGAAATAGTAAAGCTTGAATGATCCATTTTTATATGTTAATTTGGGCATTCTAACAGTCCGAGATAGTGCAGCGCCATCTATCATCGGTGATATTTGGAAGTAAAACAAGGAAGCGTAGTAGTAAAGAAATGTCCGACTTCACACTCACAAATTAATCTCAAAGGATTTTTTAACCTTTTTAGAAAACTCAGTACATCTACATGTTAAAAAAAAAAAAGCGATCTGTTAAGAGCGATTTCGGCTGATCTAAGCATGCGCAATGACAAAAGCAATATCACACACTGCGACAGAGACTCGTTTGTTGGCTTTTTTGATGTGGGGAGCTTTCTGTCGCGCTGCAACGGAGGGGAACCTTGTTTATCACTCCCGCTGCCCACCTTTCTTTTGTTGATGACAACAGAACATTTGGAAAAGAAAGCGCAGACAAATAATTGATGACTTTTCATAGTAGAATTTGAAAATGCGATCTGAACTCACCGTAATGTCACATTATTGTTCAAAAATGTGTTAATTAAAATTTACAAAAATACATTTAAATGCACTAAAAAGTAGAAATGGGAATTTCGTCAAATTAGCCAGCTATTGCCAAGATGACTTCATATATAGAACTTATTTCTGTCGCCAAATTTGGCGATGTTTCGCCAAGTTTGCCAAAATTTGGCGCTATTGTGGTAACTCTGCCGTTAGTAATTTCAAAGAATGCTAATTGTTTAAGCCAATACTGATTTCTCTATAGGAAATCAACCACTGTCCCCTTTAGGGATCAAATTTTAGAAAAATCAATGCTCAATTTATGTATTGCCTTCAGGAATACATATATATTCCAAATTTCAAAGCTCTATGTCTGTAAGAAAGCGGGGGGGGGGGGGGGAAATGAGTAACAAGATTTGACTGGTACATACAAACAAAAAAAAAATTGTAAGCTAAAAGATAGCATGTAAAAAATAAGAAAAAAAAAGAAAGAAAAAAAAAGTCAAACTCAAATAGTATACAGTTATAAATTCCAAAGCACACGCATCTGGTACACAAAGAAAAAGCGGGAGAGAAGAAAGCTCACCGTAGGGCATACGAGCGGGGAACTTTGTTCAAAGCATTTCATAAATGTAGGTGTACATCCAAATGTAGAATATAAAATGCACCCTGTCCCCTCCTCAACAGCCGACTGTGTTCCCAAGGGTTTGAATGCACAGCACACGCATAAACTTACAGCTGATTAGCCATTGAAAACATGCATGGAAGCGCAATTACAGCTCCCCCAAAGAATCCGGCAATGAACCCTGTTTCAAACTGATACATATCGATAATATTCAAGAATTTTATATAAAAAAAAATTATATTTCATTAAAATATTGAAAAATGCTTTCCCGGTGTTTTTGTAAAAGAATTTTCTATAAAAAAAAATATTCAGCGGGGCACTTTTTTCACATATTTCTTTTCTAATCTGCCACCTAAGTCACCGTTCCCAGTCTTTCGAACACACACGCATGCACCTACAGCTGATTACCAGTGAAGCATGCACGAAAGTGCAATTAGTTCCCCAAAGAATTTGACAATCACCCTACCTCAAACCGACGTAAAAAGATGTATATCATAATATCAAAAAAGTTTAACAAAAATAAGGCACATTTCCTCATTAAACACTGAAAAACAATAACTCTCTATGTTTAATTAAGGTTATTATCAACTGCTCTGCTCAATAAGCGCAAAACGTTTTGACACATTTACAAATTCATTTTTTAACAGAAAAATATAAAACTGAAAAGTCTGACCATGGAAGCAATTTGGAATCGAACTGTGTTTTATATTTTTATATCAATAAAATGATTTTGATCACGTGACAAATACATTTTTCACCCTTCCGTGAGTGGTTATTCTTCTTTCACGCGCAAATTCGGTTCAAAACGTCTAACTTTGACACTATTTTCTGAGGGATCTATTGCCACCCTCTCCCTCTAGAAATATCTTAGGATATCAAGTGCCAGATCCCCCTCCCTTTCCCCTAAAGTGATAACGTTATATATGTACGGCCCCTTATTCACAAATTGAAAAGGGGGCAAAATTGCTATTGAGAAACAAAAATGTTGTCCAAGTTTCATAACATTTTTTACAATCCTTTAACCCCTTGAAGGGCGGTGATGCTGCTATGGCATCACATAATTTTAACCCTTAATTGCCACATTGGCACCCAAATTTTTTAATGAAAATTTCACTTTTATTACGCGAAAATATACTTTTACTTATTTACAAATAAATTTTCTTGTAAATACTGGTGTCATTCAATCATTTCAACGTTTTTCGAATACAAGTACCTTGGCCCTGAAAGGGTTAAAAGCCAGTTTGTACGGTATTTCAATTATTATTGATGGGATATAGAGAAATATTCTTTCTGATTATGAAAGCACGACCAGTTTTAGTAACATAAAGAAACCATGGGATCAGGGTTGGCAGGTTTTCGACGCGTGTCAGTTTTTGACGGTTTAAACCATCATGTCAAAAACCTCAAATACTACAGTGATCTGTATAATTTCACATTAAATGTCACACATTAGATGCAATATTTAAAATTCACTATTACTGTAATTGTATAATTTTATATAGTATTAGTAATAATTACAGGGTTGGCAGGCTTTTGACATGTCAGTTTATGTCGGGTTCAAACCATAGTTTAAACCGTCATGTCAAAAACCTCAAATAAATAAATTGATCTGTAAAAATTCAAATTAAATGTCACACATGACAACATTACATGTAATATTTTAAATTCACTCTTACTGTATATCTGTAATTAGTACATAGTAAAGTATTATTGTTAAGTACAACTTTTTAACAGGGTAAATTTTTTATTTATTTTTTTTTTTTTTGTAAAATTGTGTTTTTCTAAAAAGTAGATATTAAGCTCACCTGAGCTGTACATTTTTTCTCTTACTTAAAATCATTTTAATTTCTCTTACTTTTGCATTAGCTAGCTTTTTTTATGGGAAAAAAAAACTTAGAAAAGTGCAGATTTTTTTGTATAAACAAGATAATATGCATCGATGTTATTCTAGTCTAGGCAGTAACCATTCCATTCAAAATTGAAATTGGATTATTAATTTTAAACATTTACAAAATAAGAGAAGTAATTAAAAAAAAAAAAAGCTTAAAATCAATATCTTCTTAAAACATGCTTTCTTTCAATATATAAAAATGCTTTCGATTTTAAAACTGAACAAAATTGGCCGGTCATCTAAAAGAAAATTCCTTTAAGCCCATATTGAAAAAGTGCATAATAGAAGGAATCAAATCATGAATCCATACCATTGTTTGGCTTATACTTTGCATCCCAACTATCAGGAGCAAGGGTTGACTGCTGTATCAGTTGATTCAGCTCGCGCTTGAACTACAGAGAGAATTTATGGATCTTTACGCATACTGATTGTGTATGAAGCTAAAAGAATCCCCTTTCCCATCTTCTTATTTCAGTGCTATAGGGAGGACTCCATTGCTTGGTGGAAAGGTATCATTAAATGCAACAGCTTTTTGAGTCTGCTTCAAAACTTGCTCATTTAGCAATGCTTTTGCTATCAAGTCCTACTAGCTCAGCATGAATTAAGAGACAGACTATTTTCTAACACTTCATACATTCTAAACTCAAAAATCTTTTGGGTGTAAATAAAAATGCTAAACACGTGGTGTGCTGCAGCATGCTGCAGGGTAAAATTGATCCGGATTATTTAATTGTACAAAATTATTTTCTTCTGTTTGAAAAATCCAAAAAGAAATATTTTATTGCAAATAATATATTTTTTAAAATTATTAAATTTCAATAAAAGATCACATAAATCATTGACTTATTTAATGTTAACCTATTGTTAAAATCTTTTAGTATCTTTGTCTTGCATGTATTTGGCAGTTTTCGACGGTTTAAACCAGTTTATGACAGTTTTCGACGGTTTAAACCAGTTTATGACAGTTTAAACCAGTTTTTGACGCTTGTCATGTCAAAAACCCAACCCTGCATGGGATATCCTTTGTCTATCCCCGCTTTCTGTTTAATGTCTTTTTTCCAGAAAGGAAAACAGAAATTCGGTCTTTTCTGCAATAGCTGTACAATGATATTTCAAAAGAACAAAAATAGTGACTCTTGAATGTTTCAGCCAATGGCTGGTTATAAATAGCAAATTTGCTACTTTAAACATATTTTCAGGGGCATAAAAATCACGAGACGTTGTCACGACAGAGTGTTTAGGATTAATACTTATCTACTCTATCTATCTACTTCTCTAGAACAAATGTGTACGTGCGTAACCAGCGCCGTGTAACGCGGACGTCATTTTGACGTTGGCAAAAGCCGACGATTAAATTTAAGTTTTATTAACTTTAATTTCAAATTTTTTAAGTTTCTAAATACTGTAATTTCTTAACATTTGCGAGTTTTAATTATTCGCGAAATAGAAAATGCAGACCATTTCAATATTCGTGAATATGCTTAACTTGGTTATTCGCAAATTTTGTTTTATAAAGATTTTTTTTTTTTTTTTTTACAAAGTAAACTCACTTTGTTTTACCAGTTCTATGAAACACGTGACACTGGGCACCTATCTACTGTGCCTCTGCCTACTGTATTACTGTATGGTCTAAGTTGCAAGAACTTCAGCCCTTGTGTTGAAGGAAAATCAGGCGCGGATCCACGGGGGGGGGGGGGCGATTGGGGCCGTCGCCCCCCCCAAAAATATAAATCCACCGATTATCGCGAATTTTGTCAACTAGTCGCCGAAAAAAATAAATTTCGTCAATCGTTCGCAGGTCAAAGGATCGCAAAAGAAACGCGGATTTCGTCAAAGGATCGCGCAAAAAACGTGAATTTCGTCAAAGGATCGCGGAAAAACGCGAATTTCGTCAAAAAAGCGCGAAAAAACGCGAATTTCGTCAAAAAAGCGCGAAAAAACGCGAATTTCGTCAAAAAATCGTGCATTTCGTCAAAGGACCATGAAAAAAAACGCAAATTTTGTCAGAGGATTGCAGAAAAAACGCGAATTTTGCCAAACAATTGCGGAATAAACGCTAATTTCGCGAAAGAATCGCGCAAAAAACGCTAATTTCGTCAACAGATCTCTGAAAAAGTACGAATTTCTTCAAAGAATCGCGAAAAAATACGCGAATTTCGCCAAAGAATCTCTGAAAAAACGCGAATTTCGTCAAAGGGCCGCGGAAAAAACCGCACAATTAGCACCGGGAGGAGATTCCACTAGGCGTGCATCCACGGGGGGGGGGGCGTTCGACCGGGGCAAAGAAGGGAAGAACAAATTTACCAAATTGGTTTTTAAGAAATCAACACACCATACGCAATAACAGTAGGGTAAAGTGCCCATATTTCGTCCCCTCTCCTAATTTCGTCCCCTTAACTTCTCCGCTTCTACGAAAGTGGCGCCACTTATGACGCAAGGCACAGGGGACGTGAGGTAAAAGGGGTCAGTGTTGAAAGTTTCGTTCGCCAAGACGCATACATAAATTAAAGACGGTGAATTTTCTATTTTTAGAAGACCAGAGTTCTTATTACGTCGTTTGTAGAACGTTATTTACTCTATTGTAAGTATTTATTTCTTACTCATTGCATGCATTTTACGTTGGTAAGATGCTGACAGTAGCATACAGTGACGCTCAGTTCATATTACGGGAATTGAAGCTCCGTCATATTGGGAAGTAGCGTGATCCCAATTTCATCCCCCTTGCAATTCTTATTTTCGTCCCGGGGACGAAATTAGGAATGCTTTTTCATGACATTTTTTTTTCACTTTTTTCTTCATGTTTGGATGGCTAATGTTTCGTTATGTTATTCTTCCACTGATAATTAGTACATTTCTTTGTGCCTTACTTTAATGTAAATTAAATTACTTACTCATTTAGAAATAAATTTTGATTTAGTTATAAGTTAAGCCTCGGCGTATTGGATTTTTAGTGGGGACGAAATTGGGACCTTTTTTCTTCTTTTGCATTTTTTAGACAATTTTTCGCATAGTTAAAATTTTTGTTGTACCACATTTGCCTATGTTTCTATGTGCGTGGGTAGTTAGTCTATGTAAAATACAAATTTGGTAGATTTTCACTGAAAATTACAACTTCCAAGGACCTAAAAGTGACTGGGGGACGATAATAGGGCACCTTAACCTACATTTTTTACACATTAGTGCAGGGACCCGGAGCTGAAGCTGGAGCCCGGAGCCGGAGCACTCCGGAGCTGTGTTTTTCCTGGAGCAGGAGCCGGAGCTGGAGCTCTAAATTTTCCCCAGCTCCAGGGCTCCTTTAGTTTTTAATATTCTTTTAAATCTTTTTTTTTTTCAGTCTTTTAAATTTCTAGGCTTAAAATATTTTAATTACATCATTATTCAGTATTTTAATTATATCATTTTTTAGGTTATTATTATTATTATTATTATTATTATTATTATTATTAGGGAAGGAAAACTTCTCAAAAAATGGCAACACTACTTTACTTTTACTTTCTACTTGAACTAAGTGACAACACTATTTGAAAACAAATATGGCCGCCTGTTGTTTACATGTGTAGTCGTACAATTTTGGCTGTTCGAAAAGTGTAGAAGAAATTTAAGATTTTTGTGTTTAAAATTCTACCAAACTTTCTATTTTAAAAGCAAAAGCTAAAAGATGTCATATTTTCTGAACAAGCATTTCAAGTTTGATGAGAAGAAAAATGCATTTTGTCAGATCTTTAATGAAGATAGAAAGTATTTGTGAGCAAAAAAATTAAACATGTAAATTAAAATCTGCATTAAAAGCGCGAAGTCGGAGCCGAGTTGGAGCCGGAGCCGGAGCCACGGTATTTTCTCTAGGAGCGGAGCTGGAGCTGGAGCATCAAAAATTGTTCGGCTCCGGGTCACTGCATTAGTGGCTTTCTTCAGAAAACATTATGATGCTTGAATTTTTTAAAGGACCTTTCTTTTTCTCGTTTCTTTCTTTCTTTGGAAATCGCTATGAATCCCATTCTTTTCTCAAACAATAAAGCACTCCTCAAAAATATCGTTATACAGAAATTAAAATTGCAGCTTCTTTGAAAGAAGGGAAAAAATTCAACACTTTAATGGATCTGCATAATATGGTCAATTTCTCTTATAGAGATTCAACAAAAGGTACACGAAGTGGCATCATACCCCACCTCAACCCATAGTGCCAAAAATTATAGCGCCATATGCCTTTTGACAGGACTTAATCCTTTTTTGTTCAATAATTGCCGAAACGTCAGTGAGGTTTACCATTGACGCCCGAAAAGTGGTTTTCGTTTACTTGTCTGTCCACGAAAACTGCCGTTAAAAGCGTTCGATTTATATCTTGGGGGAGGAGGGGCGACCGCCCCAATCGATCCCTTACTCCCCCCCCCCCCCCAAATGGATATGCGCCTTGGAAAATCTCCTCCTGGTGCTAATTGTGCGTTTTTTACGCGCCCCTTTGACGAAATTTGCGTATATTTTTCATGATCTTTTCCAAAATTATCTTTTTTTGCACGATTCTTTCGCGAAATTAGCGTTTTTTCCGCAATTGTTTGGCGAAATTCGCGTTTTTTTCTGTGATCCTTTGACGAAATTTGCGTTTTTTCCATGGTCCTTTGACGAAATGCTCGATCTTTTGACGAAATTCACTTTTTCTCCGCGTTTCTTTAACAAAATTCGCGTTTTCGCGCAATCCTTTGATGAAATTGGCGTTTTTTGTGCGATCCTATGACGAAATTTGCGTTTTTTTTTTTTGCGATCCTTTGACCTGCGAACGATTGACGAAATTGATTTTTTTCGGTGACCATTTGTCGAAATTCGCGATAATCGGTGGATTTATATTTTTTGGTCCAAGGGTGGGGAGCGATCTCTCCCCTTCCTTGGATCTGCGCCTGTGAAGAGGTATACACACAACTTAGATGACACATTTTTTTAGTGCTGAATCAAAAAATGACCTTCATTTTTTACCATACCATCACGTCAGGATTTTTCACAAATAGTAAATTTTTAAAAACTCGAAATATTGCAAAAATCTGCTACTATAAAATAGACGTAACTTTTTTCATAATAATTTATTCATTTTTTTTGCTTATACTATGCATTTTTACAGTTAAACATGTAAAATATTGTGCATTTAAAATCCTTATAATTGTATTATATGCGCGGAAGTTTCTTTGAACCGCTCATGCCTTTTTCCTTTAATCTTCTCTATGGGGTTCATCTCGCTATCCTCTTTTATTTTGGCGGTTGATAAGGTTGGAAAATTTGTCGCAGATGTATTTAAAACATTTATCTTCTTTTTTTAAGACTTTGACAAATTGCTTTGAGAGATTTTCGCTATTTTTTTTAACTTTGAAATTTACGATTTGCGAAAATCGTGACGTGATGGTTAAAAATGAAGGTCATTTTCGGATTCAGTGCTAAAAAATACATCAAAATCAATTATCAAAAGTTAAAAAACATAATCCTCGCAGGCTTGTGTTATTAACGTTGTCAAAACTTCACTATAACTAAAAGAACAAAAAATAAGATAAATAATTACCGTAGTACAAGAGTAAAAAGAAAAAGAAAAAAAAAATAAGACATTTAATAAATAAATTCTGTTATAAGGTTTTTAATTTTTAGACTTAATAAGTAACAATAAAGGACGGGATTATATAATAAGAGAGGACGGGATTATATAATAAGAGTGCTGGATAACCGAGTGTTTCGGTTAATCGTATGTCGGATAATCGAGAATCTGAAATATTTTCAAATCGCATTATTTATTTCATATTCATTTAATAATTAACTATGAGGAATGATTTGAGCAACAGAAATTAGGACTACGTTGATTATATGTCACTCGGTATCGCCCCCCCCCCCCCCAAAAAAAAAAAAAAAAAAAAACGATTCTCTGGATCCGCCCCTGGGGAAAATATATTTCTTTATAGATCAGTAATTTTCTTATATTTATGCCGATTTTTTTTTCAGTTTTCTAAATTTTTTTTAATTCCGAATTTTTATTGCAGGTAAAATATTTTCTGCAAAAATTGTCGAGTAAATTTTAAAACATCAACAACAATTTGTTGAAAACGCAATAGGACGCGATTCTTCACTGGTGAGGAGTCTTAAATTTAAAATAGTAATTGAGGCCGCAACTTTTCCTTACATGGAGATTTATAAACAAAAGATCTGTTCTGTCAAATAGTCGCACATAACTAAATTTTTTCCGCCAACAACTAGCCAATAAATTTTGTACAATATGTTTATAATTATTCAAATTTATTTAAAGCATATACAGTAAAACCTCCCTAAAGCGACCACGTTCCGTTCCAATAAAAATGGGTCGCTCCGAGAGGTGATCTTTTAATGGAGGGCAGTTTAAATCTAGATTTAATTGTTGAAAAAGGTTACAATTAAAGTTACTAAAATTTATTTTCCCCATTAGGAAAAAACATGAAAATGTAAGTATCAAAACAAAAGTTAATTACTGCAGAGGTTAAAAAATGAATACATTGACGTTTGCTTTGATTTTACGGTTTTATCTTCTATAACTTATTTCCAAGTCCTTTCGAAGTTCAGTAAATAAATGCAATTTCTTTTAACAGAAACAAATAATGACGATTTCATTAATTTATCTATTTCTTTGCAGGTTTCCTGACAGAATAGGGCAGGGGATTTCATTGACCGTCATTCTTAATTTGTCATCAGAGTTAAATTCATTGCCTAAAAAGGCACAAAGGGGTTTTAAACAATTAAAAGTTACCGGAATAAAAAACTGCGCTCTCCGGAGTTATTTTTCTAATAAAACCTTATTCAAGCGACCAGGAAAAAAATGAATTTGTTTCGTTTTCTTCAAAGAAATGGATCGCTCATGGAGGGAGTTCAACTGGGATGGTCCCTAAATGGAGGTAAACTTAGTATTGAGCCTATGGGAATAAATTTCGTTCCATGAAAAAATTGTAGTTCAGGAAGGTGGTCGCTTAATGGTGGCGTGGTCGCAAAGGGAGGTTTCACTGTAATTTTAATGTATAATGCTTAATAAATATACTTTTTGAATTTCAACTGCTCTCTTTTCCATTTAAAAAAAATATATATATATAAAATCTAACCCACTTTTATGCACACGAAGATAGGCTCATCTCAACATTCGCGGAGGTTTCCGCGAACCTAACCCTTGCTAATATCAAGGGATTATTGTATCATTTTTTACATCATCAAATAGGAAAAAAATGTACAGTAGAACCTCTTTTATCCGAAACTCTTTTAACCGAAATCCATTTTTAAAGCTTTTTTTTTTTTTTTTTTTTTTTTTTTTTTTTTTAACTATCATATTCCTTGTGTGCAACCGGTCCTTTCTGAACTACAAATACATATAAACATTTTCGATCCCCTTTCTTAGAGTTCCTTTGAATTTAACTTGAGCTCCCGTAAGCTACGGAGTGGAACGAAGAAAATGAACAAATTAGTAATTCTGAAGCTTTTGAATGTTTTGCAAAAGGTTTGGCATGGATGGAGCAGCTGAAAGACTGCAATACTGGTGAACTAAGAATATTAAAAAACTCCGTGACAGAGCTTCAAAGCAAAGGCAATTGAAACTGACAAACAAAACATGTTTTAAAACCCTTCTGATATTTGTAAAGTACATAATTTCAAAATTTAAATACAGGCAATTTATTCTTGTTTCTATTTTGCTATTGTTTTATTTTTATTAAGTCCTTATTACCATAATAAGAAATATTGCATATATTTCTCCTTAATCTTAAAATGGAAGCTTTCTCGATTATCCGCAAATTTCGATTTTCCGAAAGAGGGTCGATCCCAATTACTTCGGATAATCGAGGTTCTACTGTACTTTCAAATTCAATTTGTTTGAAAACTATATCGAAATTTGCACATTTTTTATTGTTTATCAAATAATTTCATGCATTTTGTTTTAATCTACCGTGTACAGACGATTACGTATCACTCATCTATCCATTTTTCATTATTTGATACACTTTCACATACACAGTAAAACATCTTTTATCCGAAACTTTTAACCGAAACTCTCGATTAACCGAAATCCATTTTTAACCCCTTCACGGTCGCTTAATATTTGGAAAAACCATCAAAAAAGTACCTATTTATTTTATTACAGAAATTGAATAATTATAAGGTTTCTAAATAAAATATGCAATTAGTTTTTTTTTTTTTTTTTTTTTTTAAGGCGAAAAAAAAAGATGTTATAGGACAAATTCAGATTTGTAGAAAAGCCATCATGCGAGAATTATGTGTCTTAATGTTTGTTTTACATCGTACAAATGAATGCGAATAAGACCTTTATTTTTCACATCTTAGATCTTTATTTATCATCATCACACACATTTTTACAAATAATATTTGAAATAATATATATACATTCAATTTTGATTATTAATAATTTTTTGAGTGTTACATATTTCGAAACATGCAATACAAAGCCCAACATTACAGTGAGCGCAAAAGCCAAACCCAAGCGGCAACATTCAAAGTCTTCACACCGAAATGCCAGTTAAAAGTTTTTTCCAGCAATAAATCTCCAGCCCGGAAATATGACGGAAACGAGAAATAACGAACGACACCTCAGCCCGTGATATTGACGAGAGCGAGGGTTAAAGTTTTTTTTTTTTTTTTTTTTTTAACTATCACATTCCTTGTGCAAGCGGTCCTTTCCGAACCACGAGTACACATAAATATTTTGGATCCCCTTTCTTAGAGTTTCTTTGAATTTAACTTGAGTTCCGGTACGAGATTTTTACTAGTGTAAAAAATTTCATTTTTATCATGTGTACAAAAAGAAAAAAAAACATTACTTTAAGTATAGAAGAAAAAAAATGATCATAAATCGTGTAGAATCGGATGTAAGTATGACAAAATAAGCTCAAGAATTGGTGTTGCAGCGGCTTGTGTTATGAAGAGAGATGCTGCAAAAATAAGAAAGTTTTATGCAAAAAGCAGCAGAAAGACTGTGATACTGGCGAACCAATAGTATTAAAAAAACTTCGTGATAGAGGTGCGAAGCAAAGGCAATCGAAACTGCAACAAACAAAACTTAGTTTCAAACCCTTGTGAAATATGTAAAAGGTACTTAATTTCAAAATTAAAATTCATGTAATTTATTCTTGGTTCTATTTTGTTATTAATTTATTTTTAATAAGCATTTGTTACCATAATAAGAAATAGCGCACTCTTATTCTCGGAGCATTCTCGATTATCCGAAAATTTTGATTTTCCGTAAGACGGTCGGTCCCAATTACTTCGGATAATCGAGGTTCTACTGTACTACATTTTCATAAACTAACAGTTTATCAAAATACATATTGTATTTAGAAAAAAAAAATGGAATCTTCAGTAAAGCTGCCATGAATTAGTAGGATGGAAGTCTAAATAGCAGTAGTAGTAGTATATTTCAACGAAGTCTTAACGAGACTGTAATACTTACATAATAAGTCCATGTTTTAAATGTCGATTGTGATCGATTGTCATGATTAATTTGTAAGCGGTATTTTAAACAACTTTATTTCCATTTTATCCAAACATCGAAATAAATGAAATATAAATTAATGCGATTTAGATTATATAGATATTAATCAAAACGTTCCATTTCATCACACTTTTAATAACAATTATGTTGCCACATAATTCTTAAAGAGTAGTTATTTTAGAAAATAAACTAGGCAACATGATCTGCGTTAAAATTTTGACAATAACTTTGTATTGAATCTAAATTTCGAAAACTTTTTATATTGCATAAAAGCTCCTAAAAATGGTTGTTATTTTAGAAAATAAAATAAGAAAAACGGGTCTGCTTTGTACATTTAAATATAATTAAATTAAATAGTAAATATCGAATAAAATAATCAAAGCAATAATTTTTAATATAATTAAATAGTATTTAAGTTATTCTAAAGTGCGTGAGAAAGTCGTACATTTAAAATCATCAGTTTACGAATCATACCGTCTGAGTTTGTGCAAAAATAACCCCGTAATTCAGAAGTAGCAAGTCCAAAGAACAAGAGTAAATATATGTAGACATAAATTTATTTTTTTAAGAGACATTATTTATGTTACCAAAATTTTCTATAAAATGGTTATTATTTTACAAAATAGGCTAAGCATTACTGTCTGTTTTGGAAATTTGAAAATAGTAAATTTTTAGGTGCGTTCGTAATTATATAAATACGTAGCACCTATAGTCGTCGTTCAGTCCGTCTGTCTGTCCGTCCGTCTGTCTGTCCGTCCGCATATAACATAGCAAAAACTACCCGACCGAATGATCTGAAATTTTTAATATATAATTGCTGCAAAATTTTGTCGAGCCATTTCCAATTTTATGAAAATCGGATGTATAGTTTAATTACAGGGACAGTCAAAAGTTTTTCTTTACATTACGGCCAATGGGAAAAATTATTGCAAGTGAATTTTAATGATGTTACAGACTTCCGAATGGTCTGAAATTTTTAATATATAATTGCTGCAAAATTTTGTCGAGCCATTTCCAATTTTATGAAAATCGGATGTATAGTTTAATTACAGGGACAGTCAAAAGTTTTTCTTTACATTACGGCCAATGGGAAAAATTATTGCAAGTGAATTTTAATGATGTTACAGACTTCCGAATGGTCTGAAATTTTTGATATATAATTGCTGCAAAATTTTGTCGAACCATTTCCAATTTTATGAAAATCAGATGTATAGTTTAATTACAGGGACACCCAAAAGTTTTCAGTTACATTACGGCCAAAGGGAAAAAATTAAGCAAATGCATTTTAATGATTTTACAGCCTTCCGAATGGTCTGAAATTTTTAATATATAATTGCTGCAAAATGTTGTTGAGCCATTTCCAATTTTATGAAAATCGGATGTATAGTTTAATTACAGGGACACCCAAAAGTTTTCCGTTACATTACGGCCAAAGGGAAAAAATTATAGCAAATGCATTTTAATGATTTTACAGCCTTCCGAATGGTCTGAAATTTTTAATATATAATTGCTTCAAACTTTTGTCGAGCCATTTCAAATTTTATGAAAATCGAATGTATAGTTTAATTACAGGGACAGTCAAAAGTTTTCCGTTACATTACGGGGAATGGGGAAAATATTATTGTAAGTGCATTTTAATGATGTTACAGAATATGCACTTATGAAGCGCAAAAAAAATATACATTCAGTACAATATGGGGTGCAAAAAATAATTATAAAACTAGTTATAGTACGAACGCACCTCATTTGCCACGTTTGACGAGCAATTTCCAACTTGTTTATTACAGTTAACGATATCGTCTGCGTTTGTTCAAATACAGCTGAAGACATTAAACAAATTTAGATGTAGCCAGTACAAAGAAAAGGGGATGATAAATTCCAATCCCAATTCTATAAAAATGATACTACTCATATAGCAGATAAATTAATAAAAATAAAAGCACTTCAAAATGTCACTTTCTTTATAATGTAAATAAATATAAAGATATATAACTGAAACAAAATGTCGATGGTAAAATAATATTAAAAATGCAGTTTAATTTAAAAGTATTTTATAAACTATTTAGCATATTGTTAAACACTGCTTTGAGTAACAATCATTATTACCATTATGATTTGTACAATAATCATTACTATTTTTTTAAACTATAATAATACAATCCACTATAATCATTTCCATCCATCATAATCCATCATTAATAATATCCACTATAATCATTTTTATAAAATGCAATATATTTTTAATGCATATATCTTTGCAAATGATATTATCTCAATGTTTTCAAAATTCTCTCACAGCATTTTTTATTAAAATATTTGTGCAACGCTCATCTACATATATATACGTTTAAATTTTGCATTTCAAATTATCTTGAAACATTTATTATCAACATGCAAAAGATAATTTTTAAACGTTTTGTTATTTTCAATGACGTTTAGCTGTATTCTTATATATATACATTTTACTTAAAATAATTTATTAAATAACAAGTAAAATCGTAAATAATTAATACAACAAGAACGACCTTTCCTTTTATAATTTCGTCGAGATTTTATCCCTTTAAATTAAATTATTCATAAGATATGATATGTTTAATATTTTATACAGTACGTAGAATTACTTATAATGATATATTTTAATTTCACTTAATTTATTTGTTTACGAACTGCGGACATATATGTATACATATAATACAATATTTTTAAATTATTATAGTAATGCATTTCTCTTACAACTGTTATAGTTACAACAACAGTATTAAAAATTCCAAAATTACTCATTTACCCCTATCACTTCACGTATAAAATAAAAGTTGTTTAAAAAATAGCGGAAGGAGAGGAAAAAAAGCACATGTAAATATCATAATAAATTATAAACCTTTTTTCTAAATGCTTTTATTTATTTATTTACTAAAAAATATTGCATGGGTGTACCGGTGAATATTTCTATGACGACATAAACTCATAATTTAATGAATTTTCCAAACATAAACCTGCCATTGTGGTTACCTGCCCTCAGACTTTTCAAGGCATTTTTTATTGGAGATTTAAAAAAAAAAAATCCACTTTAAACAATAGAGAAAAAAAAAATTACTATACAAATCAAGTTACTATTTAAAAGATATTATAAAATATATTATCAGACCCTGTTTTAAATTAGTGCGAAGTAAGTAAGAGCTTTAAAAGAATAAGAATTTGGAAAGAAAATAAAATTTTAAATAAGCGCCGAATACGAAGCATGATTTATAAAAATTATACAAATGTTTTCAAACTGTTTGAAATTTAACCAGCAAGTTTTCAGTGTAAATAATGAGATATTAGCTTGGAAATTACCCAAATTAATTGCTTTTTACAAGTTAGGTGAAAAGTGTAGTAAATTCAATTGAACGAACTATTTTGACAATGGAAAAATATAATAATCAAAAGTTTTTAAAAAATGAAATTTTAAACAAAAAATATTACAATACAATGCTTCCAAGCCTAGTTCTATAAATAAGCAAAATATTTTCCGAGACATGAAAGTTTATTTTTTTCATTTTGATTTATTACAATTAGGGATGCACCGAATAGTGATTTTGGCCGAATACCAAATGTTCGGCCAAATACCGAATATTCGGCCTGCCGAATACTTTTAAATTTCAGAGTTAGAAAGTATTAAAAAGTTAAATTTAAAAACAATTTGACATAATATTTAACACACATATTTTCATATTGATAAATAAGATAAATAAGATCTTTTTCCAAGTAAATTTTAGCAAAAAAAAAAAAAAAAAAAAAAAAAAAAAAAACCTTGTATGTTTTTGCTTTGAATTGTTATTTAAGAAGACAGTTTCCTCTCTGAATTAAAACAAATGAAGACAATTTTCTTGTATTCCAAAACAAATATTTTAAAATCAAAGAGAAATTTTGAAGGAATTGGAAGAAAATTTTTACAGTCATACTGTTTATTTGTCAGGAAGGGATTAAAATTGCCATTATTGGTTAATTTACGTGATACTTTCCAAATAGCAAATAAAAAAATGTAAAAGCATTATCTTTTATTTAAATATAATTCTATTTCTAATTATTCTAAATATCTTTATTTAATTGACAATTAAAAATAGAAGTTGTTTTAAGATTTAAAAAAATGTTTTTTAAGTATCTGATCTGGCCGAATATTTCGATATACGGCCAAACCGAATATTCGGTATTCAGAATAGTTTGATATTTGGCCAAGCTGAATATTCGGCATACCGAATACTCTGATATTCGGCTTAACCGTATATTTGGTAGTATGGCCGAATACCGAATATTCGGTGCATCCCTAATTACAATAATAATAGATAATGATGTAGCGAAATAACATTTAAGAAAAAACTGCGTAAATGTCTAAAATTACTGAAATTCCACGCCAAAGAGTTTTTTTTAACTTTAGTGACAAAAAGAAAGTACAGTAAAATCTCAATGATGGACACCTCGGGATCATAGAATGTGTCCGCTATTCGGCGGTGTCCACTTTTCAGAGGTAAAAGTACACAGATAGGTATGGGTTTTTGATTGAAAAATGTGTTCGATAAATAGAGGTGTCCGTTCTTTGCTAGTGTCTGTTATGCAGGTTTTACTGTATATACGGATTTGCATTTACTTAAAAGCATTTCAAATCTCGCGATAAAAATTAGTTTGATTAAAAATTTGCTATTTGCTACTTCTACTGGAATGCACTAAACATGCTGTATTTTCAAAAAGTTATATTATTTTCTGGTAAATAAAAGTTAATATTTTCAGTTAATATTTACAATAATAATAACAGGAAAATAAGACAGAAAAAAACGAAACCTAGCAAAATAACAACAAAAAATAAATAAATAATAAAAAAAAAAATAACAAAAAAAATGACATCTTTGCAATAAATTAAATATGTGTATTTGCATTATTCAAAAACATTTAAAATTTCGAGATACGGTTCGTTTGATTAAAATATACTAGATTGATTTTTGCTGTAATCAGGCTGCAAAAACTCAAACCTCTGTATTTTCAAATCTTTACATTATTTTCGGTAACATAACAGTTAAGCTTTTCAGTTAATTATTTACAATAATAGTAATAATAATAAGATAGAGATAAAACAAATTTAGAGATAAAACAAATTTAAAATAAGAAGACTGCGTAAATGTCAGCAATTACTACTGAAAATGCTCAAATATTACATTTTTAAACTTTCCACCAACTTTGCAACAAGATAAAAATATGTAAACTTGTCAATAATTACTGAAAATGCTCAAATATGCGTTTCTAAAGTTTCCAACAAGTTTGCAACAAAATAAAAATACATAAACTTGCATTATTTAAAATTTCGAAATACAAATAGCTTGATTAAAAATTCGGCTTCTATTTTCTTTCTTTTTTGATGCAATCAACAGCAACAGTTGAAACCTCTGTATTTTCAAAACTTTATATTAATTTCCGGAACATTGCGGTTAACCTTTTCAGCCCATTATTTAAAATAATAGCAATAATAATAATAAGATATAGATAAAAGACAATTTAAAAAGAAAACTGTGCAAATGTCGATAATTACTGAAAATGCTCAAATACGCATTTTTAAAGTTTACAACAACTTTACATCAAAATAAAAATTATAAACTATTATTTAAAAGTATTTAAAAGAAGCATATTATAAAAAGAAGAATATTTCGAGAAACAAATCGTTTTATTAAAAATTCGGCTTCTTTTTTCTTTCTTTTTTGCTGCAATCCAGCTGTAACAGTTAAAATTTCTGTATTCCAGAAATTTATGTTATTTTCCAAAACATAAAAATTAGCTTTTTCAGCTCACTATTTACAATAGTAGGAGTAATAATAATAATAACAATAAGGCAGATATATAAAACAAATTTTAAAAAGAAAACTGCTTAAATATTGATAATTACTGAAAATCCTCAAACACGCGTTTTAAACTTTCCAACAACTTTGCAAAAAATAAAAATAAATAAAAATGCGTTATTTAAACGTATTTAAAATTTCGAGATACAAATCGTTTGATTAAAAATTCAGTTTCTTTTTTCTTTCTTTTTTGCTGCAATCTAGCTGCAACAGTTCAAACCTTTGTATTTTCAAAACTTAACATTATTTTCTGTAAAATAAAAATTAAAGACTTCTTTCAATTTAATATTAGGAAAAAATAATGTAGGAAAATAACAAATAATTGAAAGCAAAACTCTGTAAATGTCACTAAGCATTTTCAAACATTTTTGTAACGAAATAAAAATTGTATGCATTTGCATATTTCAAATTATAAAAAAAAACTTTAAAAATTTCGAAATACACATAATCTGACATTTTTCTTCTGCCGCAATCGAGCTGCAACAGTCAAAACCTCTAACTACAATTCATTGTCACACAGCTTCAGCAGAATCAGGTGGCTTTTGTTTACAGCAATGTAGTATGGGCGAAAAGGAATGTAAACCAAACTTACCCATTTAAATATCTCTGAATAAAAGATTCCTGGGGTGTTGAACCGGCTTGAGTTGACACTCCAGCATTGTTATTTTCGTTTTTTGAATTATCCGAATGAGATGGGATTTGTCGGAGTAATCCAGCAATTTTTTCACGTAGCGTTGGCATGGCGCCGACGCTGAAAAAAAAGTTCGCTAAGACAAGAAAGTTATGAATGAATTCCAAACGAGGTTCTCAGCCGTTTTGCGGCGGCGTCACGACACGCCATGGAGAGGGATGCGGTAGGGTTGCCAGGGATGGATGCGTCTCTTGGCGAGGGATAAATTTCGCCAACGCTGCAGGGAGCAGATGAAAGATGCAGATGAAAAGAAGATGTTTTGTTTTGTTCTATCTCGTTTTCGGTTGGCCGCGTTTTATAATTACTGCGTTTAAGAGTTCGTTAGATAAAGTCTTTAAATATATATTTTTAGAGATATCTTTTTATGAGGTATTCTGAATACACTTTTCATAGTTAGATGTTTTATGTTTCTTTCTAAGAAAATATTTTGACGATAAAAATTAATTTACTTTCATGGTTTCATGAATGAGTGAAGTGCCTTAAGAATTTGATAAGTGGTATCTTTTCAGATTTTGCAGGTTAATTATTGTGAAAGTAGCTGAAGGAAATTTCGGAACTCTAATTACGATATAATGCTGCAAATGGTACTCGTTTAAAGAAGTTAATTAAAAAATTATTTTCTATATGCAAAATTAAAAGGGGAGGGGGAAATGTACTGAAATATATCACAATTTCTTCTGTTTCAAGACTTATAAAAGTAACTAATGAAATATGTAGGGGAATAAAGTATAGAAAAAATTTTGTTTTGCAAAATTAGTATAACGTGTAAAAGGGTAATAAAAGTAATTTTTAAGATTGAAAAAAAAAAGTGTACATTTAAAAATAAAACAATCATCTGCTAAACTTGTAAAACCATCAAACAAAACTTTAAATTTTTAATGAATTTTAAGTGTTAGAAATATGAAAAATGAAACACATGTATTTTCAAAAGAAAAAATAAATCATGGAGGTAGTAATTATAGATCGAATCACGATTAATTAAATAAATAAAATACGTTTTCATTATTCCGCCAAAATATCTCAAAAACTGTTTTTTAAATTTAATTAAAGAAAGAAATATTGTTGGATTGATAGAAATAAAATATGATCTGTAGATTCTGTCAATATTATTTTCTTATTTGTGAAAATTCAATTATTTACATTCAATTAAAAAAGTATTTTTCAGTGTTAAGAATTCAAATACACAATTTATTCTTATTATGTGAAATCATTTACGCAGACGAACGATACTTACGCATTTTAAAAGAATTATATTATGATTTATTTATTTATTTATTTATTTATTAATTTTTGTAAAGTGGCAACGAAAGAATTGTAAATAAATATAATTAATTGTTAAATTCGTTATATAAAGTGTTATTCGAAATCGAAGGTTGAAAATTGAACCAAATGAAACATATTTACTATTAAGAATTAATTACTATTAGTATTATTTTTAATATGTTTGCTATTTGAAACCAATTTATGGAATGTATTAGTTCTATTATAAAAAATGCCGATAAAACGTACACTTACTGGCCGAAAAGAATAATGCCTCGCGAATCGAAACAAAGCATGACTTTTGCTAGTTTTATGTAAAAATTATATCTTATAGTTCTCCATCGTCTGATATCTTTCAAAGCAGGCTCCAACAGGCAGCATTTCATTTTTCTGTTTGAACACACTTTACATCTTATATCTTATCTTTTTTTCAACTACAGTAAAACCGCCTTAAAGCATCCACGTTCCGTTCCAACAGAAATTGGTCGCTACGAGAGGTGGTCTCTTAATGGGGATCATGTTTAAATCTAGATTATAATTGCTGAAAAAGGTAACAGTTAATGTTACTAAAATTTATTTTTTACATTAGGGGAAAAAAATTAAGTATAAAAAAAAAAGTTAATTACTGCAGAGTTTAAAAAATGAATCGACGTTTGCTTTGATTTTACGGTTTCATTCTTTCATAACTTTTATTTCTAAGTCCTTTCGAAGTTTAGTAAATAAATGTAATATTTACTTGGGCGGGAACAAATAATGACGATTTCATTAATTTATAGAGTTTCGTAACAGAATAGGGCAGGAGAGTTTATTGACCGTCGTTCTTAAATCGTCATCAGGGTAAAATTCATTGCCTAAAAAGGCACAAAGAGGTTTAAACCCTTAAAAAATACCTGGAAAAAAATCTAAACCTAGTTTAGAAGTTTGATGAATAATGCGCTCTCCGGAATTATTTTTCTAACAGAACCATCTTCAAGCGACCAGGAAAAAAAGGAATTTGTTTCCTTTTCTTCAAAGTAATGGTCGCTCACGAAGAGTGTTAACTTGGATGGTCTCTCATTGGAGGTAAAATTTGCATTGAACCTATGGGAATAAATTTCATTCCATGAAAAAATGATCATTCAGAGAGTTGGCCGCGCAGGAAGGTTTCACTGTACTTTCAATTTCACGGAGCACTTCTTTCGGTCACTTTCTTTTTGCCATTTTAAGAGTATTATTTAAAAAATATTTTAAGAAGCGAAAATGCCAAATGACACTTAAACGCAATTTATAAAATATTATTTCGAATTCTACGTCTTTCCGAAGCTTGTCGACTTAACATGAGATCAGTACGGTTGAGATCAGGCATATGACTGGAACAGTAAACAAGTCGGACATTGTACGTCAAACGTGGCAAATGAGCTGCGTTCGTATACTATAACTAGTTTTATAAATAAATTCAGATCTTGGTGCATAGCTGTTGCACTCTTATGCAAAAATGCAGGAATACAAAATTTATTACGACTTTATATACTAAATTCAGTAATACGGAAATAATAGGACTCCATCTTCAATAGGACCGGATCACCATAGCAACCTAGAATCATCTCCTATCATGGGATATCATTGAATTAATGGCGTATGATAAGATTTAATAGAATAATCACCATGGCAACCTAGAATCATTACCTATCATGGCATATCATTGAATTAATTACGTATGACAGGATTTAATGGAATGAAGAAAACTTTTATTAATATCTTTTTAAGTTTTGATTCTATTTTCATGATACTTGAAATGACTCGACACAATTCTGAAACGATTCTATATATTAATTTTCAAATCATTCGGTTGGGTAGTTTTCGCGCTGTTATATGCGGACAGACGGACAGACTAGACGACGACTATAGGTGCTACGTATTTAAAGTGGCGGTCAAAAGTTTCCAACCAGCGTAAAATTTTTGGTTAATTTATAAGTATACCCATATGAAAAGGAATCTCAATGTGATAGCTACTTTTATACACTGCTGGACAGATAATTACACTTGTTTATCTCCTATTTAATTTACATCCAAAATTGTTAATTGGTCCAAATCATCCAAGCAACCTCATAGTAAAATGGTATATAATTTTATATACCTTAAATAAATTCAAATAACATAAGTGATCGTAATTACGTAATTCTAGTAGAAGAGCAACGCGAATAATTAATAAAATTAAATTATAATCCGCGTAAAACTGTAATTATTAAATTTAATTAATTACGAATAAAATTAAGAGTTTGCGTTGTGAATTATTTAGACGAACTCTTCCACTTATGAATTAAACTAAAATTTAAGCTGTAAAAATAGTTGACACACCTTAAACATTATCAATTAAATAATTACAGAAACTTTTTAAAACTTGATTAAATATTTTATTTACATTGAACACAACTATATACAGAAATACATAATATTAATTCAAAAAAAAGAAAGCAACACTTTTGTTTGCTTCTCATTATTTTATGTATATTTAATCTTTAAAAAAAAAGACAATGTTTTCATTTACTCTTATTATTATATATTTTGCTTTTTGCTAAAAAGAATAATTCTCTTTCATTTTTAAATTACCTTAATTATATTTAATTATTGGTTTTGTTGGATCTCAGATTGCTCTCTACCATAAAATATCAGAAAAGGATATTTATAATTTCTCATATGATTTTAAAGTGGTAAAAGAAAAAGATAAAGATAATACCTTATATCATAAACGGGATGGTGGCCTTTATTCATCAAATTCAGAGTTGTCGCGTTGCTAAGGATCATATCCATATGTCATCTGGAATCCGCTTCTTATCAGAGCGGCGATATCGGGATGGCAGGATGCATAGCTACGGACCTCAGTAGAACAATCCACTTTATTTTAACATCAGGAAGACATCCTCAATTAGGCTTGCTTAGGCTCACTCCGATATGTCCATCTCGCCTGGGCATTACTAGGGCTTTCTGGATTCATTGCACGGGCTTTCAGGATTCATTGCACGGGCTTTCAGGAGAGCTCCTGCGTCCTCGACATCTTTTTTTAGACTCTCTTTTTCAACCCTTTTTCTTCTGGCACACCAACTCTTGCAGTGGGTGGAACTATTTGTCTAGTCCACCCTTATTGGATGTGAGATGATTTTGCATTATCTTTCGATAGGCCTATTAGCTAACAGTCTGCAAATGGCCCCTTACATATACTTTAATATTATTATATGCCTTAAAGTTTGGGTGGTCTGAAAAGCCATAAATTTATCCCAACACTTTTATTAAGGCCATAAATTTATTCCAACATTTTTATTATTTTACGATTTCTAATTATACACCACTTTCCACTGGCTTGTCATAAAACGACACCATGGCGTCTGGCTATTGTTGTTATCTGAGATCCGAACTACATTCAACATTATACATTCATTTTACAATACAACAATTTTTTTTTAAATATATATTTAATATTTAAAATCAACTTAATAATTTTTGTATGAACTTACACTCCTATTTTACTTAAATATATAAACATTATAATTTTACACTCATAATTATATTTTATAAAAAAATATTTATACAAACAGAAATAACAAATTACGCAATTTTACTTTGATTTAACCAACATGGTGCGGGAACATATCATTGTTATATGTTGCCCAGCATACACTTTATTGACATAAAAGTTAGGAATTTATTTATGGAATAAAAAATAAATATGAATAAATTTAATTGAAAAAATTAATTGCAAAAGAAAACGCATGCTTTCAAAAGTTTCCGGCCATCTTGGCAAGTTTGAAATAAATGATGTTATAATAGAAAATAACAGTGATCAACAACATTTACAATTAGTATTTTGTATTCATACATTTAGACATAAGGACTGAGGCGCAGCAACGTAGTATCGATTCAGTGAACGGTTGAAGATCGTCTAGGGAAAGTTTTTTCCACGGTTCTTGCAATTTTTGAGAAATTGTTGCTGAATTGGAATATTTATAATTCCACACGTTTTCAAGTTCGTTCCAAACATTTTCTATTTTATTCAAATCGGGTGATTGCACTGTTTATTTCAAAAGCGGAATTTTTTTGTGCGAGAGCCACTGCTTGACGAGCTTGTATGTATGCTTTGGGCCGTTATCATGCTGAAACAAATAGTTGTGACCACAATTTTTCCTCCAATACGGCAACAAATAATCTTGCAAGATATCCTTATACATTGCACTATTCATCTAGCCGAGTATTTTTTTCTAACGGACCGACACCTTTTCCAGAAAATGCTTCGCACAGCATAACTGTCCTCCGCCATGCTTCATTGTAGGAATAAAATATCTCGAATGTTATCTTTTGTTTTTACGTCGTCGGATGTAGTGTCTTCCATCACTCCCAAAAAGATCATACGTCGATTCATCGGAAAATAGAACTTTTTTCCAGTTTTCACTTGACCAATCTTTGTATTCCTCGGCCGACGCCAGTTGGACCCTCTGATTTGTTTTACTAATGAAAGGTCTTTTAACACCGACTCTTCCATAAAGTCCAACGTCACGTAAGCGTCTTGACAAGGTAGACCGACTTTTTTTTAGCAATATTTTAATCGCGGAGAATTGCAGCGGCATTTTTATACGGGTCATCAACTGCTTTTCTCCTGATAATTCTGCCCTCAAGAATAGTCGTTTTCTAGGGTCTCCCGCACCGTGGCAAGTCCGAAGGCCATGACCATCTTTATATTTTTTTTAAAATATAAATTTTCCGATCGATAACTTTGCCGCAATCTTACGAAATGATTTGCTCTTTAGGGACAAACAAATCACTCGTTTACGAACAATAATTGTTGAACTTTTCATTTTTGAATTTCAACTACGTTATTCATATTTATTAATTAACAAATACGACCAAAAAACACTTTACCGATAGAAAAAACTAAAGAATGACGAATGGCCGGAAAATTTTGCGCACGCGAATTTCGAATTCCTCCCCTTTCAAGCATCAAGTATCTTTAGTATCCAATCAAAATGATCTCGTGGTCAGAGGCAATTTACTTATTCCTAACTTTTGGAGCAACTGTGCTTCTTCTTCGCTGAAATGTTCTGGCAAACAAATCAAAGAAACTAACTGGCCGGAAACTTTTGACCGCCACTGTATATAATTACGAACGCACCTAAAGAGCTTTTGTGGCTAAGAGTAGATATACGACCGCAAACGGTTAGCTATAGTTTTTCTCAACCCGAAATATCGGTTTTTGGATGCTATGTATAACATTTTCACATTCAAGAAACATGTTTAAAAACAAACAAGATAAATTAACACCATTAGCATTCACATCAAAATTAATATTACTTTGATACTCTTACATGTACAAATCTTAAACAGGACGTCATCACCATGGCAACCTAGAATCATAATCTATCATGGGATATCATTGAATTAATTACCTTGATCATGTTGTTATTGTTTACACCAATGGGATATTTTAAAGCAAGGTTGAAAAATATTAAATATATAAATAAAAGAAATGTTTACAAATGATAATATCAGGTATTTAATCACTAAACAAAAGGAAGTTATGTACAGTCGTGGAAAAAAAAAGTAAACACCCCCTACTAACTCCTCAACAAATTACCGTAGAAGAAAGTTACTGGTACAGAACGATTGGGAATAAAGTCTACTTTTAAACGGCGTATATAAAATTTGCTTAGGGGGCCATCTACATATTAAAACGAATCCAAACTTCATTTTTTTTCAATGACAATACCCAATTTTAACGAGATATATCAAATCTTCGGTTCAAACTATGCCTAGACACCGAATTTCAAGTCATTTGAATGATAAGTTTTTGAATTATGAACATTCAAAATTGAGTGCTTCTAATGTTAAATTATATTTTCATATTTTTACTAATATCTCCCGAAATTATGCTCCTAATGTGCTCATTTTTTCTGTAGCAATAATACTAATATACCCAAACATAAATACGCTGAAATTGCAATTTTTATAACTTTATGATATGAATTATGATTTATGAAATTAATACTCGAAAAAATTATGAATTGCAACCTACAATTTTTTTGATGGAATTAGATTTATTAAGTCCTGCTTTATGGAAATCAAAAATTTCACATTTTTCTTCCAAGTAGTTTTCAAATTATGCTTAAAAAACGGCAAAATGATGGTTTAAGGGGCCGTCTATAATAGGAGTGACTAGATATTTTGAAATTTCTTTTGCTGTCGTGTAATCTAGCATGCTTCATTGACTTCTTAAGGTGCCTTGATCAAGATGAGGGCTCTCTCGGTTAACAATCCAGTTCAGAACTTCAATTTGGATACAGCCCTTAAAATACGCTCGTTTTAAAATAATTAATTTCTCAGAAACTTATGGTACGAATTGCATAAAAATTTGTTTTTAGGCTAATTGAAGGGTGTAGAGTTCATTTATGCTGTCAGAATTGTGTGCTGCTATTGAGAAAAACAAAGTTACGGTTCGTTTTAATATTTAGATGGCCCACTAAGCAAATTTTATCTATATCTTTTAAAAGTAGATTTTATTTCCAATCGTTCGGTACCAGTAACTTTCTTCTGTGATAATTTGTTGAGGAGTTAGTAGGGGATGTTTACTTTTTTTTTCCACGACAGTACCTACATTTTAAAGTGTTGAACGAAGAGAACAAAAGAAGTGAAGTGTAAAACGCTGTAAGTACCAGAAGTAGGAGTTTTTCTTTTTTTCGCTCTCTTGAAAAAATTCCTCCTTTGGACTTTCAGCATTTTTCCTTTTTAGTCCTCAATTAATACACTATAAAAACTGTTCGGAAATGCTTCTGAAGATCAGGGGCAGCAAACGAAACATCATTTTTTACAAATGTTTCTCTAAATCTCGAAAATATATTGGTTTCGTAAGTTTTTAAAGATAAAGAAAGTTTTTCGGAATTTTGGGTAACTCGGAGTAAGTTATTATATATTTCCGCTTGTAGTTTATATTTTAGTAGATTATAAAACATTTGTCTTTTTATTTTTTTACAGTGTATAACTATTGCCCCACCTGACAGTTTTTTCTATCAAGTTTCCGTGTTATTTTCTTTCTTTGTATCTTTTTTTTCTTTTCTTTTCTCTTTTTAGGTGCGTTCGTAATTATATAAATACGTAGCACCTATAGTCGTCGTTAGTTCCGTCCGTTTGTCTGTCTGCCCGTCCGCCCGCATATAGCAGAGCAAAAACTAACCAACCAAATGGTCTGAAATTTTAAATATATAATTGTAGCAAAATTTTGTGGATTCATTTCAAATTTTATGAAAATCGGATGTATAGTTTAATGACAGGGACACTCAAAAGTTTTCGTTACATTACGGACAGACAAACATTATTTCAAGTGCATTTTAATGATGTTACGGCCTTTCGAACAGAATGAAATGGATATGCACTTATGAAGTGCACTAAAGTATACATTCAGTACAATATGCGGTGCAAAAGATATTTATAAAACTAGTTATATTACGAACGCATCTCATTTGCCACGGTGCAATTTCCAATTTGTTTTAAACTGTGCATGTTTGATTATAACTGAATGCAGTTATCGGATTAAAATAAAACGGCTCAATAAACATACAGTTTAATAGGAACTTATCTTTGGTAATATTTTATTTTTCTTTATTTTTTTTAAAAAACAATATTGTTACTTTTTGAAATTATTTAACTCATCAAACTATGTTTCCTTCTAATCTTAAAAGCTATCCATGCATTACGTGATCAAAATTCGATTATTGGAAAATAAACAATTCCTTTAATATGTGCACATATTTTAAACAAATTAAAATAGCACACAAATAACAGCAAACTATACTATCTACTAGATGCGATATCTATTTCGTAAGCTCTATAATGTGGTGGTATAGTTTAAAATGATATGGTAAGTGATTAAAATGTTAAATGAATTTAAACAGCTTTCATAGATTCGTGATAAAAATCTGCCTCATATGTTAAACAAATTAAAATAGCATACAAATAACAACAAATTATAATGCATCTACTAAATGCGATATCTATTTTGTAAGCTGTATAATGTGGTGGTATAGTTTAAAAGGATATGCTGGGTGATTAAAATGTTAAATGAATTTAAACAGCTTTTATAGATTCGTGAAAAAAATCTGCAATATCTTTGAAATATATATACCAGGGTGTAGCTGAATTCATGGGCAAACTGTAAAGGAAGGCAGGGCTTAATTTGCGCCGGAGTCCAGCTCCGGAACTTCTCTGTTTTCAGTAACTATTTAAATATTGGTCGGAATTCACCGAAGCTCATAAATACAGGGCTCAGGAGCCCAGTGGAATAATGCTTCCGAAAAACCGTAGCCTAAATCACCCTTTCCTTTCCTTCCCATCTCTAAGATATTGCATTATTTTTTTAGGGTTTCGTTCATCTGACGAAACCCTATTCGTCTCGCTCCTCTGTCTGTCTGTCCGTCACAGAGCCCGTTCTCAGAAACTATATATATTAGAGACTTGAAATTTTGCATACTTATAGCTGAACACCTCACATCAAACGACAAATCCTAAAATTTCGAAAAAGTCTTATATTTAACCCTCTGGGCTCTAACTTGTGTATTTTACGCTTTTTTTTTTTTCTAACTCAGCCCCTAATTAAGTTGAAGACTTGAAATTTTGCAAAATTATAGCTAAGCACTTGCAATCAAACAACAAGTCATAAAATTTCGAAAAATTCTTATATTTAACCCTCTCGGCTCTAACATGTGTATTTTAAGCAATTCTTTATCCTCCTCCTTTTCAACCGGGGGGGGGGGGGCACTTTTTAAACTTTTGCCAACACCCCTTTGATCACTCTTTCATATTATGCACCATAGACTTACATATTGTAGTTCAATTTTTTACTGCCAGGGGGCGCCTACCTATCTCGGGTGCTATGGGCCCGATTCCCTCGATTAATATATCTACGGATAGGTTGTAAAACGGAGTTTCGTTCGATAGAGTTTTGTGTAGAATAGAGTGCGCCCCCTGGTTGCGAAATGTGGAACTAAAAGATTTTGCAAAAGGATAAAGTGTTTTGAAAGGAATGTTAAATGAAACCCTCTGTGCGATCTGTGATCACACTTACCCACTTGTTTTTATCAAAACACTTATATGTGACGTAATGTGCCGCACACGAAGGAGATGGAGAATCATAATCCTTACTATATTTAATCGCAGAATTAACAATGAATCGCAATGAATTAAGATTAAAACTAGGCAAAGATTACTATTCGGAAGGAGTGATAACTACAGAGTGGAATAGGTGACAGCTAAGTATATGCAGATAGATATATTTAAAAATTTTATTTTGCTAGAGAAAAAAAAAATCCTTTAAATTTTCCAAATAATGTACGAAATATAAACATGCAGATTGGAGTGACCGGGGGAGGGTACAGTTGTTAGTACCGGTACCGCAGAATATTAGGGCTCCGGTACTTTTTTGTTAGAAATTAAGCCCTGAGGGAAGGTGAAGTACCACATAAAGAAGCAATTTTGGTATAGAAATGTGGGGTCGGAAATTAAAAGTTCTGGCGAAAAACAAGAAATACGGAGGAAATTAAAAGTAGCGTTTTATTGACATAACATTTACAGTAAGTGCTGAAATGTGCCACCACCAACATCCTCACCTCCAAACCTAAATAACATATATCAATTGCATAGAAATCGGACTATATTTAAGGGAGTTTATAGAGCACAGACAGACAAACGGAATTCATAAATACTTTTCAACTATACATCAATTGCATGGAAATCGTACTATATTTATGGGAGTTTGGAGCACAGACAGACAGACAAACCGAATTCATGAACACTTTTCAACTACGGGGTGGTTATAAAGAACTTTGTCGATATATGGACCTCTAGCGGCTGGTCCGTTCAACCGATCGAGATGAGATTTCATATATAGTTATTCAGAGGTATGAGCTCGAGATTCTGTGAATGGCAACAAAGTGGCGCTCACGGTTACCGTTATAGGTACAGAAACTCGAAATTTTCGAATGGCAACACCCATTTTTTCCCGTCTCAAAATGTTGAGCGCATGCGAAAAAACTAAAGAGCGTTGGAACGGCACATATATCATAAAAAACGGACGCGTTATGCACACACAAAGACGAACGAGCAAACGAGGCGAACGAGCAAAAAAACCAAAATTGGGGTGCACGGAAGAAATCTGCATATGACAGAGGCAAGACACTAATCACTGATTGCTACACAGATCGGAGAAAGAAAAACTCTTATTTGGATTCCACATTTTTCACATGGGTATCATCACAGGTAATTACGTATTGCAAGCGGAAGACTGTAGACAATGCAGCCGAACGTAACATAGCATTAGGGATGTTTGCAATCTCACATTGATAGAGTCAAATCCGGCAAAGTTTTCAGATTGCACATGTACACTCTAGATTTGAGATATCCCCAGAACCAAAAATCCATAGGAATAAAGTTTGGGCATCGCGGAGGCCTCGGAAATGGAAAATGGTGTGAGCGCGGTCGCCAAAATGCTGGTCCAGGACCCCTGCGAACAGACTTCGCTATATGTGGATATGCGAAATCTTGCATCCAAACAATGTCATTCAGTGCATTTCGCTGCGGCGATTCTGCTATAACGTAATTTAGTAGCAAAGCTGTATAGCAAGAGCCTGTCACAGAACACGTTACAAAACCCGTTGGTGTCGTCGCTTCCTCAAAGAAGTAAGGGTCGGAATCAATTGTGCCTGTAATGCCGCACCACACAGTAACTTTGGTGTCTTATAAAGATACTGGTGCCACAGCCGCGTGCCCAGTGCACTCAATTTTTGGTGTTGAAGTTGCTAGTTAAGGTGAAATGTGCCTCGTCGGTCCATAATATCCGAAGAGGCCAGTTGTTATCGCTATCATATCGGATAAGAAATTCATTTGCAATCTCCGTATGTTGTTGATGATCTCTCGCATCCGACATCTGGATGCGCTGGTACCGGTATGAAAACATGCGGATTACAGAGCGCAGTAGGCTTGAGAGCCGTAATTTTCGGTATATCCAATACACAAACTGCACCTCTTGCAGTTTGCATGCGTCCTGAAGTCACTATGTGATGCACTTCCATACCAGTGTCCTCAGGAGCAGATGGTCGTCCGGATCGCGGTCTATCACTGGTGCAGCCAGTTTCTTCGAATTTCTTTACTAAATCGCACAGAGCTTGCGGGGTATATAGGCCACGTATATGGTGATGGTTTCAACGGTAAACACGCAAGACTTCTACGGCATTCATCCCATTTTGATAATAGAGTTTTACCAATTGATCACGAACTTTCGCTGGCAGAGTCATTTCATAGGTAGGTGTGAGCTCCCGACTGAAGAATCAACATTTCCTCCCCGCTTTTGATCCGTTTTCTACGTTGAATATCTGGCGAATGGCGATCTGTGATTGGTGTCTTGCCTCCGTCATATGCAAATTTCCACCGTGTGACCCAATCGTGGTTTTTTAGGCCGTTCGCAGAGCCATTTTTTGTGCGTGCATAACGTGTCCATTTCTTGTGATACACGTACCGTTCCAACTCTCTTTAGGGTTTTCGCATGCGCTGAACATTTTGCAAAGAGAAAAAATGGGCGTTGCCATTCGAAGATTTCGAGTTTCTGTACCTATAACAGTAACCGTGAGCGCCACTTTTTTGCCGTTCACAGAATCCCCGAGCTCATACCTTTGAATAACTATATCTGAAATTTAATCTCGATCAGTTGGATGGACCGGCCGCTAGAGGTCCATATATTGGAAAAGTTCTTTTATGACCGCCCAGTATTTTGGAAAGTGGTAAAAGAAAAAAGAGAGAGACAGAGGCAAAGAGAAGGAAAGTACAATGAAAGAAACTTAGTTATTTCTCCAACTTTTAATCGATTACAAGACTACATTACATTATCTAGGTATTTTTATTTATATGTTTCGTTATTCTGTATTAATATTCAACACATTTTTTGATAAAGCGTTTATTTATTTATTCTAATTTTGATTAAAACATCATCCATATCTTAAGCTCAGTTCATTAAAGCTTTTAGTAGGAAAAGCAGATAAAAATGTAATTCGGAATTGCTATCAAAACGTCTTATCGTAAAATTTCCATGGGAAAACAGACATCTGATAATTTTTGGATGCGATTCAAATTGGACCTATGACAAGATGGAGAATGTATATATCATTTCTCGCATTCCTTCACATGGGTCAGGCGACGTCTGGTAAATTCCAGATTCATCGGTGCATACAACACTGGTACAGTATTGGATAATACCTATCGAAGCATTTATTATAAAGCAAAAACATGTCTGTAAGTAAAGCTGAAGTCATATCGACGGTGTCAATGAACCGCGCCCATTTATTTTGCATTTTTTTACTAATTCATAAATTTCCAACTGTTGCACAATTTTATTTTTTACACCTTCAAATTTCAAATTGGGGGGGGGGGAGGGGGACAGTACTTTCAAGTGCAATTTGTCAGAAAACTGTATCTCAATTTACTGATTTTTTACGGTTTTTACATCATCAAATGAGTGTGTGTGTGTGTGTGGGGGGGGGGGGGGTACTTTCAAATGCAATTTGTCAGAAAACTGTATATCAATTTCCTGATTTTTTACGTTGTGTGTGTGTGAAGGCGGGGGAGTACTTTAAAATGCAATTTATCAGAAAACTGTATATCAATTTCTGATTTTTTACGTTGTTTCCATCATCAAATGTGTATGTGTGTGAGGGTGGAATACTTTCAAATGCAATAAAACTGTATCTCAATTTACTGATTTATTACGGTTTTTGCATCATCAAATGAGTATGTGTGTGTGTGTGGGGGGGGGTACTTTCAAATGCAATAAAACTGTATCTCAATTTATTGATTTTTTACGGTTTTTACATCATTAAATGAGTATGTGTGTGGGGGGGGGGGAGTACTTTCAAATGCAATTTGTCAGGAAACTGTATGTCAGTTTACTGATTTTTTATGGTTTTTACATCATCAAATGAGTATGTGTGTGTGGGGGGGGGGGGGTACTTTCAAATGCAATTTGTCAGAAAACTGTATATCAATTTACTGATTTTTTTACGGGTTTTGCATCATCAAATGAGTATGTGTGTGTGTGTGGGAGGGGGGAGTACTTTCAAAAACAATTTGTCAGAAAATCAATTTACTGATTTTTTACGGTTTTTATATCATCAAATGAGTGTGTGTGAGTTTGTGTGTGTGAGGGGCAATACTTTAGAATGTAATTTGTCAGAAAACTATATATCATTTTACTGATTTATTACAATTTTAAAAAAATTATCAAGCTGGATTTAAAAAGAAAATCTATTTCTGTCGCGTGCAGAGATTAACCCATTTGCACTTAAAACAATATAAATATTTCAGTATTTGTTTCCAACTAATATTCTATAATGAAATTAAAACTTGTGTCCCCGAATTCATGGTCCAAACTGTAAGGGAAGGTAAAGTAGACATAAAGAAGCAATTTTAGTATGGCAATGTGGGGTCGGAAATGAAAAGTATTGGCGAAAAGCAAGAAAAGCGGAAAAAATGAAAACAAGAGTTTTATTAACATAACAACTACAGCAAGTGTTCAAATGTGCCACCACCAGCATCGAAACACACCTGGGAGTGTCTAGCTAGGGACTAACGTACATTTTCGCAGGTTCCAGATGTCTCATCTATGAGACATCAGTTGACTCTGATGTGAACCTCATTGCAAGGCTTTCAGTCGTTGCTGCAAAAGCTCGTGAAACACTTGGAATCTGCGAAAAGATACATTTACTTGCTAGATGCTGCCAGTAGCACATTTGAGCACTTATTGTAATTGTAATTGTTATGTCAATAACATGCTTTTTTTCATTTCTTCCGCAGGGGCCTCCGTGACCGAGTGGTTAAGACACCACGCTGCTAATCGCTTTAGAGCGTAGGAGGCTTGTCAGGTTCGACTCCCGCTGGCTCCATTGCACACTCTTTATGGAGCTCCCGGATGTAAAAATTCTCTGTGTTGTAAATTTCATTGTGCTATCTCGTCCCTGTATATAGAGCTGTGCAAGGTGACGTCATGAACAGGTTTTTGCTGCTGTTGTAGAACAGCTATCGCTACCTTTATCAATGCTTTTTCAATTTGTATGTCCTACAGCTATTTTCATTGTTCTGCGGTAAAAGTTACGCGATGTGAACTGCTCTATCGACAATGACTTATAAGCGGGCCTTGTTGTCAAGCACACAAGTCTGATGTATGTGTCCAATAAAACAAACAAACAAACATTTCTTTCTGGCTTTTCGCCACAACTTTTCATTTCCGACTCACATTGCTATACCAAAATTGCTTCTTTATGTGTTCTTTACCTTCCCTTACAGTTTGGTCCATGAATTCGGGGACACGTATAAAATGCAAATGGGAATTTCGTTTCGGTTGCTTATAACTTATGAATCCTGCAGAATGGATTTTACAGTTTGGTCCATGAATTCGGGGACACGTATAAAATGCAAATGGGAATCTCGTTTCGGTTGCTTATAACTTATGAATCCTGCAGAATGGATTTCGATGGAACTTACGTTGTTAGTTAGATAATTTTTCAAAGGAGGTTTTAGTATATAACATATTGTTTGACGTTGTATAGGTATAGAAATATTGAGGAATACTTCTCTAACCAGATGAACTAAATCATGAAAGATTTGCCTTTTTAAAAAGTCCAACTTGTTGGATTTTGATTAAACTTGCAGTGTTAGATAATGTTTCAGGGAAGATCTTAGTACATAAACTGCTTATAACTTTTGAATCCTGCAGAATGGATTCCGATGGAACTTACGCTATCAGTTAGATAATTTTTTAAAGGAGGTTTTAGTATATAAAATATTGTTCTACTTTGCGTAGGTATAGAATTATTGAGGAAGTTCTCTAGTCAGATAAAACAAATCATGAAAAATTTACCTTTCTAAAAAGTCCAACTTGACGGATTTTGATTAAACTTGCAGTGTTAGATAATGTTTCAGGGAAGATTTTAGTACATAAACTGCTTATAACTTGAATCCTGCATAATGAATTTCGATGGAACTTACATTGTTAGTTAGATAATTTTTGAAAGGAGGTTTTAGTATATAACATATTGTTCCACTTTGCATAGATATAGAATTATTGAAGATGTTCTCTAATCACAGATGAACCAAATCATGAAAGATTTACCTTTTTAAAAAGTCCAACTTGACGGATTTTGATTGAACTTGCAGTGTTAGATAATGTATTAGGGAAGATTTTAGTACATAAAATATTGTTCTATGTGCTTAGTTATTGAATTATGGCGGAAAGCTATATAATCAAGTGAACCCAATCATGAAAAATTAGTCTTTTTAAAAGATTCTATTGAATGAATTTTGATGGAACTTGCACTGTTAGTTAGATAATTTTTTAGTATATAATATATCGTTCTACATTGCCAAGTTATAGAATTGCGGGATGAAAGTCTATAATCAGGTGAACCCGATTATGAAAAATTAGTCTTTTTAAAAAGTTCTACTGGACGGATTTTAATGAGACTTTCATTGTTAGTAATTGTTGTTGGTAATTTTTCAGGGATGGTTTTAGTATACTGCATATCTTTATATTCTTCTTTACCAAATCCTACAATAAATAATCAACTAAAATAGTTGGTACTAAATATAGCCCAAATTTTGTTTGACACTTTAGAAAATATAATAGCGCAATGGCGTTCGTATGGTTTTCAGCAATGCTGAAGGACATAGCATGCGTCAATAAATAAACACATAAAATGAAATAAAATAAATAAAACATAAATGTATTAAATATGTTGAATTCGGCACTTAAACAGTAAAATAAACATAATAAAAAAGGTTGCTGTAAATAACGATTTCTTCGGCTATTAAATGCTGGCATGAGGCTGGTATAAAAGCATAGCTTTTAATAAATTTCAAAACTTTATTTTAATTATCGGTATTCTTCGTGTAAAAATACTCTCTCGGTGTTGCTAGCGGGCAACTAAATATTATACAGGGTGATCAATTTAAAAGAGTACCCGTTTGTTTTTTGTATTATCCACATCTATAGTATATGTAGCAAGACTTTCAACATCATAACTTATTTAATATGTCTATATTTAATGTGCAGGTATCGGTTTTTTTTTCATTTTCTAAATGCGAAAACTCGTTTTTAAAACTTAAATTCGCGTGAACATCATTAGTAACTTTTAATCCGATATTCTGCGCAAATGATTTGAGTAAATCGTCTGCTTCTTACAACGTATGTGGGGTTTTATATCAAAGATAGGGTTTTCCAGAGAAGTCCTGCAAACATAGATCAATTAAAATAAATCATAACTGAAGAAATCTCGTCAATAACACCAACAATGTTGCGAAGTGTGTCAAAAAATTTGGTTCGACGTTTTCATGTTTGCATTCAAAGTGGTGGCGAACATTTTCAACATTTGCTGTAAGGAATAATAATGTTAAAAAAAAAAAAAAAAAAAAAAAAAAAATAAATTATGTTTTTTAAAAATACAAACACACCTTACAAATACACATTTATTTATTTATTCGAATTTTAATTGAAATATCCATATCTGCATATGATTCATTGAAGCTTTTATTAGAAAAAGTAAACATAAATGTAATTCGAGATAGAGATTAAAACATCTTATTGCGCAAAAGACATCCGATAATTTTTGGATGAGATTCAACTTGGACATTTGACAAGATGGCAGAATGTATATATCATTTCTCGCATGTCATATATCTGGTACATTCCAAATAAATTTTTGCATACAGCATTGGCTACATTTGGGTCCAATATTGGATAATAATTTACTAATGTTCTAGCCTTTATATCTTGGAAATAAAGTCAATAAGGCCTGTATAATGCTCTATTTCTTTGTCTCTCTCTCAGCCCCACCAGTGGTCGAGAGGTTCTGCTCTCGAAGCTGGCAGAGGGGAGGTGCTGGGTTCGAGCCCAATCGCACCCGCCGGCCTAACCATTCGGAGTTTTCGTGGTTTTCTTCGAACCTTGGACCATGTGTAAATACGGGTTACGTTCCCTTAGAAAGACCCCCGCGAAGGGCACTCTCCCCCGGGCCTATATCCCTCGAGTAGATAATCGGCCGTCAAAAATCAACCCAACTCTCTCTCGCTCTTTTTTTTTTTAAATGTAATACAGCCTAAGTATTTTGAGTGACTTCTCATATACAGTAATTTATTTATTTTAATCTTTATTGAAAAAAATAATATCTATGTTAAGAGCGGACCCAAGGGGCGGGTAAAAACGGCCATACAGCCCCCCCCCCCCCCCGCCCATACACATAGCAATTTGAAGTAGCAATTTTTAAGAAACAACACATGTATACGCAATCAGGGTTCCTACACAATTCTCGTAAAAAAATTCCCTGACTTTTCCAGGTTTTCCCTGACCTTATTCAAAAATTTCCCTGACCTTTCTCAGTAAAAAATTGGCTTATATATTGTTGTAAAACCCTCCACAATGGACTTTAATCTAGATAAATGCTAGAAAAAAGTATGTGCTGTATGAATTTCTGCTTTTTTAATTATTTTTCATATTGTTATATTGTTTGCAGAAATTTTATATAAAAATTTTAGTTTGGATGAATATTTAATTCAACATTTCTTTATGTACGACGATAATAGAAATTCTGATGGAAGTAGTACATCAAAAATTCCCTGACTTTTCCCTGACCTTTTCAAATATTTAAAAAATTCCCTGACATTTCCCTGACTTTTTGCCTAAAATTTCAAATTCCCTGACTTTTCCCTGTTTTCCAGGTTTTCCCTGACCCGTAGGAACCCTGGCAATCATATTGAAACAGCTTCAAAACTTGATCTCATTCTAGGATGAGATTGTAGTCAAGGAGTGTTTGTGTAAGTTTGTGTGTGTGTGTATGGGGGAGGTGGGGGTGGGGGTTATACGATTCAAACCTCCATGAAATTGTACAGAGCTATGTTTATTTAAATTACATCTTTTTAAGATTCTTTTCCCAAACAGAAGAAAAAAAGGCTAAATAATTGGAAAACTTCAAGCACATCCACCGCCCCCCCCCCCCCCCAAAAAAAAACATTCCAAGGCGCATCTAAGGTTATATTAAAATTAATTTTGAATAAGGGAAACTTTTTTCTAGCTAATGCGGTCCTGATATTTTCATTACGACATGCTTTTACATTTCTTTTCTTTTCTTTTCTGTTATTTCTACTTATTTTTTACTATTTCAGTACTAAAAATTAGATTATTTTTAAAAAAATATATTTTCCTGTGTGATATATACATAACCTAAAGCCAGAAAATTTGGTGTATTTCAGTATGAGTTCGTAATTTTATTTTAGCATTTATTTTTCTCATTCTTCATTGTATTACTTTTAAATTTCTTTTTTTTTTCTTTTTTTCTTTCTTTTTTTTTTCTTTTTCTTTTTTTTTTTTTTTTTAAAGAAAGAAAGAAAGAAACTCAAACAGTTTGATTTTTATTTTTCAAGATATACTATACTTTTATCTTTTGCATGAAAAACTTGTAGTTTACCATTAATTATGATTGAAAACATAAAAAAGAAAAGAAGGTAAATCAAGAAAAAGTAAAAAGAAAGCGTAATAAAAAACCAAAATGAAAGGAAAAAAAATCAGTTTAAAAGCTAACTTTAAATGTTTAAAAACAATTTTACCTGATCGTCTGCAGTAAAAGTGAAATTAAAAAAATCATACATTGCATAGTTTTGAGAAATTGTACAGAAGCCAATTAAAAATTATTTTTTACCACCATTTCGGTAAAAAAAATCATAACAGATAAATTACCCCCCCCCCAAAAGACGCATAACAAGAGCAAGCATCCTTTTGCACAAAAAAAAAAAAGTGTATAATCAAATGCTAAACAGAAGATTTCCAAGCGATACATCGCCAAAGCTAGCTCCACCACCGAATTTCATCGATACTACTGCCATCTACTAGAACTTTTCTTCAACGCCAGTCTCGCCGTATAATTTCAGAAGAATCATAAACTCTCCCAGTCAGGAACCAATTTTACATTTCCCTGTTTTCGACCTTGGTTAACGAAACAGTATGTTCTTAAAACATATTCTCGGAGGCTGATAGAGAAAAAGAAAAAAGTAAAAGTAAATAATAAAAAGTAAAAAATAAAAAATCCGAGACTTATTGAATAACCTTCCTGATTATTCATGCATTGATAATCAGTTTTACGTCGAGGGTAATTAAGAATTAATATATGATTTTAGGAAACTTGAGATCAGCCACGTATGTTCGTCAAGGTTGTGCTGAGCAGGTGACATAATTCTAAAGCGATTTATTTCAGTACGGAACAGAGAATGAAGAAAAATGTCAAAGAATTTGTAAAAAAAAAAAAAAAAAAAAAAAAAAACCGATTATTTATTGAATCGATCTTTTCATTTCTGTTTGAGGTTTTACTTGTTTAAAAGATTCTTACTTTGGTTAGGGGCCGTTCAAATATTACGTAAGCACCTAAGGGTGGGGGGGGAGGGGTTAGCGATTTGCTTATTTTTGCTGACAAGGGGAGAGGGGGAAGTAAAAAATTGTCAAAAACATGCTTACGTAATATTTGAACAGCCCCTTATTTATTTATGAAATTATATTTAAAGTAAACGAAACTTGGGGAAGATTTTTTCTCAAATTGTGAATTGCTTTTCTTATTCGAATTGGATAATCCATGTGTAGATGTGTAGATTTGTAGCTTTTATTTTATTTCTTAATATTAATATTATTGTTATTATTTATTTTTTTACTGTCGTATTAGGAAATATTACGGAAAAGTGTTGGGATATATCAGAAATTTTCTTATTCATAAATGTTAACTTTTTTATTTGTGGTCTTAACAAAAAAAAAAAAAAAAAAAAAAAAAATCATATTTAAAATTTTAATATTGCAGTGGCGTAGTCATCAAAATCTTGAGCTGGAAGAGTGTTCTAAACGGTAATTATTCAGGAACTTACAATTTTTAAGAATAATTAATGATCGAACTTAATTGCTGTGAAAAATATTTTTGGTGCTATGTTTTAACTTTTAAATATGCCCTCCTTTTTCCTTCACTGTGTTAGGGGTCAATATCTGAAAATTGGACAATTTGCGCCCACTGCCAATTATATTTCATTAATTATACTAAAACCAAAAACTGAAAAATGTAATATATTGTAACATTTGTTATAACAATTGCCAATGATAAATGGACATATAATGATGTATAAATAATTAGTTTTAAGCTTTAAACAAGCGAAATCATCATTTCAGTCCCTGTCCCCAGGTACAAATATCCAATATTAATTGTATGCTGTAAACAGTTCTATAAATATTATTAACTTTTGCTATTACATATTTATAGCTATATATATATACAGTATGGGAAAATATAATTATCCTTTATTAGTATAGAATGTATGGTAAAATATTGTAGTAAATATATTTGTCCCTGAGGTTGACCATCATCTCAGTCCCTCTAAACACACATTTACGTTAACAGGTACTAGGAGGCGCTGGCAGAATCATTTCCATTGCAATAGCAACTACAGTTCAACTAGCCACCATGGATGAAGGTAAGTTGTTTTTCTCTTTGTTTCATATTTAGAAATAGTTTTTGTTCTGAATAGGGATGAATATTTTTTTATAGCATCCTTCATGTCCCCCTATTTAACTTTTTATTTATAAACGAAAAGTTTATTGCAACTTTATTTACGTAACATACAAATGTCACATGGCATATTTAATAATTTACATGTGGGTAAAATGATTCAACAAAATGGCTGTGCAGCTTTTAAGACAAAAAAATTACCTCAGTCCCAATTATTAAACCCTGATTTTGATGTTAACCAGGGTTGCAAAAAAGCCGGCTAAAATTAAAAAAAGCCAGGCCAGCGGCTTTTATTGGTTTTAACCGGCTTTTTTTGGCCAAAATTGGCCTTTTTTGGCCATAATTGGCTTTTATACAATGAAGCATTGTAATTATAAACTACACATTTTAAAGTGTTTTTAATTAGTTTTAATGACATTTAATTGATTTAGAGTTTAATAAGTAACCCAATTTCTCAATAATGAGGACATTAATACTGGAAAAAAACTTAGATGATTTTGCTAGTGATTTGTAGTCAGAATTGCAAATATGTCAGCTAAATTTTAAAAGGGCCATACAACTGCCAATTTTTTTCATTTTTACTGCTTTATAAAATTAAAGAGGACAATTATTATTTAGTTACATCTTTTATTACTTAATTTTAAGAGCTACTAATATACAAGTCTTATTTTATTTCTAGTAAACATTTAAAATTACACATAGTCATATTAATAAAAACACCATTTCTCACTATTAAAAACATTATGAATAGCATATGCATGAATATGCTTAGCAACAAGCTTTTCAAAATTTTATTTAGATTTTTTTTTTTCTTGTTTAAATGCTCTATTTTTTTATACACTTATGTACTACTCTCCTCAAATATTACATCTTTTTCTAATTTCTCTTTTAACATTTATAACTTAATCTTTCCATATGGACACATAAGAATGTTTCCATTTTGATGTGCTACATTTTGCAATAAAATATAATCTTTAAAATGTGTAGTATATGTTGAGCTATGTAATATAGAATTTCAAAACACCAGTTTGGATCCTAACTTATATTCTTTTCAATGTTTATATATATTTTTTCAGACATAATGCCTTCTAAAAGTTATAAAAACTTATTTATTTGACAAAATTTAATAGAAATCTATAATTTTTTTTAGTAGAAAATATTTATAAATGTATTAAAAATTAATTGATCCAAATTTAAAACGAATTAACTATAAACCAACTTTTAAAAATAAAAATCGGCTTTTTTCAATAAAAGCCGGCTTTTTTTAAGTGGTTAAAACCAAAAAAAGCCGGCAACCCTGATGTTAACAGACACTTTCTTCTAAAAAAGTTTATCCTACGCATGAAATATAGATCCTTGAACTCAAAACACTACAACATTTAAATGACAAAACATGTATCATAGTAAAAAATTGTATGTGGTAGTTGGTACATGCATTTGAGAAAAATACAAAATTTGGAACGAAATTGTTTTCAGATATTGACCCTTAGGGAAATCTGTCCATTTTTAACCTTTTCCAACATAGTTGAAAAGTGTTTATGAATTCGATTAGTCTGGCGGACTGTCTGTCCACTAACTTCCACAAATATACTCGGATTGCCATGCGATCAAACAATATACAGTAAAACCTCTCTAAAACTCTCACCCACGTTCCATTCTAATAAAAATTGGTCGCTCCGAGAGGTGGTCTCTTAATGGAGGTTATGTTTAAATCTAGATTTCAACTGTTGAAAAAAGGTAACAATTAAGGTTACTAAAATTTATTTTTCACATTAGGAAAAAATATGAAGATTTAAGTATCAAAACAAAAGTTAATTACATAAGTTAATTACTGCAGAGTTTAAAAAATGAATACATTGACGTTTGCTCTGCTTTTAAGGTTTTATCTTTTATAACTTTTATTTAAACGTCTTTCGAAGAAAGTAAATGCAATTTTTTTTTTTTTTTTTTTTTTTTTTTTTTTTGGACGGCGATAAATTAAATAATGACGATTTCATTAATTTATCTATTTCTTTGAGAGTTTCCTGGCAAAATAAGGCAGGGGAGTCGACCGACCGTCATTTTTAATTGGTCGTCAGAGTTAAATTCATTGCCTAAAAAGGCACAAAGAGTTTAAAATACTAAACTCAGGGGCCTCGCTAAGGGTGTGGGGAGCCTACCCCCCCCCCCACACCTCCAAAAAAAAAAAAAAAAAACTTTTGCCAATGTTGCTACACTTGGCAAATTTGTTTGAAACTTTAAAAAATAACTATAATACATTTTCTATTTCTAATAGATTTGGCAAAAGTTACAAATCTAATTGGGAATATTATTAAACTTTTTACAAATAAGAACTATATTACATTTTTTTAATTGTGGTAACTTGGCAAAATTATAAAACTAGTTGGCAAATACTGAAATTTGACTTGGCAATTTAAGGTCCTCCCCCCCCACGAAGAAAAAGTCTTAGCGATGGCGCTGACTGAACTTATAGTTTAGAAGTTTGATGAATAATGCGCTCTCCGGAATTATTTTTCTAATAAAACCTTCTTCAAGCGACCAGGTAAAAACGGAATTTTCTTCAAAGAAATGGGTCGCTCATGGAGGGAGTTCAACAGAGATGGCCTCTGAATGGAGGTAAAATTAGTATCGAGCCTATGAGAATAATACCGTTCCATGAAAAAATAATCGTTCAAGGAGGTGGTCGCACAGGGTGGTTTCACTGTATGTTATTGTGGATTACTATGGCAGGCTCGATATTGAAAATGAAGTGTGTAGCGTTTACAGTTCGTTTACAGGGACAATCAAAAGAATTCCGTTACATTATGGTCTATATTAGAAAATCGTTGGCAATGTATTTTAAGGATGTTACACTATTTCAATATTATTTAAATTGATATAGAATACTGAGGTGCATTACGGGATACATACTGTAGAATAGTATGCGAATAGGGCTGATTGCTCATTTACAGGTGCACACAATAGAATTCGGTTACAATACTGTCTATGAGCGCAGGGCCGAAACTAGCTTTTGTTTCACCCGGGGTAAACATGGATTTTGGCGCCCCCCCGCCTCCCTTCCTCCACAAAGTAAATTCACAAAGAGAATTTGTAAGTTTGTAATAGCCGATTTATTTTAAAATTTAAAATGCGTAATAATAAAATGTGTAATATGGCAACGCATAATAAGCATTGTCAAATATTTATTTCATTTGCCCAGATTTTACTTCACTTGAAGTATTACAAATTATTACAATTAAATTACTGTTATCTAGAAAAACATTAGTCAGCCATTTTGCGCGATAAGAAGCATAGCATGGTATGTTTGGATTAGGAGAATGGAAATAGCCTAAAAGAATGGCTTCTTTTTTTCTAATTCATTTGCTGTGTTCTGTTGCAGACGAATCTTTTTATCTATTTGACAATTTTAATACACTTGGCTTAGTTTTTCTTTTGAATTTTTCCAGTTAGAAGATATTTTTATTAAAATTTTATATACGTTTTTCTATATATGTTACTATATATGATTTTCTATATATGTTTCTATATATGTTCTATATATGTTTTTTCATATATGTTATCTATAACACGACAAACTAAATCTTTATCTGGCACCCCTTTGCCTTCTGATGTGGTGGCCGGGGCGCACGCCCCCTCCCCTCCCCCTTAGTTTCGGTTCTGTATGAGCGATTATTATTGGAAGCGTTTTTTCAATTATGGTATGCGTTTTTAAATTTGACTAATTTTTTGCATATTACTTGGTGTGTATAAAATCCTGTATAAATCATACAGGGTTGCATAAAAAAATGCACGTACATCGAGCACGTTTTCGCTTATCGACAGAAATTGCTCAAGGAAATTTTCAGCTTTGTTATATACATAAATCATATAATGCAGGGCTGTACAAAAGAATTCCGATAGCTTTCCGACTACGGGTAGTAAATGCTGAAATTGGGTTTACAAATGTATTATACGTTTTTCAAATTGTTTAGTTAGAGATGATCACCTTTCACCTTATTAAAGGTGAAATTTTGTTACAGTATTCTGAATGCGTTGGAAAGTTTTTATAATCTATGATTGACGCCTTATTTTTCTTTCATATGCTAGGTTAGCTTAATAATACCATTAGATGCATTTTGCGCTGAATATTTTAAAACATTTTACTTTATAACAAAATAAGTTTTTTTCACTCGTTCAGTGTTGAATGCAGGGGGTGTCCAGGGTTCCGGCCCAAGGGGCCCGGTTCAAATCAAACAATAAGAAAACCATTAATCATTCTCCCCCACCTCGCATCGGGAGAAAAACTAATCCTTTCTTTGAAATCGTGGATTTGCCTCGGGATGATCCATATAAGCATCCATTTTGTTGCCTGGATGGAGTGGAATTGGGTTTTTTAATTTATGTATCAGGTACACTTATGGGCACGCACATGTTCAAGAAATATGCGCCAATTCAGCTAATGTGTTAGTACTACGTATGCTTCTCTAATAAAAGGGACTCATTCTGTAATCTTTCTGAGAGAATTTTTTTTTCTTTTCTGATACTTTTTCTTTGTAAATAACTATATGCGTTAACTAAGTGCTATCTATTTTCATATGGTGACAAATTTCATAAATAAATGGTACACTATCAAGTAAATCTGAAGATATTAAAGTGCAGTCGAACAAAAGAAAGAAAGAAGGAAAGAGATACATTTTAATCACCCCATTGTACAATAAAAAAAAAAGGAATAGGCAGTTTTCTAGTTCCGATTCTTTAAACAACACAGACTTCATTGGTGTCAGATCTTTAATCATACAATAGTCAATTATTTGTTACTATATAAGCTTTTAAAAGCACAAAGGCTGTTTGCTCTTTTCCAAAATGCATTTCAGTTGAAAGTGGAATAATCTGGAAGCACTTTTAAGCAAATGTCAACTTCATGTCATTCATCGGATTGTTCCGACAACCTCTCAATGTGGCAAATATTGCTGTCGTTAGTTTATTGACACGCGATTAATAAATAGCGACTTATAAGCTTACAAAGGGTTTCAAATGCTTTTCTTGGAGAATATAGCAAAAACAAAATTTCACTTCCGGCTGTAAATTCTTAAATCTATAACCTAAATACCCCAAGAAAAAAAAAAATGCTAATTAAAAAAGCAATACATTTCTTTAAAATGTACTTCAAAACAGTAATGTGGCATGAATTGCCAAATATAATAAGGAAGGGTGAAACGAAGTTAATTTTCTCTCTATATACATGAAATATTTTTTAGATAAAAAAAAATTGATTCAGTTGATTTTTGATTCAGTTATCTGTACATAAATTTACACTCGTACAAATCTGTATAAATCATGTATTCTTCTACATTAACAACATTCATTTGTCACGTATTTTTTAGTCACCGTAAGTACGTCTTTAAAAAACTAAAAATATGTGATTTTTTTTTTTTTTTCAATGCAGATGCAATCTTCTGTTAAGCATGCGATAATAAAACATATATATTGATTAAGCACGTTTTAGTCGAATATAGTTTAATTGAATATTCTGTATCATATAAATATATCAAACTGTAATGCTAAAATAATCTGTATCATATAAATATAACATAAACTATAACGCTAAAGTTTTATTATTTTCATAATAATGCAGTACTTAGCATTATATGCTAAATAATTAGTATGAAAATAATTAAGAGCACAAGCGAAAACTGATAAAAGTGAAAACGAAGTATTTTTTTCAAACTCAGTTTAGAACTTAAAATTTTGAAACGAAAAAACTCATAGATTAAATCAACAATTCAGTGTGTAAACCAAACATTTCAACTAGAGATCGACCGAAAATTCGGTTTCGTTCTCGTTTTTGGCTCAAAATCTAAGTTTCGTTTTCGGCGAAAATGTTGCCAAAAATTCGGCCTCACCGAAACTCGTCCGAAATTATTTTTATTCCAAAAAGTCTCGTTTCTTCCTTTGGAAATTTTCAATATAACTCATTGATTTGAGCTGTATCGGCTCAAATGAGACACTCTTTATTTATTCCTGTGTATTTCACTGTTTATAATTATCAGTCATGACTGACTCAACATGTGAAATAAATTATAAAGCAAGTAATACATGCATGACTAAACTTTGAAGACGCTTTTCACAAGCTCATTAAAAGCTGCAGACTTAACAGTAATAGATTTGAAACCGCAGAAGTGTTTCGAATACCCGTTGAATATAGTATAACGGAATAATATTACTATATTACAGTATAACAGATTATCATTTACAAAAATCTTTGTAAAAGGTAAATCGAGGTATGTATACCTAAAACATTTTTTAATTAGATGAAATTTATATAATTAGAGACTGATTTAATTATATTTTATTTTATATGAAAATAAAAAGTTTTGGCCAGAGGCACAGAGAGCCAACTATGGCCATACGTATAATAATTACACGTATAATACACTTAAAAGTTAACACTTTCAAAACACTAAATAAAATTCTAAAAGTCTAAAACTTGCAAGTTTCAGCCACCCTGTGGCCATCATCAGGGTCTTACTTCAGTTAAAAAGAGAAAAATACTTATTAGTTTGTAGAATTCAAAAGTTTACTTTTGAAACTTGTAGGTTTTAGACTTTTAGAATTGTATTTAATGTTTTGAAAGTGTTAACTTTTAAGTGTATTATACGTCTTTTAATAAATCTTTTTAATTATATTTGTGCGTTAATTTCAAAACATAATAATCCTTCAATTTATTCAATTACACATATAATTAATCAATAATTATGTATGTATTAATTACTTTAAAATAAATAGGACATTTTCGTTTTCGGCCGAAAATAGTAAGATTACCAAAGTTCGGTTTCAGTTTTTGTTTCGGTCTTAAAAACTCGTTTCGGTCAATCCTTAATTTCAACTAATATGTATAAAATTCAAATTGGATACTTGCTGAGACAGTCATAAATACGTTTTTATTATTAACAACACAAAACTGGCAAGCGCGTTTTTATAAAAAAAAAAAAAATTACGAAATCTAATAGCGTTTTTCTTTTTTTTATAAAGGCAAACAAAGTGACAGAAAAGGGTGTCACAGTTGGCGATTTGAACGGAAGTTACCAAAAAAGTTGTTATAAGAGAGTAAACACCTGTAACTCGATTAAGTATACTTTTTGAAAAATGAAAAATAAAATTCGATTCCAAATCACTTGCATTCCTGCCCAGTTTCACGTTTTTACGTTAAAAGAAAGTCTGTGAATGTGCCGGAAAACCATTAGTTTAAAAACACCTTGATTCTTAAAAGTAAAAGCAAAATGTAGATATTGCTTGCCTGCGCATTTTAAAACGTCTTTTATAAACCGACTAGAGGTCTGCCCGGGCTTGGCCCGAGGCCTGTACCCTGCCCGGCGGAATGAAGGCGAATTTTCAAACGGGCCGGGCCGGCAGAATTAGGACAATTTTTTCAACGGGCCGGGCCAGCAGACAAAATAAACGGGCCGGCCCAGGCCGGCAAAAAAATTGAACGGGCCTGCAGGGTCAGGCCGGGTCGATAAAAAAAATTAATCGGGACTATCCGCCCGATATAAGAATTCAACTGAAGCAGATAAAATAAGAGCCATTTTCAATTAATATGATTTTCTCGAGAAGTATAAATGTGCATCACGAGCCGATGCGAGTTTAACAACATCAATACAGAAATATAACATGTCCATCGTTGAGATCGGCATCGTACAGTTACTAGATGTCTGACTCCGGGTTTAATTTTTCTCAGCAGACTCGTGCCGGGACGAAACTGGTCTTAATCGATCTCAGGATGTGTAGGATAGGCATTATGTTTTGTAAAATTATTAATAGTGATAATGAACTTCTGTTAAGGGTGTTCTTAAATCCAAAAGGACAACTTTCTGACATAAGTTTTAATTTATTTTTGCTCGAAAATGCATGAAACAAGCTGGTGTTGTTGTTCAAAAACTAAGTAATTGAGCTGGTTTTTTCATTTTTTTGCAAACGCAATAGATCTTTCAGAAAAGAGTGTCAAAGTGGGCGTTTTGAACCGAATTTCCGCGCGAAGGGAGAAAGAGCACTCAAGAGCGGGCGAAAAACGTTTTTGTCACGTGATCGAATTCGCTTATAACTCAATAGGTAATTGATTGATCAAAAAATGGAAAAAACAGTTCAATTCCAAATCGCTTTCATGGCCAGGCTTTCCAATTTTTTATCTTTCCGTTAAAAAATGGAATTGTAAATATGTCAAAACCTTTTGCGCTTGTTGAGGAGAGCAGTTAAGAATAGCCTTAACAGTATCTTTGGAAATATACCTTGAGGTGGTTCTCATAGTCACTGCTCAACAATGCGAAACTTTTAGACACATTTTCTGACTCATTTTTAACTATATAGGCATAAAATTGACAAGCCTGATTATTGAAGGCATTTGGAAACGAATAGCTTTCTCCATACTTGATAAATTATAGAGATAAGGGAGATTCTTGTCACGTTTTTCTCTTTTCCTGTGCTATCGCTTGCGGAAATTCGATTCAAAACGCTAACTTTGGCAGTATTTTCAGAAAGATATATTGCTTTTATTTATTAAAAAAAAAACGACATTTACATAGTTTCTGAATAAGAATACCTGACAATCTTACGCGTTTCCAAAAAGAAACGAATTCATAAATGTGTCGAAATGTAGCTCCTTCGGATTTGAGAAAAGCCTTAAAAATGAGAGAAATATTTACACAAATCTTACTTTTTATTATACAGCTTCAAAAATTATCATGTTTTTAATCCTTTATTCTGAACTACATTAATCTTTTAATGAATCCTTATTTGAATTTTGAAATGTCAGTAGAGACGATGACTAAAACACTGTAAGTAATCGTTAATGTTTACTGTTATGTGTTTTCTGTTTTGCGAACACATAGTAATCTAAAATATACTGTAAGATGTTCCTATAAATATGTATGTAGTATTCATTAAAAGAATCTTAATTGTATGTCGAGAAAAACGGACTTTTTTGTAGAAACTGAGTCGGGCCAAACTTCCAATTTTTATACCGGGCCGGGAAAAGATAGCTTTCGTTCGGGCCGGGCCTGGAAATTCCGACCCGTGCAGACCTCTAAAAACCGACTGGAGTAAAATGTAAAAAAAATATATATATCTTTTTCAATTGTTGCTATTTGAACATGTGTGCGTATCTATCGGTTCGGTCCCTTCCTAATAAATAACTAAATAATTGTCAAATGTTAACTGTAATTTCTTCCAGCCAATTCTAATAAGCTCCTTGAAAAGCTAAGAAGGAATTAATTCTTAAAAATCAATGATGGTTTTAGAAAAATAAAAGTTCCCTTAGATTAAAAAAAAAATTTTTTTTTTTTTTTTTTCGAGTAAAAGAAAATTTTCTTTATTTATTTTAATTCACCGACAAAAATACAAAATTTAAAGTTTTATTAATTGAACAAGTTCTTAAAAAGTTTTTCTCTTAAATAATAATTCAAAGTTGTTTTTTTTTTTTTTTTTTTTTTTTTATGTATCAGAGGCTGTGCCCTTTACGAGCTAAGTCCTCAAAACCCTGTCCAAATCTCGCCGGATTGTTAAACATGGTAATTTGAGTTGTTTCAAAAATTAAAATCTGATTATAGTAGATTGAAGGATATTCCACAAATGAAAATGTAGTCATATTTAAAGGAATATTGTAACACATGAAATTGGCAGGTGTTTTCATGCAGATACTATGCGATCGAGTGTTTTCCATTTTTTAATAAAAGCAAAAGATCATTCATAAAATACTGTCAAAGGAAAACCTGTCGTCACGTGGAAAAAATCGCTTATAAATACATAAGTAACACATTGATCAACGATTAGTAAACACTATTCGATGCCAAATCGCTTCAGTAGTCATGCCTGCAAACGTCATGCTTTTGCATTTAAAAATATGTTCATAAATATTTAAAAACTCCATGTTGTCGGAGGGACATATTTCTTTGATAAAGTCCTTAAAAGATGACATAATCTTAGATTTCAGATTAGTTCGGATGATGAAACTGACACCATTTTCAAAAGAAAAGATCATTTTCATATATGGAACAAGTCATGATATGACTGTGTGATTGCGTCAGTATAATGTCATATTCAATAAACTTTAGCTTGCATTTAAAGTTCCCAAATTTTATTAGTTTATTTCTAAATTTCTTTTCTTCTATCCCTTGAAATCAAAATTAAGCAATAAAACTAAAATCTGAAACATTTAAAAATAATTGATGGATATGATGCACTAATCTTAAACGCACAGACAATTCTGTTGGTGAAAATGACATAAATTCCAAAAAGAAAAAATGCCTTTTCATCCAAAAAAAAAAAAAAAAAATGTACATCAGCACAGATTGTTTAGAACAATATTTTAATTAAAATTATATTATATAATTTTCATATTCCATTATAACGAAGTCTTTTTAAAGAAATGTACTTGATAAAACCTCTCAAAAAGAAAAAAAAAAAAAAAAAAAAAAAAAAAAGCAATTTAACAAATTACAACGACCGTTTGGAAAATGAATTTTTCGAAGGCTAAAATTTAAGACATAAAAAATCGCACGGAGTTGATCATACATTACGTACGCCATGAATTAAACATTCACATTCCTGGACCCATCATGAACAAATTTTAAAAGAAATTTCAGTTTTACAATTTTCAGTACTGTAAATGTTTAAACTTCTACGGAGCTGGTCATACATTACGTACGCCATGAATTAAACATTAATAGTGTTATTACACATAAAAATTGCAAGCGACAAAAATCGCCTGCGACTCGTCAGATTTCGTGAAACTTATGTATTATCCACTTGAAACTTACGCATTATCCAAGCATTTCATTGGCTGTTCGGGAAAAGGCTTTTCCATCGTCCGATTTCCAAGAAATCTGACGACCCATTTTAAATGAAATTTCATTCTTAAACTTCTAAACATCCCACAATATTACTTTTTACACCGTCGTATAGAGAAAAAAATGTACTTTTAAATGTAATTTGTTTGGAAGCTGTATCTCAATTTGTTTCTGAGTTATTAAATTTTTTTTTCTAGTTTTTATTACTTTTTTGTCCTAGTAGCAACAGAAGTATCCATCTCTGTTGAAAGTAAAGGCAAATTACAGATTACTGTATAGACCAATCAGAAAACGAATAAAATACCTGATTCAACCAATAAAAAACTCCAGATGTGCTTTTGATTTCCTACCCTGACGAGGACAATAACCATTTTTCAAAATAGTTAAAAAAAAAAAAAAAAAAACTTCTCGGATCGTAATTTTTGCAAAAACTTTGTGGCAGAGTTTAAATGAAACGGAACAAAAAGCTAAAATATCGTTTTTTTTTTTTTTTTTTTTTTTTTTAAAGAAACACTACAGCAAGGAGTGATAGTTAATGTTAAACCTATGGGAGCTTCTTTTCGTAATTTCTGTAAAAACATTGTGGCAGAGTTTTAATGAAACGAAAAAAAAAGGCTAAAATATATGCTTAAAAAAGAGCGAAACATTACAGACACAGTTTTTTTTTACTTCAAGAACTTTTTTAAATTATTGTATTCCATTATAATGTAGTATTTTTAAAGAAATGTAGTATTTGATAAAAGTAGTATTTGATAAAAGTTCTCAACAAAAAAGAGAAAAAAAAAATACTTCACCAGGCTACAAAATGGATGCCCTGATATATCCCTGCAGATTAATCGAATGCGTTAATCCAAAGAGGAAAGCTCCCCGTTCCTTCACTTGACAGCCCGACACCACCCATCTTGACCTTTGAGGGGAGAGAGCGAGCAGCGTGGGTTTCCACGGGTGTCCAGGAGGGGGGGGGGGGGCATCCCGCCCGCAGAGCAATGAGATGTCCCCCCCGGAAGATTTGAGATTTTGTGTTTCCAATGGTCAACAAATAAAAATTAAATTAAAAAAAAAAACCGACTGCGTAAAAAACGAACTAATTATTTCTCATCAATGTGAAACTATTTTATATATTACTTACCTATTTTTTTTTTATTTACTTGCATTGATGACTTTTAAGTTGGGCTTAATTGTTAGTTCCTATCTATAAACACTGTTTTGATGAAGCCTATAGATGTCTAGGAAGGTTAGAGTTGCAGCAAAGCTAGGGATTCTACTTACACAACTTCCAGGTTGTGTAATATTTAAACGGAGCTTCTGACAGTAAAATAGTCAATGAAACATCGTCTTCATTTGAAAGACCTATCCAGATGATACGCTACTCAATAGGGTGCGTAAATTTTTTTTCGTCTCTACCGCCATTTTGTATTTTACGGCCACCTTTTTGAATTTATAACCTGCCCTATAACCATCGGACGGTTAAGACAAATCGATAGAGACCTCATTCATTAAAATCCATCCAGACGTTGGGATTTTTCGGGGATATAAAGAAATTCACATACCCATATACGCGTGAAACACATAACCCTTCTTGGCAGTCGGGTAAAAAGTACAATTTCCACCCCGAACTCTATAATATCCCCCACCCCCGGAGTCACAGAAATCCCTCCCGGAGAAATGTATCTGAATTTAACACTGCACTCGTTGACTTATTATGTCACATGATTGCTTTGCTTTATCTGTTATTATTAAAACCGTACACTATTTCACCCAATTTTACAAACGTGTGGAACATGCAATGTAAGGAAATAAATTAATTGTAATAGTAATTGGTAAATGAAATGAAGAAAGAAATTCTAAAACAAATCTAGTGATTGGTAAATCACACCAAGATAAAATTGCCAATTTTTGAAGAAAGGGACAGAACAGCCTCGGAATGAAAAGTGACTAAAAAAATGTCAAAATATAATCGTAAAATTATTTCAGTTGTGTTGGATATTCTTTTATTTAAACTATTTTTTTTTTTTCCAACAGACGACCTTTTCTTAATCACTTAGCTTACAGAACATAGGAAGATTTGGAAAATTTTCGCGTTGGATTTTAAATCAGTAACAGATAGCTGCAAAGATGAAACAACTTCAGTGTTGTATTATGTATTTTTAAGCACAAATATTTAGGGACGTCAGGCAGCCCCTCCTACTTGTAAATACCTCTGTGGTTTAGGGTCTGTGGAGTTTATTTAAAGTTCTTTCTTGAACAACTGAGTTTATTTTTACATTGTCTGCAAATCCCTTTTCGCCCTTCGAAAGCCGCCTTATTTCAGAAATAGAGACTCAGTCTCCGAAATTTTGATATTTTCTGTTTGGCACTGTTCGTTAACCCAGATAGCATGAACATTAGCAGCAAGTTTGATTTTTTCTGACATTATCTTGCCGTGACAAATTTTGAATTGAGAAATTCGCAGCAAATTTCCCGCAAAGCATACCATCCTCCACTTGCATGAGTAGTTTGTTGTGAAACTGATGGCAAGACTGTCTTTAATTTACGAAAGTGACGAAAGCAAAAAAATCCCTCTGCTGAGAGAATAGACAATCAGCACATACGCAGAAATTTTATTCGGTTGGCACCGCTTTTTCTAAACGCTATACTTATCAAATACCAAAAAAGGCTCGTATTGAAGAGTACAAATATTACCTTAACTCGTTTATGGTGATGAAAACGGTGCATGCACCTTCTCAGGGTGCATGCGTTCGCATCAATAGACCTGATCAGGTTTATGGACCCATCCGAAGGGGTTAAACTTATAGTGTAACAGTTGTAAACAGATAATGGGGCATGGAAAGATTGCTACTTTGCAGTAAGTTTGCAGTATTTTTGATTACTTGTTTGCCGTTAATTTGCAATAAATTTGATACAGCATGAATTTAACTTGCACGACAAGTTAGCTGCACGTTCAAAGTGTGGTGACTTCGGCGTTTGCGTTATCTTGCTGCAGTCTTGTTATGAACCTTCAGTCTTGTCATGCTGAGCTTGCTGCAACTTTGCAGATTTTCAAAGCAAGACTGCTGTAAATTTTCTGCAAATTAAAAATGCTATCTGGGAAGGCGACGGCAACGGTGAGTGGTGGGTGGGTTGGAAGACCTCTGCTAATTAGCCAATCAGGCGTTCTGAGCGGCCGTACCAGGTCCTTTTCTTTCTTTTTTTCAAAATACTGACCAGTAACCTGAAAAAGTTAAAATATATCCGATAAGGCGGCGATCGGGATGTTGGTAGACTTGGAGACCGCTGCTAATTTAGCTCTAAATGGTAAGAAAGTAAGGCTGCGTTTAGTCCATCCTGTTTAGAAGTGGTCTAGAAAAAGCCATAAATTTGATCTTTGAAGAAAGCGGTAGCTCGGACTCTTGAACCGAGATGAATAAAAGGTTGCTAGTTTGGCATTTAATCGCAAATGTGATAAATATCCCCTTTTTCAAAGTACCAAAACACAAACAATATGCGATTATGATCTTTTTTCCGTTTCTGCCTAAAGTATATATCTTTAACTACATTATCCAGAAAAATAAATGTAAGTGTGTACCTAATTAATATTTAAATTTTAAATTTAAAAATTCATCTCGCTAATGCGTGATTAAATACTGCGTGCATGATAAAACTCTAAATTATACGTATAGAAAACAATTTTTGAACAAAATAGAATCATAACACACCTACTTCTAAATTAAAACCAAAACATACACAAAATGTTTTGTTTGAAATTTATTTTTAGCACACCCATGTTACTCGGAAACTATGGAACGTCAAAAGTTCAAATTGGCTGACTATTGACCCATATATTTACAGATTATTAACCATTCACAAGTACATTTAGGAAAAATGTATGGGGGCTAATTAAGTTACTTGAAAAAAAAAACAAATCTTTCCTTTGTATATCGTTTAGAAAGCTTTCGTAACGCAAAACTCAAAAATATATGTCTTTTAATTTTAGATATTATATTTTCTGAGATATTTAACTTTCCATGCTTAAAATGTTTATTTAAGGGGACAGTTCATCTCAAAATTGGTCAAAATGTTGATTGTTCTTTTTTAATATTAAATGAAAGCGCGTTTAATTGTGAATATTTTGACACCTCATTTTTACCCATACAGTAATTATATCGCGAGATATAGTAAATTTTGTTAATACAACCAGCGCATTTCCCCACACGAATGAAAACTTTAAACAGGGTTTTCTCCATGTTTTTTCTTCCCTTTCATGTTTACAAAATGCTAAGATATTTTTTTGTATTTTAGATAGAGATTTAAAAGTTTTACTACATATTCTTTATTATATATGTAATAAATCTGTGTATGGAATTAGCCTTCAGGTTTTTTGTTATTTTTTTAAAAATAAAAGTTTATGAAGATGCGTTAGATTTCATCATTTTACACTATATGTATCAGTCAAAAAATTATATTAAATGTAATATTACATGTATCTAAAAATCCATGTGCAGTCTTGTGTAATATACATTTGAAAATCTTAAAAAAAAGTTGGGAAAAAATTAATATTTAAAAAAGTAGTAAGGATTTTAAAAAATTCAATTTTTTTAAAACTTAAAAAAAAATTTTTTAATTAAATATGTAGTTAATTTTTTTTTCAAAATGCATTTTTAGTTGAACATTGAAACGCAGCGAGTTCACCATTTAAACCATATTTTAATAAATAAATAAAATTGTTGAAAAGGTAAACTGTTCATTTAAGGATAAAGTTTCTATTTTCGTCAAATCTGGCAAGCAAATTTGCCTTTTGTGCAATGTATGAAAAATAAATTTTTTTAGTCAAACATTTGATGACTGATACATTTTGAAATATCAAATTCCTTGAAGAAGAAAAATGCCCGTGTAGCAACCCCCCCCCCCCCTCCCAGAATGTCCCCTGCGCATACTAGCAGTGTTGAGTATGAGAAATTTATATGCAGGGACTGATTTATTTTGGGGGCCTAAATAAATGCTCATGTTTTTCGGACATCTCTCAAAAACTTTTATATTTTCTAATATCCTTATTATAGATATTTTGATGCAATTTTCTACACTATAATTCTTAGTATATTTTTAGGTTGATTTCCTTAGAAAACGACCCGTTGAAAGCCCTTTGCTTATATATCTATGGGCAGCACTATACTTGTTCTAATATAGCGGAAAGACTGTATTTAATTTATTTCAACATTATTACACAGTTTTTCCCAAATCTATGATCGGATTAATAGTATTATATTTATAATAATTCAAGCAACAAGTACAAATCATTTCTAAGTAATTTTAAACTTGCTGTGTCATGGATGGATACATTGGTAATTCAATTGGCATATGCTTTCTTTAATCCATTTTATTTATGTATATTTTTTTAATCTGTTGTTATTTTAAGCTTCTTTTTACTGGCTTTGTTGTGTACGGTAGCCCAAATTTTGCATTTTCAAGCTAGATATGGCTCATGCAAAGAAGAATCCGTACACGTTATTTGTGAAACTTAAGGTAATTTGGGCCTGAAGAATCTGCCTTGGTTCCAAAATATTTCCATTTTTTTTCAATGTTCACCGAATTTTTATTTCCTTGTTTCGCTTGAATTGATGATATATTTTTAATTGCTAACTCTACCAGGGCCAAAGTTCAGCTTTGTGTAATCCAGCCAATGGGCTACTTTTTTTTTTTTTTTTTAATTCCGATTTCTTGATTGGCTCCAGTCTTTTGAAAAAGTAAAATTCGCCTTATTCAATGACATATTAATTAAGGGTCCTGTCCCTGCCGGCAAAGACACTCACGAGCTAATACTAATCCTATGGGGAGGGATTTATCTAATATCTCGTTTGCATTTCGACATTTTTAAATAACTTTTTTTTGCATTGGATAGCCGAGGTCCGTCTCTACACCGCACCTTTTTTACTTTTTCGATTTTGGCTGCAGATATTTTTTAGAACCGGTTTTGAAAGGGAAAGTAACTTTATAAAAAATATCTGCGACCAAAATCGAAAAAGTAAAAAAGGTGCGATGTAGAGACGGACCTCGGCTATCCAATGCAAAAAAAAAGTTATTAAATGTCGAAATGCAATCGAGATATTAGATAAATCCCTCCCCATAGGATTAGCATTATCTCGTGAGTGTCTTCGCGGGCGGGGACAGGAGCCTTAAGGGGGCTAGTTACTCAGCTTCCAATTTCCCCTCACTAATGTAAAGTCTATATGAGCATTGGATGCATTCGTATATTTAAAATATCTCCTCGAGAAATTAATATTTTTAACTTCTATTTTTTGTGTACACCTCCTAAATGATGTCTCTTTTTTTCTTAGTTCTCAAAATATTTCTAAATTATACACTTAATTTTATATGAAGTCTTAAAATCTTACTCTCAGTTCGCCGGCTTTTAACGCACAAAATATTAAATTCAGCATAGATTTTAGAAATATTTTGAAAACTAGGAAAAAAAAAGACATCCTTTAAGAAGAGTAAACAGAAAAAAGATGTAAAAAAAAAAAAAAAACGAATTTCCCGAGAAGATATTTTAAATGTACGAATGCACCAAAAGTCCACAGACTTAACATTACGGAGCAGAATTCCGAAGCTGAGTAACCAGTCCCCTTAAGGGTGTTCTTAAATCCAAAAGAGCAGCTTTCTGACATAAGTTTTAATTCATTTTTGTTCGAAAATACATGAAACTAGCAGGTGTTGTTGTTCAGAAACTATGTAATTGAGCTGTTTTTTCCGTTTTTTTGCAAACGCAATAGATCTTTCAGAAAATAATGTCAAAGTGGGCGTTTTGAACCGAATTTCCGCGCGAAGGAAGAAAGAGACTCAAGAACGGACGAAAAATTGTGTTTATCACGCGATCAAAATTCCTTATAACTCAATGGGTAATTGATTGATCAAAGAATCGAAAAAACAGTTCAATTCTAAATCGTTTCCATGGCCAGGCTTTCCAATTTCATACCTTTTCGTTAAAAAATGAATTTGTAAATGTGTCAAAACGTTTTGCGCTTGTAGAGCAGAGCAGTTAAGAACAGCCTTAAGGCGAAAAGAAGGGGAATTTTACCATTTCAGGAAAGTGGTGGCAATCAAGAAATCTGAATTTAAAAAAAGTAGACCACTGACAACATTGTCAATGTCCTCAGTAGGTCAGGAAGGCGTTTCCGACCCGGCATTCCTATGTGATTCCGAGTCGTCTAGGTGTACCTTACCTCCCCTCAAAGTTTGTAACTTCTTAGCTGGGACCGCCGGGCGGGTCTGCTAGTATTCAATAAATTAAGACACAAGAGCCTCTCACTTATAAAATTACAAATACGTCGCTCGAAGGTATGGATTGTTTTAAATGAGTGAATTAGTATAAGTACAAGATACAGATTATTGCATTAAATTTAGTATAAATATCGATAACATATTGAATAGCTTCATCATTCGTAAAATTTGTGTCCTGATTTATTAAATACTTATTATAAAAATCTTAAGTATTGCAATGCTGTCCCATTAATCAAACTCTAAATATATGTTATCATTTAATACAGTAAAACCTGCTAAGATGGAATTGCAAAGGTGTTCCGCAGTTTGCGAAAGGAGAAAATTCCGCTTTAGACCGACTTCCATTTTAGCAGGTACATTTATTATTGCTTTCTTTTCGCTAGAACCATAAAATTTTACTTTTAAACCAGAATTTCGTTATAGGCATATTCCGTTTTCACAGGATTTACTGTTTTTGAAAATTGTTTCATTAAGAAATCATGTATAAAGAGTTGTACCCCCCTCCCCCCCCCTTATGCCGTTATAGGCATATTCCGTTTTCACAGGATTTACTCTATTTGAAAATTGTTTCATTAAGAAATCACCTATAAAGTGCGTGACCCCCCCCCCCCCTCCTAAATGATGGGCTGGATCCGCCCCTGGCTGGGACACCCTGTATATTAGTTTATACATTCTGTACCCAATATCCTAAAGAATATGAGTAATTTCAGTTTTTGACCATGGGAGCTTCACGAAAACAGAGAAAATACGAAAAAGTACCCTCGGAAATTAAGATATTAAGAACTGTTGCCATAGTCAATTTTCTTAATTTATTTTGGCGGAGAAAAATACAAATTAGTTTCTCAAATTTCGAAAGGCAATGCACTCTTTTTGAGCTTTCATTCTCATTTTCTTCTCTTATTCCAATAAACCCAGACTTGTATTTATATAGCTTTATATTTTACGTTATCACTTACCCACTTTATTATTATCGTCCATGCAAAGTGCATTCTTATCAACCAAGTCAACCACCCGCTTCCATGTAGTATCTCTTTCCCTCTTCTTATCTCTTTTCTCCCATAATCCATCACCCTCAACATCACCATGAAGATAAGAAAAGAGAGCTTAATATCTGACTGCATTCATTTTTTTTTTTTCTATAGGAGATTACAAAAAAAAAAAAAGGTGAGGGAATGGGGAATTATTTCTTAGGAATAGGAAATTAAAAATGTTTTCAATTAAAGCATTTTAAATTAAAATTATGTAAAATCTCTGAAAAAAAAGATGTTGCACATAAAAAATGCGCATTTTAAAAAAGAAAGAAAAAGTGACTGAATTAATTACAGTGGTACCTTGGTTCTCAGTTTTTTTCTTCCCAATTTTTATTTTTATTTTTAATATCTAAACTTGTTAAAAATAAACTTTCTATTTTTCCTTTTTTAATAGTCACAAAATCTGTTTTTTTTTTTTTTACAACTTGGATTTTGAGCGTAAAGATAGAACTTTATAATCGACTTTTAACTTACTTCCTAATATGATAGAATTACAAAAATATTGCATAGAAATGTGGGCCATTCCACAAGAAACGGACAAAATGTCCTGCAAATGACGCTTACATGAATACCTATATTTATTTATAAATTGTTAAAATATAAACTATACATTAAAACTAACAAAAAACCAGCTATATTTTCATATTAGCATGGTTGTTTTAATTTGAGGATACAATAGCATTGTTAAAACAGCAGTAATATGTAGAAAAGCTGTTCCACACGTCATATGGAATGGACCTCTAATAGGTTTAAAAATCTCCATATTTTAAGGGTGTATTCGAAAAAATATTTTTTCACCCTCAACAGCTCGATATTTTCTGATACATTTTCAGACTCATTTTTAAAAGTAAAAACATGAAACTTGCTGGGGTGATTTCTGAAGACATGTTTAACATGCCGTGTGATTTTATTTTCAGCTCAATTAATTAGAATTTGATTTTTAAACAATTATTTTCTCAGTATGACCATTTTTTTCATTCCCAGATCGCCCGCTTCGGAAAATTCGGTTCAAAACGCCAACTTTGACAGCGTTTTTTACAGTATTTTCTGCAATTATCAAAAAATTGAGAAGCACGGCACATTATATAGTTTCTATATAAGAGAATTTCCCAGTTTGATGTATTTGAGAGCAAAAATGAATTTTAAAATGAATCAAAAAATAAGCAGTTTGGATCGGAATACACCCTTAAACCCTAGACCAGGGACGACGAACCTGTGGCACGCGTGCCACTTTAGGCACGTGAAAGAATCATTTTGGCACAGCATTGCTTGTGGCTGTAAATGAAAATAAAGTGAGGTTACACGAAATCGCGAATGATCTTTTCTAAAGTCGATTAAATGGAAAGTGAAAATTTTTAATTCCGGCATAATATATTCCAATCTAATTAATTGCAGTCTCAAAAACATTTCAAACAAAGACGATATTTAAAATTCCTCGACAAGAATTGGTTATTAGACATTACTAAATTCTGATGGTAAAGTTACAGCAACTTTGAATTTATTTCAGAGCTATTCAAAGAAACTGGTGTTTGCTATTTTAACAGTTTTTCTGCCTATCCACATGCTTTCTAGCCGCTGTTTTCACAAATGAATATATCGAAACTCAAAACTGAAAGCACCTGTCAGATAAATCCGGTTTAGTTTGCATTAAAATTAATCTGATATTAAGATGCAACGACAGAAATCGAATTACGTTTCTAAAATATATTTGTTTCCATAATTATTTTAGTGTAATACTTATATGTATGTTCCTCATATTTTTCACATCTTGACCCCTTGGGGAAGAGCGACACGTATACGTGCCGCATGAAGCGCTCAGAATCCTTCTTTTTCCTCACCAGTAAAATTTTGCTGTAAGATTTGCCTTTTTTAATCAGCGCATTTTCTCGATTCATGAAGACACAAATTTCTGTTTTTAAAAAACGGTGACAAAAGATTAAAAATTTCGTAAAAGGCTCCCGTCACGAAGGGGTTAATAAAATTTTTTAAATAATTTTAATATATTTTTCCACTTACTAAATTTGTTTTCTAGTTGGCACGTCATGGTCACGTAAAATATTTTTTGATAAAATTTGGCACGAATTTGGCAACAAGAAGGTTCGCCAACCCTACCCTCCTAGATTTTAGTAAGCTGCCCGTTTTCAATAATGCGTAAATAATAAAAATACAATATAACTTTAAAAATCCGGCATTCAGAAATCCGGCAACTTCAAAAATCCAGCATCAAAACCATGTTTTCTCCTTCTTTTTTCTTTTACACTTTCAAGTTATGGTAGAAGAAAAATAACAATTGTTTATGAATTGAAAACTTCAAAATCGAAAGTAAATTGAAAAAAAAATATCTGATATTTTTTTCATTCGCCAGAGGTGATTATTTTCTGAACAGATTTACTGGGAGTTGCACTGCTGCTCAGCAACGGCGTGGAGACTAGTACACAAGTTCCTTGGAGTCTCTCTTCTGACGCTGTGCTAAATAGAACTGTTGATAACGCTAGTAACAGCTCCAAAGACGAGGATGAACAGCAGGCAGAAGAAAAGGTGTCACTAGAAAAATTCATAAATTCAACTTGAGAATTAATATCTGCTTTAGAGAACAAAACTGTATTCCCGTAATAGAAATTCTCCATTTGTATAAAATACCTGAGTAATCTGCCCGTTTCAGGGCCATTCCATGAAAAATTGACAAAATGTCCCACGCGTGACACTTACATAAATACCTATACAGTAAACTCCCGACTATCCGGCTCGCGACCATTCGGCCCTCCGTACTATCCGGGCTAGTGAAAAAAATTAGGAATGTTGCAAGCGGCCGAGATAGGCCAGTTCCCGTCGTTAGGAAAGTACTACCCCACGACAGGAAGGAACAAGAACGGATGGCAGAATGCAATAGCAAAGACAGACAGAAAGGGAGGGGGTGGGGGTGGGGGTGGGTTAAAGATTGACAACCTGTTTCGTCAGTTGTGCAACGGATGTGCCCAGTGTGAACAAGTGCGGACGTTGTTTTCCTGATTACATTCGTATAGTCTTTTGGTGTGCTTCGTGTTTATTTATTGAAGATCAACGAAATGGGTGGTAAACGAACAAGGCTAACAGGGAGAAGCAGTCACCTATCAAGGACTTTTTCAAAAACTAAGTTTTGACTCTTTTTATCTTATGCATAACTTTTCATATTTATGAAATCATTTGTTAATAAACAGTAAAATAAGATTTACTCATTTTTTTACGAATTAAACCTACGTTTTACGTTAATGTTTTGCTTATTTTGAAACTGTATGTACTGTATATATAAAAATTATCTTAAAATGTGTACCATGCGTTTTTAATATAATGGGGGGGGGGGGGGGCACGAAGTGAGTAAATATTTATAGAACTCCGGCCTATCCGGTTTTTTTGTTTTCCAGCCTACCCTTCCGCCACATTGGGCCGGATAGTCGGGAGTTTACTGTATCTATTTATTTATAAGTTGTTAAAACATAACCTATACATTGAAAATAACAAAAAATTCTAGATTTTCATATTTTCACGATTGTTTTAATTTGAGGATATAATAGCATTGTATAAAAAGCAGTAATATGTAGAAAAGCTGTCCCATTACGTGATATGGAATGATCCATGTGCGTTTCCGGTGATAATAGAGCATTTTAAAATTTAGAACTGAATTATAAATCAATAACTTAAGGTATTTTCCCGTTAGACCGCCACAGGTGATAAATCGTCCGATATTCTTTATGGTTATAATCGAACACGAGTTACAGCAACAATTGATTTAATGATGTGCCAAACCACGTTCGCCAAAAAAGACCAACTGTCTGAAAAATTACAACTACAGCGAAATAATTTAAACATTAAGAAGTCGAAAATGAAATAAAAATTAAAAATTAAGAGTGTAATAATTAAGAAATAAAAGACACTTTTATCATCTAACAGTTTCGTATTAATTAAATTATGATTATACGTTGAAAAACAATTTATAAATCCCGAAAGATAGTTTAAACAATGCTTTTTTTCTTTCTTGTTGCCGTATCATAAAAAAATACCCCTCCGAATTTTTCATAATCGGTTTTGGTCCTTCCGCAAGTTAATGTATTGCATAGCTGCCAACTTTTACGCTTTTTCTTACCACTAAAATTTTATAGTAACTGTTATCTTATTTAATTGTCGAAATCTCGCGATGAAACAAGACAATAAGATCTATTAAATTTTAGTGGTAGTAAAAAAGCGTAAAAGTTGGCAGCTATGATATTGTAACGGAAATTACGGAAAAAGAAAGAAAAAAAAAAAAAGAAACGCGCTTTTTTCAAAACGATAATAATAATAATAATAACAAAGTATCTGTGAATTGCATTTATGAAATTAGGCGTGAATTTCAAGATAAACATTGAATGCTTATAAAAAAGTTTATTTTAGAAAACTTTTTATATTTTTATACATTATCTAAAATAATTTTTGAAAAGAGGCCAGTACTTTAATCACAGTTTACTGTCTCATAAAAGAAAGAAAGGAAAATTTTCATAAGAATAAAAGTACTACCTCTCAAAAAGTACCACTTTTCTCGAAGACATCCGTAGAATTATTTTTCTGTGAAATCAGTTAAAGGATTTTGGAATGTCAATCAAACTTACATTGTCTGTGCGTAATTTTGCATTCCGTCTAGACATTTTATGTGTCTAGTCGAACTTTGAAGGAAAACATAATACGAATACTGATTTTCAACGATGATAAATGAAATGAATATTCCAAAAACAGAGCAAACAATATAAATAGATAAATATATAAATAGATATATATAGTATATATATATATATATATTCTAAATATATTTTTTAAACAAAAAGTATATGGCTAGTTCTGAAATTACGTGGAAATTTCACTTTGGTAATTTGTAAAAAAAAAAGTTCAAATTGTCGCGTTTAAGTTGTGTTTCCAACATTTTCTTAAGGTTTTAGAGATAAATAAATCATGATTAGATGTCAAGGTTAATTTTTTTAAATTTAAAATTAAATTTCATTTTTTATATAAACATGGAGGTGACACATTATTCCATGGAGGTGACAACCTATAATAGTAGTGATGAATATAAGTTTTATTGTCCATTTACTAGATTGAAAAAAATTTATGGTTGCGATATTAGTTTGTTTTATTGTTTAAGAGGTATAATTATGTTTTTTCAATGAAATACAGATACTCAAATAACACATGAAAACAAAAACTGGATTACAAAGCAGGAAAAGAAAACATACAGAGTAACACGTTAACAAAAAAGAAATTTTTTGTTAAATAATGTTGCAGTTTTGAGGAATTAAATCAAAGATATATTGTAACCGATTGTTCACTTTCGGCTGTTCAACCACACAAATCAACTCTTCATATACAGTGAGCAAAAAAAGTATTTGCACACCAGGTAAATTTGTTGTAGCATATGTATAAATAAATAAAAAGCAACTAAGAATTAAAAATACCAACACTTTTACAAAACAAATAAACATATTTAAATAATTATATTTAAAATATGAAAGCATAAAGAAGTAGCATTTGTACTTTTAAATTTCAAATTTATTCAAAAGTACTTTTTAATACAAGTTTTAGATATGCCTTCATAGATTATCTGTTTAGTTGAACAATTATTTGCATAAAAGTACAAAAAAAAAAAAAAAAAAAAAAAAGATTGGGATTCAAACTTTCACTTAATTTCAGAACTACCCATGTACAGTCGAGTCTCAATATAATGAAATCTATTGTTCCAGACAAACAAAAATCATTATATAGAAAAATTCGTTCGATAGAGAATGATGTTGAAAATTCCTATTTAATGACTAAACTTTGAAAAAAAAAATTATTTTTAAGATGCTTCGTTATTCGCAATTAAGATTTTGAAATGCTTAACTCTAAATATTAACTTAATATCCTATTTTAAAAATTATTTAAACAGTTTAAAACTCGGAAAATAAACGTTTATTTGAAAGCATGGTGAAAAATTGCCTAAAGGAAACTTACATTTTACGAAGAAATATGTAATATTTTTGGAGATTTTAACACTTTAAAAAAAAATGCAGAATTGAATCTGGAATATTTTCCTTAATATGAAGTCCTCTCTTTATAACACGAAAGGAACTTATCATTTCATTCCGAATTTTTTTCTCCTTGTTATAAGTTTTCACTTTTACTCTCAGTGTCGCTCTCACCGTTATTGTTAACAACGCTGTTTAAAATGTCACTATCAGTGGAATACTGTGCAACAATTACATTGCCATTCATCTACCATCCACACAAACTTTTTCTGAACAAATGGAGAAAATTGTCTGAAAATGTCCGTTATATGGAGATTAATATTTCGCTAGATGGAGATTATTTTTAACTTAATCATATGAAAAGTACACTTCTTACTAAAAATTCGTTATATAAATTCGTGATATGGAAGTTCGTTATAGAAAGACTCGACTGTATTCATAAAACTTTCAGACATCCCCTTCCCGAAGCATTAACATTTTCCACAGATGTTGACTGAGATTCTATTTATTAATGGCCTGAAAGTAAAAATTTCCCTAAAAAAACTCCAAAAAAGTCCCTCCCGAAGAAACACGATTAATTCAACACTGTTTTTAATTACTGTTCAGAACGTTAAAAAATATTTTCGTAAAACTTTGAATATTTGTTATCTATATAAATATGCAACTTCTATAAGAACATATTATAAACATTTACAACAAGTACTGTATAATTTTTTGTACTTTATAAAGGAATATTTAATATTCCAAAAGCAGAGCAAACAATATAAGAAAAAAATACATTCTTAAGATATGTCTTAAACAAAAATTATATATTCCTAAAATTTTTCACCGCCCTCCTCCTCTCCGAAGAATTAAAATGTTCCCCAGACGTTGACTGAGCTTCTATTTATTAATGGCCTGAAACTAAAAAAAAATTCCTAAGGAAACTCCAAAATGCCCCCCCCCCCCTTCCCTCCCTCGGAGTTGCAGAAGTCCCTCCCGAAGGAAAATGATTGAATTCAATACTGTTTTTACTTACCATTCAGAACATTTAAAAATATTTTTGTAAAACTTTGAATAATTATTATCTATATAAATATGCAAACTTATACATGAGCATAGTTTAAATATTTATTATACAAGTATACCGTATAATTTTATGCAATTTATAAAGGAATACTTTATATTTTCATCAGAATTCTAATAAACTACTATGTCGAAATCTTGAAAAGTATTTTAAAATTATAGCTGAAAATGCATATTTTAAAGAAGCTACATGTATATAATTATGCATAATTGTGTTCTTTATGCCAGTATATTTTAAACAGCCTATTACAGTAGCAATGAAGTAAAAGAAAAAGATGTAATTTATTAAAGAATATTTTATAATTTTCCTCATATATCTATATTTATTTAACTGAAATTTTTTTAACTTTAACTATCATATCAAAACTTGAAAAGAACTTCAAAATCATAGCGTACAGAAACTGTATTTTTCTAACATAAATTATGCATGACTATGCTTAGAAAAGTATTTATTATAACAGTTTTTGAAAGAAATATTTATCCTCCTGAGACTCAAGCAAAATATAATGCATATATATATATATTTAATATGAGTTTTTTTCAACAGATGGGCATCAAAAATGATGTTTTAAAAGAAATTAATGAATTTCGATTTTTTAATTTTGTTTTACAGCACATACATGTAAATGGATGTTCAGGCCATAACTCACTTTGAAATAATTTTTAAAATGCTAAAAGTATGGGAAAGAGAACATAAGGCAAGTATTAACACCTGCTATGAAAATTGCAAAAAAAAAAAAAAAAAAAAAATATTTTAAACAAATTAAAATAACATAAAAACGAAACTTGCCAGCAGAACGTAGAATTCTAACTTCACTCATTTATTACGCTATTTTGTAAACAAAGTAGTTACCGTTGCCAAAATCCAAAAGCTGCATGTTGATTTTTGATTCATACATTACCACGCCAAACTGGTTTTAGATTGCTACAATGAAATTTAACGCAATAGAAGGGGAAAGCAAAACATCCATTTAAATGCATGCCAGGTCTCAGGAGGATATATAGAAAAGAAGTCGGAGAAAACACCGAATTTTACGATATTTATCAAAAATAATTTTATATTTTCTTTCATAAATCTAAATTCATCTGTCTGGAAAACCTTTTAATATTTAACTATCATGCCAAAATCTTCGATCGAATTTCAAAAACATATAATAAAATTGCTATTTTTATTGAAGAAATGATTAAAACTTCGTAATCAGATTACTGTGCTTAAGGGTGTATTCCGATCCAAACTGCTTATTTTCTGATTCATTTTAAAACTCATTTTTGCTCTCAAACGCATCAAACTGGGAAATTCTCTTATTTAGAAACTATATAATGTGCCGTGCTTCTTAATTTTTTTTATAAATGCAGAAAATACTGTAAAAAACGCTGTCAAAGTTGACGTTTTGAACCGAATTTTCCGAAGCGGGCGATCTGGGAATGAAAAAATGGTCATACTGAGAAAATAATTGTTTAAAAATCAAATTCTAATTAATTGAGCTGAAAATGAAATCACACGGCATGTTAAACATGTCTTCAGAAATCACCCCAGAAAGTTTCATGTTTTTACTTTTAAAAATGAGTCCGAAAATGTCTCAGAAAATTTCGAGCTGTTGAGGGTGGAAAAATATTTTTTCGAATACACCCTTAATATTATAATAAAGACTGTCTAATGACTATCCCAGAAAGTAATTTCTTATTAATGTTTCTTAGGATGCGCATATAATATGTATGATATAGACGAAACTCATGTAATAGCAGAAAATGATATAATACGCTTTAATTTTGTGGAATAGTCTGTTGTTATACTAGTCCACACGATTTTTGGAAATGATAAGTTAATAGATGTTTTATAAAGCATGAATATTTTTTAATCCTGAAATAGAAGATTTAATAAAAAATGCTCTATCACGTTACGTTTTCTACTTACATAACGTTAAAGATATAAATTATGAAAGTAATATTCCGGAAAAATATGTATTGTAATAATAATAAATGAGGACCACAGAAGCCAAGGGGTTTAACCCCTTAATTCTCGCGCCCGTCAATATCATGGGCTGAGGTGTTCGTTATTTCTCGTGTCCGTCCTATTTCCAGGCTGGAGATTTATTGCTAGAAAAAAACCTCTGAAACCAGAAAAATTTAACTGTCATTTTAGTTTAAAGTAAATATTCGCGTTGGGGTTCGGTTTTTGGCGTTGATTGTGATGTTAAACTTTGTATTGCATGTTTCGAACTAAAAAAAAATATTAATAATCAAAATTTTATGTATATTATATTATTTCAAATATTATTTGTAAAAATTTGTTTGATGATGACAAATAAAGACCTAAGATGTGAAAAATAAAGGTCTTATTCGCATTCATTTGTATGGTGTAAAACAAACATTAAAACACAGAATTCTCGCAGGATGGCTTTTCCACAAATGTGAATTTGTTCTATAACGTCTTTTTTTTCGCCTTAAAAAACTAATTGCATATTTTATATAGAAACCTGATAATTATTCAGTTTCTGTAATAAAAAAATAGGTACTTTTTTGATGGTTTTTCCAAATATTAAGCGACCGTGAAGGGTCCTGTCCCTGTCTGCGAAGGTACTCACGAGCTAATGCTCCTATGGGGAGTGATTTTTCTAATATCTCGTTTGCATTTGGACATTTTAAATATTTTTTTTTTGCATTGGATAGCCGAGATTCGTCTCTACATCGCACTTTTTTACTTTTTCAATTTTGGTCGCAGATATTTTTTAGAATGACACTTTCATTTTCAGAACCGGTTTTGAAACTGAAAGTAACTTTCATAAAAATATCTGCGACCAAAATCGAAACTGCAAAAAAAGTGCGATGTAGAGACGGATCTCGGATATCCAATGCAAAAAAAAAAAAAAAAAAAAAAAAAAAAAAAATTAAAAATGTCGAAATGCAAACAAAATATTAGAAAAATCCCTCCCCATAGGAGTAGCATTAGCTCGTGAATGTCTTCGCAGGCAGGGACAGGACCCTTAACCCCTTCGGGACGGGACGCCTTTTACGAAATTTTTAATCTTTTGTCACCGTTTTTTAAAAACAGAAATTTGTGTCTTGTTGAATAGAGAAAATGCAAAGTGTTATAAGTAAGCGAAGAAACTTAATGCTGGAATCAGGCGTAAATTAACATAGTTGCGCCACCTTGTGGACGGATTGATAATTCACTTACGCGGGCTTTTAGTGCCGCGCGTATTTTCTAAATCTTTAGTCACTCATAGTAATGAATTTTGTTTGCCACATTTATTGCAAAATAACGGCGTAGCGAGAGGGGCACCTAGATGCACTTGACACTACCAAATTTTCTCCGCCTTATCAGAAGCACTTCAGTTATTAATCAAGGTGAAAAAAAACTTTACAATTTTAGTGGTGTGAGTAAGAAAACAGTTAGGTATCTACCTGTAGTTCACACTCCATCCGCTACGTGGCGCATGACCTTGATTGATGTGACCTCGCTTTTAATCTTGCGGTTACTTCTCCCATTTAAGATAGGACGCTTACTTATATCGCTTTGGAGAAAATGCGCTGATTAAATAAGGCAAATTTTACAGTAAAATTTTACTGGTGAGGAAAAACAAGGATTCTGAGCGCTTCATGCGGCACGTATACGTGTCGCTCGTCCCCAAGGGGTTAAGGGGAATAAGTGACAAAATTGAAAAAATCGAACTAAGCGCACAGACGACCTGGAAATATGCTTTTTTCTTTTCAGGTAAAGAAATATAAGTGATATTCTAATTATGTGTTGTGTTTTAGAGATCAACCACTTTTGCCGAATAATGATTAATTAATTATTGATTAATTATAAATTTAAAGAAAATGTCATTCTACTTTTTCACATTTATTGAAATAGAAGTTCAAAGACCACTGTGAAACAAGCAACATTTCCTATTTCAACTCAGTCAATTACACCAGTCTGCATTTTTAAACTTTTCGTCAGATGATTTCTTATGAACAAGTTTTCCTGAATCAATTTTTGATGCTGATTCCAGAAATGACATCCATTTTCGTCTATCACGTCAGAATTTTACAAAACACAAGAAGTTGTGTTTTGAATATTTTAATTAATGCAATCAAAAATTTATCATAATTTCATATAAAGTACTTCATTAAACACGTTACAAATATTGTAAAAAATGTCCTTATAAGTTCATGATATTTCTTTAATAAAACGAAAAGCAAACATTGCTCAATTAAACAAATTTTTAACCATTTGGAAAAATGGTTATTGTCCTCGGTCAGGGTAGGGAATCAAAAACATATCTGAAGCGTTTTATTAGTTCAATCCGCATTTTATTCGTTTTCTGATTGGTCTATACAGTAATCTGTATTTTTCCTTTACTTTCAACAGAGATGGATACTTCTGTTGCCACTATGACAAAAAAGTAATAAAAACTACAAAAGTAAAATAAAATAAAATAAAATTAATAACTCAGAAACAAATTGAGATACAGCTTTTAAACAGGTACATTTTTTTCTCGATACGACGGTGTAAAAAGTAATATTGTGGGAAGTTTAGAAGTTTAAGAATGAAATTTCATTTAAAATGGGTCCAGGAATATTAATGTTTAATCCATGACGTACGTAATGAATGACTAGCTCCGTAGAAGTTTAAAAATGTACTGTACCGAAAATTTTAATTCATGTCGTAGGTAATGTATGATCAACTCCGTGCGATTTTTTATGTCTTAAATTTTAGTCTTTGAAAAAATCATTTTCCAAATGGTCGTTGTAATTTGTTAAATTACTTTTTTTTTTTTTTTTGTCTTTCTTGCAGATCCTCCTTCATCATTTATGTTTCTCTTCAACATCCAACAGTCGTCTGCCATTTACATTCCATCTTCCCCGGTATATGCAACTATTCGGCAAAATATCTAATTATATTCGGCTACAGGTATTCGGCTGAATGGCTGTTCAATATTCGGCAAAAGGGCCGAATACCGAATAATATCCGAATATTCGTTACATTCCTAGTGTACACAATCTTTTGGAAACGATAAGTGAATAGATGTTTTATAAACCATGACTATTTTTAATTCTTAAACAGAAAATGTAATAAAAAAAATGATCTATCACGTCGCGTTAAATAGTTATATAACTTTAAAGTATAAATATATAAATTATGGAAGTAATATTCCTGAAAAATGTGTATTGTAATAAATATTTCTTCGTCGACAATGTAAGTTCCTATTAATGCTTCTTCGATTCACATAGAATATGCATGACGAAGCTCGTGTAACAGAACAACATGTGTAGCAGAAAGTACAATGATAGGCTTTAATTTTGTGGGATAGTCTATCGTTACAGTTAGTCTACACGATTTTTGGTAATGGTAAGTCAATGGGTGTTTATGCATGGATATTTTTAATGCTAAAACTGAAAATGCAATCATAATGCTCTATTACACCACGTGTTCAAGTTATATAACTTTAAATATATAAATTATGAAATGGGGTCTCCGTGGCTGAGTGGTCAAAGAACCACGCTGCTAATCGCCTGCAAGCGTAGGAGATTGTGGGTTCGAATCCCGCTGGTTCTATTGCACACACTCTTTGTGGGGAACTTCCAAGATGTACTTCTCTTGCGTTGTAATATTTTTTTGTGCTATCTTGTCTCTGACTTATAAGCGGGCTCTCATGTCAAGTACACAAGTCATATGTTTGTTGTTCAATAAATAAATAAAAATTATGAAATTAATATTCGGAACAAAATATGTATTGTAAAAAAAATTAAATTAAAAAAATCAAAACACCCAGATGCGTAAAAAGCGAAGTAATTAATTATTTCTCATCAATGTGAAACTATTTTTTACATTACTTACCTATTTTTGTGTTTAATTGTTAGTTCCTATCTATAAACATTGTTTTAATGAGGCCTATATATGTCTATGAAGATAAGAGCTCCAGTAAAGCTAGAGATCCTACCTACACAACTTCCAGGTTGTATAATATTTAAACGAAGCTGTTGACTGTAAAATAGTCAATGAAACATCTTCTTCATTTTGAAAGACCTATTCAATGATATGCTACTCAATACGGTGCGTAAAATTTTTTTTCGTCTCTACTGCCATTTTGTATTTTACGGTCGCCATTTTGAATTTATAAAAACAAAACCTAGCCTACAACCATCGGACGGTTAAGATGAATCGATAGAAACCTTTTTCAATAAAATCCATCCAGCTGTTGTGATGTTTCGAGGGTATAAAGAAATTCACATACCCAGATACGCGTGAAACAAATAACCCTTCTTGGCAGTCGGGTAATAAAGACTGTCTACCCGACAAAGTAAGTTCCTATAAATGCTTCTTGGGAAGCGCATAAAATATGTAGGTACTCTCTAAATTGCAATTGCTGTAATACTGAAGAGGCTAGAAACTTGAAAAAGGGGTGTAGAGAAGGGAAGGAATGAAAAGCGCTCTAAAAATGTCCTAAATTACGATTTCTGTGCAATCTCAAAAAATAATGAACCTATTCCAAAAGTAATGGTTGCAAATCAATGGTGGCAGTTTCTGATCTTATGCAGGCTATATTTTATGCCGGTGCCACTACCACCTCGGGTTGGCAGGAGCAACAAACGTTCTAAAAAAGCCTTTAAAAAATTTCAAAATTATGTTTTCTAATATAATATTAGAAAATACCAAACCGATTTCAAAATTAATGTTAGCAAATTAATGGTGATAGTCCCTGTTTCAACATAGGCATTTTATGTTGGTACTAGTACTAACAGAGAGGTGGTAGACCGTTAGACAAGAAGCTTGGAACATGACATGATGATTAATTTTTATATGTAAATGCGTACTGAGAACGGTTTCTAAAAAATTCAAAACTTCAAATGAATACTGAAATGAGCGTATGAAATGAGCATAAAAGCTTCAAAATACTTACTAAATTATCATTTATTTAGAATTAGTTTTAGTTCTTCTTATTAATTTAAGTCTAATTTCTGCCTAATGCAGTGTAATAAGGAAGTTTAGTCAAACGGTGCCTTAATTAGTAATTTTTGAATTATTCCTAAAAGTATAATTTTTTCTAATAAAAATTAGACGTACAAATAACACTTTGCATATGTCAACTATTACGCGAGCATAGCCGCGGGGTTTGCTAGTCTAGTTATATAACTTTAAAGATATAAATTATGAAATTAATATTCGGGAATCATATGCGTATTGTGATAAATACTGCCTAGCTAATAAAGTAAGTTCCTATATTAATTCGTCTTGGGATGCGCATAGAACATGTAATGATATAAACGAAACTCAAGTAATAGTACAACATATATGTCAGAAAAGGCTATAATAGGCTTTAATTTTGTGGGATAATCTAATATATTAAGTTAAATAATGCTATAAAAAGTGATAAAATATCTTTATTAAGATTGACGATCGTTTCATCGCACAAACGGCGACATTTGCAAAATCATTCACGATAGAAAATATTTTCACATAATTTAAAAACAATAACATAGTAAGCAATGTCACAAGATATGATGCATAATGAAAAACATTGCAAACATAAAATAAAATAAAAATTAAATTAGCTATTTGCGACCGTGGATTAATTTTCACATAATTTAAAAACAATAACATGGTAAACAATGTGACGAGACATCATGCATAATGAAAAACATTGCAAAACATAAAATAAAAATAAAATTAACTTGGCTATTTGCGAGCGTGGATTAATTTTTACTATATGTTGTTATAGGATAGTCTAACGTTGCTTTAATTTACACGATTTATGGAAGTGATAAGTCAATGGGTGTTTTATAAAGTTATGAATATTTTTAATGCTGAAATTGAAAATGTAATCAAAAATTCTCTACCACGTCACGTTTTCTAGTTATATAACTTTAAAGATATAAATTTTATGAAAAGATATTCGGAAAAAAATATGTATATTGTAAAAAAGACAATGTAAGTTCCTATTTATGCGTCTTCGCATGCGCATAAAATATTTACGATATAGACAAAGCTCATGTAATAGCACAACATGTACAGCAGAAAATCCTATAATAGACTTTAATTTTGCGGGGATAGCGTATCGTTATAATACTTAGTCTACACTATTTTTGGAAATGATAATAAATTGGTGTTTTTGAAAGCATGAATATTTTTAAGCTGAAACTGAAAATGTAATCAAAAGTGCAGTAACGCTCCACGTTTTCAGTTATACAACTTTAAATATATAAATCATGACATTAACACGTTGAGTGTCACGGTAACTGACACTAAAGCTAAAAAAAATTACACTGTTTTAAGTATTTTTTAGGAAAGTATAATCCGGTAATAAATAAAAGGTAAGTAAATTTTAAATAAATTTTCAGTAATTACTTAAAACAATATATATATTTTTAGTTTTATATCATATTTTAGACCACCAGTTCATCGATGAATGACGCGTTCTAAACGGAAACTTCAGTGTCAGTCACCGGTGATTGACGTGGCTCTTAACGTGTTAAAATTAGGAAAAATACGTAGCAACTATAGTCGTCGCCCTCTCTGTCCGCATATAACAGCGCGAAATCTACCCAACCGAATGGTTTGAAAATTAATATATATAATCGTTTCAGAATTTTGTCAGTTCAAATTTTATGAAAATCGAATCAAAAATTAAAAGATATTAATAAAAGTTATCTTCATTCTATTAAATCCTATCACACGTAATTAATTCAATGATATCCCATGATAGGTCATGGTTCTAGGTTGCCATGGTGATGACGTCCTATTTAAGATGTAACCACATTATTTAAGTATTACTGAATTTAATATATATAATCGTATTAAATGTTGAATTCATGCATTTTTGTATAAGAGTGCAACAGCTATTGCATGAAGATTTGAATACTTATAAATCTAATTATAGTAGAAAAGCACCTCATTTGCCACGCTTGATGTACAATTTCCGACTTGTTGCATTAAAAAAAAAGAAACAGGCCTAAAGAGTATTTGATTAATACACAAATATAAAGTAAAATAAGTTTCACTTTCACAAGCATATTTTCGACCTTTTTTAACGAGTAACATTTAAATTGTTTCGGAACTAACATAAGTGGACAAAGTAATTTATTAGGTCACCGCATAATTTATCGATCATTTTCCATTTTTGTAATGTCCTAGTAGAAAACGGTGTCACAACAGTAATTTATCATTTACTAATTAGGGGTCCTTGAAAATGAGCTGCAGGAAGCGAATCTGGCAATAATATATTTTAATATTTATTACTTCTGTATAAAAAATATTTTTTCTGATTCTCAAACAGTTTGCATAAAATAAATAATTTTGTTTTTCTGCCTTGCTAAATAACAGATAGTTCAAAGAGTATTTATGAATAAAGTGTGTAATCAACGATGTATTTATATAAATATTTTTTTTCTTTTTAACACTTTCCAACAAAGTTGAAAAGTGTTTATGAATTCGGTTTGTCTGTCCGCCAGTCTGTCTGCGCTCTAGATCACATAAATACACTCGGATTTTCATGCAATTGGTATATGTTAATGATGTTTACCATGGCATGTTCGGTATTGAATATGAAGTGTGTAGCATTAATAGTTCACATACAGGGGCACCCAAAAGAATTCTGTTATTATAGTCACATTATGGTCAATAGGGAAAAATCGTTTGCAGAGTATTTTAATGACATTTAAACCGGTAGGCGACAGCACAGACAATCATCTCATCGAGTTCACTGCTATGAAATTCCAGAATTAGTTAAAACCCGATTCGCAAATTAAAACGCAATCGGTCTGCTAAGTCATATCTTGGTGGAAAACACCTGAAAACCCGATTTTAGCGGTTGACTCGTGTGTTTACCATTATGTTTTCCTGCACCCAAAGGTATGAAAACATGGAGGACCGGGAGCAGGAAAACAGAATATTAAACCTACGAGTCAACCGCTAAAATCGGGTTTTCAGGTGTTTTCCACCAAGATATGACCTGGCAGACCGATTGCGTTTTAATATGCGAATCGAGTTTGAACTAATTATGGAATTTCAGAAATGAACTCGATGAGGTGATTGTCTATGCTGCCACCTCCCGGTCTAATTTCGCTATTTCAAATGTAAGCAAATACGAGGGCGTATCAATAAATTTTTGGGCACAGATGTCATATTCGCCCCATATTGGCGCGATTTTTTTCTGACGTCAATGTCATATACGCAATGGGTACTAACTGGCGCCAAAGTGTCGTTATTTTGCTTGATGTGGTAACCTGGATTATGTTGTTTATGCTGCTGATGTTTTCGCCAAATTGGCAACCGAAAAAATTCGCGCCAATATGGGGCGAATATGACATCTGTACCAATTTTTGCCTTCACATTGAAATAATTGAGTGAAATTTATGAAACTGCTACATTGTATTAGTCCTTTTCTGCATAGTCACCGTTCACAGTAACACATTTCTGCAAACGGTATTTCAAAGAGAGGGGGGAGGATGTATTCCAGGAGGCGCGATAGTAGACCCAAAGGGGTCATTTTTCTAACTTTTGTCGTCTCCTACATGTGACATATTGTTGGTAAGGCCTGTGACCACTTATTCATACTATGCACCTTCCGAGCCCCTTTCCCCAAAATTTCCCTCCGGGGGCATGAATGATAACCGCAAAAATTTAGAAAAGTGCCCCCCCCTCCAGAGAGTAATATTGGGGGGAAGGGGGTCGGGAGGTGCATTGCATGAATAAGTGATCACAGGCCTTTCCAACACTATCTCACATGTGGGGGTCGGTAAAAGTTAGAAAAATGCCCCCCTTTGGGCCTACTATCGCGCCTCCTGGAGTACTTCCTCCCCCCTCCCTTTGAAATACCTTTTGCACAAATGTGTTACTGTGCACACTGACTCTATTGAAAAGGACTAATAAAATGTAGTAATTTCATATATTTCACTCAATTATTTCTATGTGAGGGCAAAAACTTATTGATACATCCTCTCATGCTATTTAAATAGTAATAGAATTGATATAAATCACTAAATTTTATTACAAGATGATTACTATAGAATAGGACATTCATAGCATTTGTCGTTCATTTACAGGGACACAGACACAAAAAAATCGGTTACATTACTGTCTTTGAGCAAAAATTTCTGGAAGCGCGTTTTCAAATTTGGTATGCGCTTTTAAAGTTAAAAAATGTTTTGCATGTTACTCGTTGTGCATAAATTCTGTACCTCGTATACAGGGTAGCACAAAAGAATTCACGTACCATTCTTTTTATTAGCAGAAACTACAGAAAGGGAATTTTCAACTGCGGTATGTACTTCCTAACTGAACTAAATGTTTACATACATGTAGTTAATAGATACAAATATATATGCCGGGTGTCCTAAAAAGGATTGACTGATTTTAAAACTCAATAACTTGCGAACGGTGACAGATATTTAAAAAACTCTTGCAAGAGCGTTATGTATGATGTCAAGAGTTTCTTTTACTGTAATTTTCGATTTTAGTTGGAATTACAAACAATGGATGGCGCTGCGAGCAATAGACGCTAAGTTAAGGCTCGATTTTTGGCACTTCAAGGCCCACTCAATACATTTTTAACTCCTTTTTCTGCATGGAAGAAGTGAAAGGGGGAAAAAAGCGAGTCTATATTTAGCGCCTATTGCTTGCAGCGCCATCTATGCTTGCTATTTGTAACTAAAACTTGAAATCGCAGTATAAAAACTCCTGACACCTTACATAACCTTGCTGTAAAAATTTTTTTAATAGCTATCACCATTTGCAAGTTATTGAATTTTAAAATCAGTCAGTTCTTTTTAGGACACCAGGTATGTCATATACAGGGCTGTTCAAAGAATTCGGATAATTTTCATGGGAGTTGCAGAAATTGGAATTTCAGATGTCTTATGCTTTTCCAAATATGGTTGAATTAGACATAGACATCCTATTTTAACTTATTAAATGGTGAAGTTTTGTTACATTATTCTGAATGTGTTGGAAAGTGTTTCGTAATCTATGCTTGACGCATGATTTTTCTTTCTCGTTTAAATGTGTATACGTGTATCTTTTTTTTCAGTAAAGTGTTCTATTATTTGTTTTCTATCATTTCCTATACTGAATGTTTATAGTTTACCGTAATAAAAAATGTAATATTACGTACATGTATAAACATTATAAGAAACTTTATTTAAAAAAAAATATATATATAACAAAATAATTCTTCCTATCTTCCTAACCAATATGTCTATTCTTCCGGGCTCTAGCTTTCGTAAAAATAATTTAATCGCTACAAAATTTGGATATAATGTGATATTTTGATAAACAGTGCTACTTAGCACTTGAAAAATAGTCGTGCATATCTTTGACATCACATAAAATTTTTTAATATGTTATCATTTACCATCTCTGAATTAAAGTCCTGCATCGGTTCGGGTAACCCGATTTGACCTGACACCGACCCGCGGTTTGGTTCTGGTTGGTTTGACGTTAATTCTTTTTGGAATACTAGTTGGGATGGGATCGGTTTTTGGTTAGGTTTTGACTCTTTCGAGTCGGGTTTGGGTTGGGCCAATTAAAAAAAAATAAACGGTCAAGTGCGAGTATTACTTGCGCAAAGAGGGTTCCGTAGAATAAATATATAAATTGGTAATTGTATTATTAAAAAAAAAGTTACTAAAAGAATACTAAGACTTTATAAAAAACTATACAACGTAGTGTTGGGTATAACTGTATATACCAGAAAAGTATAAATGGATATATCCTGAAAGTTCAAAGAGATATGGAACCTAAATAATATCAAATATAGCATTCTATATAATTCATTTTTTAATATTATCCTAATCTATTTATGATTAACTTAATTTGGAACTGGCTATAAAAGCAGTGCATATTTAAACTTCATTTGAAATTTCATAAAATTGAATTCAGCGTGCTAATAATATTTTCTTTTTAAAGTGTAGCTAAAACAAAACTCTTGTTCAAAGTTTAAACTTGGCATTGTGGTGCGCTTCGAAAGGAGGTCGCAAAGTTGCATGGCCCGTGCCGCGTTTTTCCAGATAGGTTTTTAATTAACTTTTAAAGACACGGGAGGCGTATTGAGAGATCCACTCATTGCAAACTAGTCGCGAATCCCATAGTATTTATGTGATTAATTCTAGTTAAAGTAGTCTGTTTATAACAATTTGACGTTTATTGCTTTTATACTGCTACTGAGCATTGCATCACACAGATATATCATTAAAAGTTGTTATCTAGGCTTTAAAAGTCGACGGTACGCAGTGTAGGCCGCCTCTCTCATTATGCATGTCCAAACCGTCCGCATCTTTAAGGGTTAATATCTCGGCTAATTACCGACGATATTTCTGAAAAATCATTATAAACAATGCTTTTATACTTCTGCTACGATAGGTACCTTCAGCGATCCTCAACATCTTTGATAAATGTCCGAAAAGCGAAATTTGTGTATAACGGAAAAATGCGATTTTCTCAAAAACTATGTGACCTAGGGTAATCGCTATAATTTTCTTCCAAGGCTTAAGTTAACATCTACTACCTCTAATTTTTTTCGAATTTTAGTTTCAGTAGATTCGGAATTAGATGGGGGGGGGGGGGGGGGTGAACATATTTTTGCGCTACATTTTCGGCTATTTCTTTGAAAACATAATACCTAAAACTAAAAAAAAAATGTATTTTTGAGTTCAACGTTACGAAAGCTTTCACACGATACTCCACACGATATACAAAGAAAAGAGTTTTTTTTTTTTTCAAGCAACTTAATTAGCCCCTATACATTTTTACTAAATATATTTATGAATGTTTAATAGTCTGCAAATAAATGGGTCAATAGTCTTTATTACATCCCCCAGTTTGAACTTTCCATGTTTCATAGTTTACGAGTACAATGGCTGTGACAGACAGACAGACACAGGAGTGATCTTATAATGGTTCCGTTTTTACTTTTTAAGTACGGAACCCTAAAAACACTATATATTTGAATATTAGTGAGTGCATATGTGTTTATTTTTATACAAAAACAGATAAAATTGATATCAGAGATATAAATATAAAGTATTTTTCCATAATTGTATTAAAATAATGACTAATTTTCTTTAACTTTGGTTTCGGGTATTGTGGTGAAGTGTATTTGGTTCAAGACGGGTTTCAAATTAATGATTTTTTTTTAGGTGGGGGGGGGGGGGGCAGTGCCTGATTAATGCACGGGCTTCCGGGGCCTCAGCCCTGGGCCCACCAATTTCAGGGACCCACAAATTTGTGTGTATTTTCTTACAATTTAAGTTTTTCCACTGTTTGCATTTTATATTTTGGTCCCTGACGTAAAAACAAAGTTTTACTGTAATAAAAAACCTCCATATTTAATTTTTCTGTAAAAGTCCTTTTCAATTTGAGAGTACCTATAATTTTCAAAACATGCCGTATATCCAGAAAATCAAATTTGGGGAAAATGCCTAAAACTGCATACTATGTCTATTGGTTTCAATATAAACGAGGATTTTACAATGTCAGAATTATAGTTTAAAATCATTAATAGACTGTTAGGGAAAACACAATTTTTATGATTTTGGATAAGGCGAGTTTTGAAAAAGACGTCCTCATTTATTCTACAACATAAACTGTGGATCATAGATGTTTGTAAATTATACAAATGCTTATTTGAGAAAGTGGACGGTAATTCATTTTCTTGATTATTCTTGTAAGTTAAATTTTTTTTGTAAACTTGAAACTTTCACCCAAACAACTTTGTCAACTCATCAAAGAAACCTACTTTTTTTTCTTTAAGTGTCGCCGGGAATGGGGAGGCAGGGGGGGGGGGGGGCAACTTCAGCTTAATCGGGCTCTGGGGGGGGGGGGCGGTGTTTGGATTTCGGCCGTGCAAGAATTTACTCTTAATATGATTAGAATTGCTATGAAATTTTAATAGATTACTGTTTACTGTTATAGTACCTACTTGTAGAGCACAGGAATTGTTCTTTCGGAATAAGCACATTATCAGGTGCACTCTGCCTCACCCTATTCTACAAAAAAAAAAAAAAAAAAAAAAAAAGTAAAATTTATGTTATTGTTTATAATTTATCAGTTGTGACAGTGATTGTTTAAATAATTAGAATCGTATCAGCGCCACATTGAAGTATGTGCACATGGAGCATGGGCCAGTCGCCTCCAGATATAGAGTAGTCAAAATCAATAGATAGTAGATAAAGTTTTAAAAACCTGCGGTATAGTTTCATGTTGTAATAAAGTTAGATGTGAATATTAGATCATGAAAATCACCTTTTTCCCTTTTCAAAATTTAGACTCATTTTTTTTCTTTTTCTTTCTTTCTTTCTTTTTTTTTTTTAAATCGTTATGTCGATTCAGGTTTAATGGTACAGTTCAATGTACTATATATCCAACTAGTGTAAATGCCTGTCCTAGGTCGATGGGTAGAAATCGTGTTTTTCACAACATTTGAAATAATTGATAAAAATATTCATATGCTAATCGACAATAAGGAAAACTGACCTGAAGCGTGAAGTTCAGGGCCTGATTAATCCATGGGCTTCTAAGGTTTTAACAACAAATTAGCAATTTGATGTAAATAAGTTGACGGAATAGAGGAGACATTACAGAGCTATCTTATCTTATTAGTAAAAGGAAACAGATATAAATTGTGTTTTATTATGAAGTCTTGAACTATTTATAATGTTTTAAGTGGAAAGGTGTTAATGCTCCGTAATCAAGCTGTTTCGTATAAAACTCATAAAAAGTAAGTAAATTGAAATACAGTTTTCAAACCTATTACATTTAAAAGTACATTTTCCCCTTTAAGATGTAAAATTTAAAATTACGCGATATTAAGAAGGAAATTTTTTTAAAAAGGGAAATGTATTCATGATTCATCAAATTAATTAATTTTATGAGAATGAATTCAACATAGAAGCCTGAAATAATAAAACAAAAGACGACGTTTATTAACTTTTCCATTTCAGAAATTAATGCGCAGAAAATCAAGTTGAGATGTCTAGAAGCTTACTTTAACAAAAACTAATTTCATTGGTTCATAGGCGAATGACGTTAAAGGCGTTTATGACTTTTGTTTGCTTACATTAGCAAAATTAAACACGATGAAAAGTTATGTGCTATTCAAATACACAAATTTCAACTTTTAATGCTACTAAACTTTAAAATATTCAATGCGCAAAAGTTGTTTTTAAATTTTTATCAATGAATCTCAAAAATGAATGACTCACTACCAGGGTTGTAGTGGGTAGCTGCCCGGGTACCCACCCAGCTACAAACCCGGGCTGGGTTTTTTACAACCATAAGGATTGTAGTGGGTAGCTGCCCGGGCTGGGTTTTTTACAACCCTGCTCACTACACAGCTTATTACTTGCTTACATTAGCAAAATTAAACACGTTTTCTGAAATGGTTTACCGATTGCTCAAATCATTGGCACTATGTTAGTTTTGAAGGCTTTATAGGAAAATATGCTGAATAGAGATGATTTGAGATAGAAGATGTTTGTATTAAGGCAGATAAGTTTTTTCCTACCAACTGAAATCGAAATTAAACCTAACGTAGTTCCATCTTATCGCCGACTGGTAAGATGGATGGGTTCGTTCCGGAATCGTTACACTGCGTTTTATTATATTTAAATAGTACTCGGAATCGTTAGACTGCGTTTTATTATATTTACATTATACTCGGAATCGTTACACTGAGTTTTATTATATATTTAGAGGGTACTATGCAATCTCATCCTTTAATGCGCTCACCAAGTGTGGTATCTAAAATGCATTTATTCTTGTTTTAATACAATCTGTTACTACCAACTTATATTATTATCCGATTTCCTGTTATTTTAAAAATAAAACGTCTCTCAGATTTGAATAAAGTAGTACATTTTTAAGAGTTGCACGCAGTAATTTAGAATTATTTACAGCATTAAAAATGTTTATCATTGCATTAAAATAATTGTGCTAATTTTGTAGCGTGCAAATAAGTAACAATGTTCCAGAATATACTCGTATTAAATGAAGCAACAATCCCTAAAATATTTTAACCTCAGCAAACGGTCTATAGCACAAGTTACACTTTTCGACTGACAAGTTACACTTTGCCAGTCTACCGTAACAATGATAGAATTCTTGCAAATATAATACGCTGGCCTTTCCACGCTATTTTTTTTTTATTTAGTATCACCCCCTTTACCGTTCTGATTATCGGATTAGATGCACGGCAGATGATTTTCAGATATGTATCTCTTGACCTGTTCCTTAGCTCAAAGTAGCGTTATAAATATTTCACCTGTTGCCTGTTATAGCAGGATAATCACACTGAGGCTGATCCAGATGAACTGTTGTGCTAATATATCGGATAAACTAATTCTTTTACTGTGAATCAATTTTAAGAAAAAGCCGATAGGTAAGCAAATATTTAACCCGTTCGGGTCTGGCGTACTATTAATAGAACATGTCTTACATGTAGTAATGGTAGAGGTCTGCACGGACCGGAATTTCCAGGCCCGGCCAGGCCCGAACGAAAGCTATCTTGGCCCGGCCCGGCCCGGTGTAAAAATTGGAATTTCGGCCCGAGCCCGGCCCGGCCCGTTTGCATTTTTACAGTTCTCGGCCCGGCTCGTACAAAAATCAGTGAAAACAGGCCCGGCCCGGCTCGACACTATACCTACAAAAAAAAATCCATTTTTTCTCAACATACAATTAAGATTCTTTTAATGAATACTACATACATATTTATGGAAACATTTTACAGTATATTTTACATTACTATAATGTTCGCAAAACAGAGAGCACACAATAGTAAACATTAACGATTATTTACAGTGTTTTAGTCATCGGTGTCTACAGACATTTCGAAATGGAAATAGGGATTCATTAAAAGATTAATGTAGTTCAGAATAAAGGATTAAAAACATGATAGTTTTTGAAGCTGTATAATAAAAAGTAGATTTGTGAAAATATTTCTCTCATTTTTAAGGCTTTTCTCAAATCCAAAGGAGCTACATTTCGACACATTTATGAATTCTTTTCTTTTCGGAAACGTGTAAGGTTGGCAGGTATTCTTATTCAGAAGCTATGTAAATGTCGTTTTTTTCATAGATAAAAGCAATATATCGTTCTGAAAATACTGTCAAAATTAGCGTTTTGAATCGAATTTTCGGAAGCGATAGCACAGGAAAGGAGAAAAACGTACAGTCACGTGACAGGAATCTCTGTTATCTCTGTAAGTAATTTATCAAATATGGAAAAAGCTATTCGTTTCCAAATGCCTTCAATAGGCAGGCCTGTCAATTTTATGCCTTTATAGTTAAAAATTTTGTCAGAAAATGTGTCTGACAGCTTCGCATTGTTGAGCTGTGAATATGAGAACCACTTAAGGTATATTTCCAAAGATACTGTTAAAGAAGTTCATTATCGCTATTAATACTACAAAACACAATGACTGTTCTACACATCCTGAGATCGATTAAGACCAGTTCCGTCCCGGCACGAGTCTCCTGAAAAAAAATTAAACTCGGAATCAGACATCTTGTAACTATACGATGTCGATCTCTACGATGGACATGTTACATTTCTGTAATGATGTTGTTAAACTCGCATCGGCTCGTGACGCACATTTATACTTCTCGAGAAAATCATATTAATTGAAAATGGCTCGTGTTTTATCTGCTTCGCTCAAATTCTTATATCGGGCCGATAGGCCCCATTCATTTTTTTGCCGGCCCGGCCCGGCCCGGCCCGTTTGAAAATTCGCCTTCATTCCGCCGGCCCGGGTATGGACCTCGGCCAAGCCCGGGCCCGTGCAGACCTCTAAGTAATGGTAGTATTACCTATGCATTACTGATTATGACTTCATTTATGTTTTGACATTTACTGATAATAATAACAATAATAGTTTGCTTAATTCTTTTGCTCCATTGGTTATCCTTTTATTTTAAATATATATTTCACTCTTTAAGTTTAAACTATAGGTTACTTTTTTGAACGAATCATGTGTGGCGAAAAGTAAAAAATATTGGAAAGTTGTAATATCGATAAAATCCTGTTGTAACACGATATTTTCCAAACGTCTCCAAAAGCTCTTCTTTAGCGTATTCTCATATAAATATGAATTGAATAGCACGCAAAATAAATACATTCGCTACATTTCAGAGAATGGCATATTCTTTACTTTTCAGTATATCTGTTTGGATAGCTACTATTAACATATTTAACGTAAATGTATCTCTCAGTTTCGGGGAAACAGGGTAATAAAAATAAAGCATTGTATAATAATAATAATCATTATTTTTTCCAGCTTTATTTCAAAATTAAATTAAAATTCTATGATTCAAGGAATACAAATGTCTGAAAAAATTAAGTAAAAACATCAAAAAATGTTCTTCAATAAAACTGTCATAATTTTTGAAATTCCAGCAGACGATTTTTATCAATGCAACATGAATAGATATTCCTTAAGCTGTCAAACAAAATAAATGCTTCCATTTCTCTTTTAAGAAAAACATAAAGAACAAAAATGATATGTTCCATTAGTTTTACTTTTTATCTCCTTAAGAAATAGTTTCTTCTGTCACTGTTGTGCTTTTTTTGTCTTTTTCACGTCAAAAAAAGTTTCCGTAAAACATGTAGTTGTGCTTGAGAGACAATTCAATGATGATAAATGTTCCAAATGGTATAAAATTTTTAAAATGTAGGTCAAAAGGGGAAAATAGTGATAAAGAAATGAACATTTTTTAACAGATTTACTATGCTTATATGTTTTAAAAAGGAAAATTTTCTCTTTTTCCAGATTTTACTAATTTTCTATTCGATTGAAATTTTGTTTTAAGTTTATACTTATAGGGAATTTATTAAATGTAATGCATAAGAGTAAGTAAAATGAAATCAAAATTCAATGAGTAAAGGAAAACAAACTTCTGAAAATTTAAGTAAAAACATCAGAAAATGTTGTTCAATAAAACTATCATAATTTTTGAAATTCCAGCAGACGATTTTTATCAATGCAACATGAATAGATATTCCTTAAGTTGTCACACAAAATAAATGCTTTCATTTCTCTTTTTAAAAAAACACAAAGAACAAAATGATATGTCCATTAGTTTTGTTTTTTATCTCCTTAACAAATAGTTTCTTCTGTCTCTGTTATGCCTTTCTTGTCTTTTTCACATCAAAAGAAGTTTCCGTAAAACATGTAGTTGTGTTTGAGAGACAATTCAATGATGATAAATATTCCAAATGGTATGAAGTTTTAATAATGTAGGTCAAAAGGGGAAAATAGTGATAAAGAAATGACGAACGTTTCTTTAACAGATTTACTATGCTGATAGGTTTTAAAAAAGGAGGGAAATGGAGTGAAAAAGGAGAGTTATTTATTTTCTCTTTTTCTAGATTTTAATAATTTTTAACTAGATTGAAATTTTGTTTTAAGTTTATAGTTATAGGGAATTTATTAAATGCAATGCATAACAGTTTCTCTTTAATGTATGACGTATACTTATATGCATGCTCATATGCGCAAGGATAAATACATAAATTTTATAAAATCAAAAAGATCATACATTTGACATTAAAAAAATGTGAATAATCATGTTTTCAGTCTATTTTTTTTAGCTAAATAAAAATTACACGTACTTGATAAATAGGTTTATGTTGATTTTTTTAGAAGTTGACCTATAGCAATCACTTCGTTTATATATGTATATGGGTCAATATCTGAAAACCGGACAATTTCATTCCAAAATTTTTATTTTTTAAAATTAATGTACGAACTACCACATACAATTATATACTATAATACATGTTTTGTGATTTAAATGCTGTAGCATTTTGAGATCAAGGATGTATATTTTGTGCGTAGGATAAACTTTTATGGAAGAAAGTGCCTGTTAACACCATAATCAGTGTCTAATAATTGGGACTGAAATGATGGGGACAGAGGTGATGTTTTTGTCTTAACAGCTGCGCAGCCATTTTATTGAACCATTTTGCACACATGTAAATTATTAAATATGCCATGTGACATTTGTATGTTACATAAATAAAGTTGCAATAAGCTATTTTTTTTATGAATAAAAAGTTAAATATGGAGACAAGAATGATGCTATAAAAATGCTCATCTTTATTCAGAACAAAAACTAAATATTTCTAAATATGAAACAAAGAAAAGAACAACTTACCTTCATCCTTGGTGGCTAGTTGAACTTTAGTTGTTGTTGCAATGGAAATAATTCTGCCAGCGCCACCTAGTATCTGTTAACCTAAATGTGTGTTTAGAGGGACTGAGATGATGGTCAACCTCAGGCACAAATATATTTACACCAATATTTTACTATACAATCTATACTAGGTTAATTTTCACACAATTATTCTAATTGGTAAACAAATCATATTAGATGTAAATTTCCAACTGGGCGAAAAATGTCCGGACCAGGATTCGAACCCGGGACCTCCTGGCTGAAGCCGCCAGTGCTCTGCCATCTGAGCTATCCCGGACGATTCTGGTCGAACTTTTTCACCCAGCTAACCTTGAAGATTACAGCATCTGGTCTGAAACCTGGTTCAGCTCAACAGAATAAATCTCAGGTAATGGAACTCCAGAAAACGCTGGATACGAAATTACACTAGATTAATTTTCACACAATTATTCTAATGATTATTGACGCCAATATCATATACGCAACGGGTACTTAACTGGCGGCATAGTATCGTTATTTTGCTGGATTTGGTTAGCCGAATGTTGTTGTTTATGCTGTTGATGTTTTCCCCAAATTAGCGTCGGAAAAAAAATCGCGCCAATATGGGGCCGTATATGATATCTGGGCCAAACTTTCATATGAAAAGCGAAGGGATCAGAGTGTATTTATTTATGGCAATTACATGACTTGGACTATTATAATATAGATGAAATGATGGCGATAGAATAATATTTGGCGACTTATCACCTGTACCTGGCTAACATTAAAGTACTAAAATGGCACCAGGAATATAAAAAGCGAAGTGGTTCGCCCGGAACTGTTGATGATAGTCACATGGCTTAGACTATTGTTATAGAAATTGTTTTAAAATACCGGGAGACAAAGTCTCTGTACATTTAATTCATTTTACTTTAGCTTCTTTTCAAATGTTTAACTGATCCTCTTTAATCAAACACGAAAACAACCATTGGATGTCTTAACAGCAACTGATTCGGTCTTAAATTTTTGAAATCAAAGGAAATTGAATTGAAACCCGTTTACAGGGAGATCTGCACAGCTTTTTCAGTATAATTCAATCTTCTATAATATTTTTAAAACCGATCATATTAGCGTATTTTTAGATTCTGCGGTGCCTGAACGGGGGTTGGAGAGGGTAGCTTTCAGGGGCAGATACCCCTAGTATAGGTATAAATATGTAATAGCAAAAGTTAATAATATTTAAAGACGCGTTTACAGCATACATTTAATATTGGATATTTGTACATGGGGACAGGGACTAAAAGGATGATTTCCTTTGTTTAAAGCTTACACGGAAAAAACTATTTTGTTGAAACAACCAAATTTTGGTTAATATAGCTCCAACCAAATATTTTGGTTGGAATGATTAAATGTTGGTTACATTAACCGAATGATTTTGTTAATTCAACAAATCATTTGGTTAGAATCCAAAGGTTTGTCCAACCAAAATTTGGTCATTCTAACCAAAATATTTGGTTGAAGCTATATTAACCAAAATATTGTTGTTTCAATAAAATAATTTTTTCCATGTAAAATTAATTATTTATATATCCTTCTATGTCCATTTATCATTGGTAATTGTTATAACAAATGTTAAAATATATTAAATTTTTGGTTTTACTATAATTAGTGAAATATTATTGGCAGTAGACGCAAATTGTCCAATTTTCAGATATTGAGCCATATAGCTATCAATATACAAATAGTGCAATCTTGTCTTCACGATAACATCTGAAATACTGAACCAACTCGAACTTAGTTTGGACAACGAATCGATCGTGACAGTGATCTCGGATGAGTTCATAATGCAAATAAATAACTCTTATAGTTCGTTTATAGGGACACGCAAAAGCAAAAGATGCAAAGCGTCAACATGTTAACATTCAAATTACTAACCAATTTAAACATTTTTAAAAATTAAGAAAAATTACTGACCGATTTTCACAAAATTTTATGCGCGGATGTAAAATATTTTGCTACATGTTCTGTGGAATTTTCAAATCGATATCTTAATTAGTTTTCTTAATTTTAGCAGATTAGTGAAAAATCTTGCAAGTATTTTAGATGCGTTCGTTAATCAAGTATGTAGCTCTTATAGTTCGTTTAAAGGGACACACAAAATTTTCGATGTCATTCATTGAATGGTTTGAGTTTGTATCTCGTTTGAGCATCTGTAAAATATTGTGGCGATTTTTAAACTATTATTCCAACAAATTTTTATCATTTATGATATAATAGTCTCATATCCTTTCAATTACGTTTGTTAAGCTAAATTAAAAAATTTCCTGCAAATTACCTTTCTTGCCAAAAAAAGCAAACTTAGAAAGAGTGAGACCAAATTGTATTAAATCTGATGTTTGTTATTGGTGGCAAATTATTGAGTATGATATTGCTGACCTAAAAAATAAAATAAAATTAACCTACTCTTTTAAATGAGCCGAAATAATTTGTTTCATTTGAATTTTTTTTTTTTAAATTTTCAGTATAATTAGTTTATTTGGGATTTTTGTGGGCATAAATGTAGTTAAAAATGGGCAGTAGTGTGGGAAACCCATTGGTATAATATGGTAAAAAATATAAGTGAAAAATCGTAGATTTTAAAGGCGAAAGGTGAAACGAAAAATCAATGAATTTCATAATTTTAATACGCACTATTATATTTACAAAATTGATAGATTTACAGTATCATTTTATACAGATTTATTTTATCAAAAGTGTTAATTTTGATTATATCCAACATTTCACTGTTCTGAAATAACAATTGTTGTTTACTTGGTGCCAAAATAGCTTTATAAACTAGAAAACAGAAATTCTGCTTTTTCAGAATTTAGTGTTGCCCCCGATGAAAAAAAATATATGTATATATAAATAATACAAAACATTATTCAATTTTAAGACTTAAAGCACACATTTCTATTTTATGTAAAATGACGTCATTCGCATCCGCTTAAGAATTCCACATGTACGATCCATTCTTAAACATCTACAGTAAAGCATGCATAGGATGTCACTATCGCAAAATAATAGACAAATGCAGCAAAAAGATGCCGTTATTAAAGCAACTCGACAAAAAAAGGCTATCTAAGGATTCATTGGCCTTCATTTGTTTGTAAATATAGTTTATAACAACTCCATGTTTTAACAGAAATTATTTGTTTATATTTTTTCAAAATAGCACGTATTTTAATTACATTTTCTTTGGGTTGTTATGAGAAAATGACAACAAAAAGATATAATTGCTACTTTTCGTGTTTGTCAACTATTTTCCCTTTATTTTCTACAGAAATGGAGTACTTGAGTTGCCAAAATTAAACAAATGATGCTAAAAACTACAAAAAAATTAATATTTCAAAAATAAATGGAGATAAAGTTTTCAAACAAATTGCATTTAAAAGTACTTTTTTTTTTCAATACGACGGTATAAAAATTGAAAATGTGCGATGCTTAGAAATTAAAAAAATTACTATAGAGCACTTAATCGTACAACGAAACATCGGCTTTGTTTATAGCAGGCTTCTGTAAGGTAACGTTATTTTTTGGAGACACAAAATAAGCTGGGAGAAAGAAATAGCATACCGTACAGGGAGCTAATAAAAATGATCATTCCAATCCTACAAATTTTAATATAACATAGTTTGTCTTAATTCTAAAGTCAATATTGATGACAAATTTATAACATCCGGAAAGTTGTTGCCCTGATTTTGAGCTTTCTTTCAGAAAATCTACTTAAATCTTCTTATCTTGGCCCCCACCCCCAGTTTTAAAAATATCCGATTGAAATTCTTTAAGGTTGTTGTCTTTAACTGTCTGAATTGTACAGAATTATGTTTATAGCTGTGTACCAGAAAAAGCACAGTAAAAATTATCATTTACAATCTCATTTAATTATTGTACGATTTCTTCTTCTGATCAGTTAACACTAGAACGACTGCAAATTTTACTCAAGTGTTACAAAAATATTTTACCCCAGAATTTTTATTTGAAACTATTCAACTTATTTGTTTAACTTATTTCTCCATGATACAAATTTAACTTATTTTAGAAAGAAATTTCTGGTTCGAATCGAAGTATTTTTATTTGGTAGCGGTCATTTTGACCGCTATTGTCGTTTTAGTGTTAAGAGTAAATTTAAATTGTTAAATTTTTGTCAGATTTTCTGCTGCACAGCACTTAATATCGGTTCCCGTGTGTGTTAAAAGAAAAAATTTTGAAGAGATAGATCTGTTTCTTTTCTATACGCAATAAATATGATTTGGCGCTTTTCTGAGGACTTTGTCACAAATAAATTTATTTGCAACAAAGAACTTAACACAAACAATTTCAAAGATTCTGTGGAGTGCATGAGCAGGACATGTTACATGGTTTATTAAGCTTAGAAACAAACTTTTCGGTTCATCAATTGATTCTATAATGTATGACGCTTATCTGTTCGTTTGACTATCTAAATATATTCAAATTCAATTCAAATGACAATTAAAAGTAAATAAAAATTAAATTCTTGCTACAATAAAAATCATTATTAATATAAGTGTTAAATGAAAAATTAAGTTAGTTCTAAATGATTCTATGAAAAGAAACTACTGAATAATTAAAAAAAAAAAAACATCAAAAACTTCCTAAAATGAATTTGTCATACATTTTGAAATTCCTGCAGACGATTTTTATCAAAGCAATATAGATACACATTCCTTAGGCCGTCAAATAAAATGATTTTATTTATCTTTTAAGAAAACATAAAGGACGAAATATATTCCATTAGTTTAGCTTTTATTTCTTTTACAAATAATTTCTCTTTTCCTTCTTTCTCTGTTATGTCTTTCTCGTCTATTTTACGTTAAAAAAAGTTTCTGTGAAATATGTAGTTGCATTTGAGTGACAATTCAGTTATGATAACTATTCCAAATGGAATAAAATTTAAGAAAATATAGGGTAAAAGGAGAAAATAGTGATAAAGTAAGGCTGAACGTGTTTTAGCAGATTTATTAAAGTTACAGCTGAAAAAGGGATAAGAAACACAGGGAAAAAATGAAGGAGGCTTATTTTCACATTTTCCTGCTGTGATGGTGATTGTGTCCAAAGGCGTATCTACGACAAACTTTTATTAAATTAAAAAATATATATATATACATTTGTCATATATTGGAGATGTTTTATTGACCTTTTTGATAAATTAAAATGAAATTGTGTAAATGTACAAAAAATGTTTTTTTTTTTAATTTTAAGTAGTTATGGTATTTGTCTGTTAATTTTCTTGATTAATTAATGTATCCGGATTGTTTTTCGTCAGTAAAACTGCCACTATTTTTGAAACATCAGCAGAAGATTTTTATCAAAGCAGCATGAATAGCCTTAAAGATGCTTTCACCTTTGTTTAACCTTTAACTGATGTGACTAACATTTGTCACACAACTGATATGATCCGGTCTCTCAGACCCCTCGAATAAAATGAATAAAAAAAAATAACTCAAATGGTTGAATTTACTTAAATTTTGTCCTAACAATATCGTTGTACTTCTCTTAAGAGCATGTGAATTAAATTGCATGAAAAAAGCATTTTATTCATATTATTTAACTTCAGTACAGAAAAGTAAAAAGCTGTAAAAGTGTTTACAGCTGGGAGTCGCGGGGTCTGGGAGACCGCGTGACATCAGTTAAAGGTTAAAAGAGTAACTTAAAGAACAGAATTATATGTTCCATTAGTTTTGCTTTCATCTACTTTACAAATAATTTCTCTTTTCCTTTTCTTTGCTACGTCTTTCTGTTCTATTTTAGGTTTAAAAAAAAAGTTTTCAGTAAAATATGTAGTTGCGTTTGCGAGACAATTCAATGATGGCAAACATTCCAGATGGAATAAAAGTTAAGAAAATATAGGTAAAATGGTGAAAAGAGTAATAAAGCACATATGAACGTTTTTAGCAAATTTATTATGCCTATGGGCTTAAAAAGAGTAAAAAAATACAAGAAAAAAGTGGGGAGATTTATTTTCTCATTTTTTCTCTTGTGATGATGATTTCATGTATAGGCATACTTACGGAAAAAAAAACAAACAAACAAAAAAGAAACAAACATATATTTTATTTGCTTATTAATTTTAAATTTCCAAATTGTTTTTCTTCTATAAAACTGTCATATTTTTTAAAATTCCAGCAGACGATTTTTGTCAATGCAACAGTAAGGCTGATTTCAGACGAACGATTTTGAAAAGCAGTAATATGGTCGCTCTCTCTTGGGAGCATAGCAATCTTCTGGTCTGTTCAGACGAGAGTTGCAAAACCGCAGCGGCAAAAAATCAGAAAATCTCTACGCTGACAGCTGGTGTTTCCCCCAAGTCGCGGATGTCTGGTGACGTACTGGTGGCTTTTGTTTATTCTATGCTGTTCAGACGAACTTTCATTTCAACGCTGAATTTGACTTTCTTTGTCAGTGATTTGTAGAGTTTTTGTTGTGTTTGCTTGTCGAATTTTCTCGCTAGAATTTATTAAAATGGATTTTTTAGACGTTGAGCAACTAATTTTTGAAGTACAAGAGCGTCCTGTTTTGTGGGATACATCGTGTGAATTATATAAAGATAAAAATATAAAAATAACAAGTTGGTTTGAAGTGTGTGGAATCTTTGATAAAAAATTTTCAGAAAAATCTGAAGAAGATCAGGAAGTTATCGGTAAATTATTTTAATTAATTTTGTTTCATATAAACAAAAAAATTCATTTAAAAGTATTTGAATGTTAGAATTTACGTTTTATAAGAAAAGTATTAAAACAGTAAAGTATTATAAGGAAAAACTGAATGTAATCTTTATCAAATAATAATAATAATAATAACACTATGTTGTATTAGTTATGTTGCTTGAGAACTAAATTCAGGGGTCGAAGCAGGTGTTTTTTTGCGGAGGGGGGGGGGGACATTTTGCGAAAAGGTAAAAAGTATTTTTGTGACATTTATTATATTTTTGTGAAATTTATTTTGTGTTTGTAAAAAGTAAAAATTTGTAACGGAACATTAAATCCAGTTACTGGACTTCGAAATAAGCATTTTTAAATAATAATTTCTTTAAGTACTTCTGCTAAAGTTTTCCTTATGGGGAACTATTTTTCTTTGCAAATTACAGATTTTTTAAACCTAACAATATTAAAATAAATAATAATTACTATGTTTTTATAGAATAGAATTTCGTGAAAGGGTCTGTTTTAATATTTGGATTTTTGAGAAGGGGCCTGTTTTATTAAATGGGTTTATGTGTAAGGGCTCTAAATAGACTCCAAATTTTGCCTGAATCGACCTCTGAAATTAAAATCATTGTTAAGTTAGACAAACTTTTAAAAATCTGTTATGGAAAAGCGGACAGCAAAACGCAGATGTTACCACTGAGTGTCTGTGATCATATCGCGGTACCGGTTCCATTTACTGCAAGCATATAATTTTGCATAATTATGTATTACCATACCAGCTAAATTTTACGAGTTTTTCTCACCACTATTTTTTAATATGTAAATTTGCCTTATTTAATATTTAATAAATACAATTTTCCTGATTAAAAATAGAGGTATGGAAAAAGCGTAAAAGTTAAAATTTATGGTATATAATATTCTTTAAAAAGACTTTTAATTGTAGGAAAGTGATGGTTTAAAAAGAATCGATATTTCGAATTTGATTTTTTTTTTTTTTTTTTTTTTTTTTTGGCATAAAGAACTCTTTACACACACAAAAATCATATTTTATCAGTTGGTAATTGGCGTCGAAATGAAAGGTAAATTTTGAAGCTATCTGTAGAGAGCTGTAGAGAACTCCCCTAAATATTGATATCTCTCTTTTCTGTTAACTTTAAGTATAAAATAAAAATTAGCGAAATTTTTGGTTAAAAAGTTAGTTTATTTTAAACTGAAAACATTTTATTAAAAATGCATATACGAATTTTTTAATGGCTACGTATATTGATATTTTTTGGAGAAATAATTTATTTTTTTCGTTTCGTTGTTCTAGGTCTAGTCTACGATGAGTTAACGTACACTCTTTTTTCGAAGCCTGCCGTCCCATTATCTGTCAAGTCAGCATATTTAATTTAAACATTAAAAACTAAAATCACTTTTCTACTTTAGCATATTAGTATAAATGGAGTTTTATAAACGCTTCGCAGTTCTAAAAATAAAAAGCGGTGTTATTGCTTAAATTATATTTCTTTAAATGACATTTTTAAATTTTTTGTGTGGACTTGGAATATTATAATTTTTCATATAAATTAGATAAACAAAGAAAATAAAAAGAAGAGAAATTGGTGAGATGAATTAGCCTCTGACCGTTTCGTCAAATTCGTCAAAACATATAATAACAATGAAAAAAAAGGTGGTGCTGCGTAACTTACCTCAGTGTTAGTGCAAGCATTTCTTCTGGAGGAATAGATGACCTCATATTAGTATTTTGTTTGACCAGACTTGGAGTCAATTTCCATAATAACTCTTCAAAAGAAGGTTTTGACATCCGGTAATAATTGAAGAATTTCTCGGGAAATTGCTCCAATTTCGGGTGTTTTACATAAAAATGACCGGTAATTAATCTGTCACTTATTATTGGATGAACCCAATACCTCCTGTGTATACTTTTTTTTCTAATTTTTTGAATAATTCATATAAAATTACAGAATCATTAATTTCCTGTATAATATCCATTTTGCTTATTGAAGGCATCGAACTGAAATAATAATGTCTATGTGGCGGGAACGGTATACGTAAAACGCTCGTGTGACTGCGATCGCGCAGGTGTTTATTTTTCTTGTTGAAACCACAAGCGCTCAAAAAGTCGTTCGTCTGACATTTGTCTAAATAATATTCTTTAAGACACAAAACAAAATAAATGCTTTTATTTTTTATCTTCTTACAAATAACTTCTTTTTTTCACCCTTTCTCTGTTATGACTTTCTCATCTTTTTCATCTCATAAAAAGTTTTTGTAAAACATGTAGTTGCATATGACAGACAATTAAATGATGATAAATATTCCAAATAGAGGAAAATAATAATAAAAACTAGAAACAGGAATTCCCTTTTTCAGAATTTAGTGTCGCCCCCGATAAAAAAAAAAATATATAAAATGACGTCATTTGCATCCGCTTAAGAATTCCGCATTTACGATCCACTCTTAAACAGCTACAGTAAAGTAGGCATAGGACGTCACTTAACGTCACTATCGCGAAATAATACACAAATGCAGCAAAAAGATGCCGTCATTAAAGAAGCTCGACCAAAAAAAACCCAGGCTGTCTAATGATTCATAAACCTTCATTTGTTTGTAACATTAATTTAGATACTTAAAATTAAATATAGTTTATAATTGCTCCATGTTTTAAAAGAAATCATTCGTTTATATTTTTTCAAAATAACACGTATTTTAATTACATTTTCTTTCGGTTGTTATGAAAAAATGGCAACAAAAAGATATAATTAATATTTTACAACTATTTTTCCTTTACTTTCCACAGAAATGGAGTATTTCCGTTGCCAATATTAAGCAAATGGCTCCAAAAACCACACAAAAAAAATTATATTTCAAAAATAAAGGGAGGTGCAGTTTTCAAATAAATTGCATTTAAAAGTACTTTTTTTTCCGAATACGACGGTATAAAAATTGAAAATGCGCGTTGCTTAGAAGTTTAAAAAATTGCTATAGAGTATTTAATCGTACTGCTTTGTTTTACGGCTGGTTTCTGTAAGGTAACGTTATTGTTTGAAGACGACACTAAATAAGCTGGGAGAAAGAAATAGCATACCGTACCGGGGGCTAAAAAGTGGGTCAAAAAATAAATAGTGATAAAGAAACGACGAATTATTTTACGATGAATTACGATTATTTATTACGTTTATTTGTTTAAAAACAGGAGAAAATTTAGGGGCAAATAAGAGATCAATTATGTGCTCGTTTTACATTTTATGTTACTTTTTTATTATATGAAAATTTATGACATACAGAATTTTAATTGATTGATTGGAATTTCAACCTACACGAAGTGTATTAAATGAAAGTCATAACAGTTTCTATTTAATATATAATTGCATATGCACGTTTATGTGCATGTAATTATTGTAATAATAAATATAAATGTGGCAAACTTCATAAGTTTTGAATACTTAAGACATTTCATATGCATAAGAGATGGACAATATATTTTTCAGTTACTTAATGCAATTTTTCTAGCAAGCAAATTTTATCAAGGAAATGTAAATTAATATTTCTTAAAGGAACGAATTTATGGGAATAATTGAATATACAGGGGTTGGACAAAAATATGAAAACACCTAAAAAAAACAAACAAACAAACATATTATCATGCCCTGAAAATCCCTTTTTACGGAGTTCTTATTCTTTTGGTGCTGACAGGCTTTATGAGTTCGGCATTTAGTTCAGCAGTGACTTTTGCAACTGTCGTCTTCTTATTTTTCGTCACAATCAACTTTAATGACCGTCTCTCACGATCCAACACACACTTTTGTCCGCATTGTGACTTAACGGATGATATTTTTCGCTTTTCCTGTATGCGGTATAAATTTCCGATACGGTGCCTCTTGAAACATGAAAAATTTCGGCTACCTTGGTAACGAAAGCACCCACCACACGAGCACCAACAATTTGTCCAAGTTCGAATTCACTTAGCTCAGAAGCAAAGCGCTCACAATTACACAGAACACTGTTCTGACAACGACTGGCACTTGCAACGTATTGAGGGCATTGTATAGGTGGCGTGAGTGGGAAAATACAACAGCGCCACCCACAGGATTGGGTAGAATCAACAGTTATGTTCAAGCATGCATTTCACGAGGTGTTTCCATATTTTTGCCCAACCCCTGTATATGAAAGTTAAATTCAATTGTAAATTAAAAAGAAATATAAGTCAAATATTTTTAGAATAATAATCTTTATATATTTTAATAACATTTACAATAATAATAATCTTCGTGCGTTTCATTTGAAAACTGAATTAAAATTATCTGATTCATAAAACAAGCTACTGAATAATTTAGAAAAAACATCAAAATCTTCAATAATCCTGTCACAATATTTAAATTCTTGCAAACGATTTTTATCAAGGCAATGTGAATAAACGTTCCTTGAGCCATCAAACAGAATAAATAATTGCATTTCTCTTAAAGAGAAACTTAAAGGACAAAATGGTATGTTCCACTAGTTTTGCTTTTATCTCTTTTACAAATAATTTCTCTTTCTTGCTCTATCTGATATGCGTTTCTTGTATTTTTTATATAAAAAAAAGTTTTTGTAAAATATGTCATTGCAGTTACGTTTGAGAAACAATTCAATCATAATAAATGTTCCAAATGGAATAAAATTTTTGAAATATAGGTCAAAAGGTGAAAAGAGTGATACAGAGAGGTGAATGTTTGGTAGCAGATTTGTTATGTTTATGAGTTTAAAAAAGAGAAAAAGTGAAGGGGAGAAGGAGAGAACCATTTATTTGTTCTTTTTATAGCATCTACTACATTTTTCATTGCGTGAAAATTTATGGATTTTTCGGATTGTTTTGAATTCCTATTTGTAGGTACTGGATTTAATAAATAGTATAACATTTTTTTAATACTCGCGTGTATATATCTTTTTCATTTTTCAGCTCTTGGCATATTCTATTTATCGTCAAATTGCAATTTTATCTTCTACAATGTACATTTTTTAACCATTTGGAAAAATAGTTATTGTCCTCGTCATGGTAGCAAATCAAAAGCATATCTGAAGCGTTTTATTGGTTTAATCCGCATTTTATTCGTTTTCTGATTGGTCTATACACTAACCCTTACTTTCAACAGAGATGGATACTTCTGTTGCCACTATGACAAAAAAGTAATAAAAACTACAAAAAAAAATTAATAACTCAGAAACAAATTGAGATACAGCTTTCAAACAAATTGCATTTAAAAGTACATTTTTTTCTCTATACGACGGTGTAAAAAGTAATAGTGTGAGATGTTTAGAGGTTTAAGAATGAAATTTCATTTAAAATGGGTCGTCAGATTTCTTGGAAATCTGAAGATGGAAAAGTCTTTTCCCGAACAGCCAATGAAATGCTTGGATAATACGTAAGTTTCAGGTGGATAATACGTAAGTTTCAGGAAATCTGAGGAGTCGCAGGCGATTTTTGTCGCTTGCAATTTTTACGTGTAATAACACTATTAATGTTTAATCCATGGCGTACGTAATGTATGATGAACTGCGAGCGATTTCTTATGTCTTAAATTTTAGTCTTTGAAAAAACCATTTTCCAAATGATCTTTGTAATTTGTTAAATTGCTTTTATTTATTTATTTTTTTTTTAAATCTTCAACTGATTCTTTTAGATTGTTATTAAATATATAATGGATATTTTTCCCGTTTTTCAAGTTTTGGGTTTATAGTGAAAAAAATTCTACTATATACATTTCGCTTGACAATATGAAAAACTCATAAGTCCCTCGATCCAGGATCGAATGATCCCATATCTCCAATAAGTAACCGCGAAACGATCCCCCATCTCAAAAGTTACCATGGGAAATCCAGCCGCAACGAGAGCAAGACCGCCGGTAGGAACAGCTGAAAATGGATAAACCAAGTGCGGCCCCGAAGAAAATTTCGAAAGTCGAAGACTCTAATGAAGTTGATGATTTATTGTTTGTGGAATATTGGGTCGATCGGAGAGTCGTCTCGTGTTGGGAAAATCAATTCTCACCGGAAAATTCTATCATTTAACTATTAGACATTGACTCCAATATCTAATCTCTAATAATTACCGGGCAGAATTTTCCGGTACGAATTGATTTTCCCAGCACGACATGACTTTTTAACCGACCTAATATAACGAGGAGTCCAACGCTCAAGAAAACTTCTGTACCAGGCTGTCTCTAGTGTTACTTCTTGAATTTTTTATTTAATATATAATTGCATATGCTCGTTTATGTGCATGTAATTATCGTAATAATAAATATAAATGTGGTAAACTTCATAAGTTTTGAATATTTTGGTTATCTTGGAGCGCCACGACAGGACCCTCCCTCCCCCCCCCCCCCCCCGTGTACCACAGGACCCAGGTGGAGCGAGCAGGACGATTCGTTAAGGCTGTTATTAACTTCTCTGCTCAACAAGCGCAAAACGTTTTGACACATTTACAAATTCATTTTTTAACGGAAAGATATAAAATTGGAAAGTCTGACCATGGAAGTGATTTGGAATTGAACTGTTTTTGCATTTTTTGATCAATAAATTACCTATTGAGTTATAAGCGGTTTTGATCACGTGACAAACACGTTTTTAACCCATTCTTGACCGGTTACTCTCTTTCGTGGAGAAATTCAGTTCAAAACGCCCACTTTGACACTATTTTCTGAAAGATCTATTGCGCTTGCCAAAAAATGGAAAACACAATTCGATTACATAGTTTCTGAACAACAACACCTGCTTGTTTCATGCATTTCCGAACAAAAATAAATTAAAACTTATGTCATAAAGTTGCCCTCTTGGATTTGAGAACAGCCTTAAAGATCGGAACTCAATGTCAACAGCAAGAAACCAAGCACCGCTAATCGCGTCATTCAGGAACATATCAAAACACTCCGCAAAGCAGTTGGCATCGGCATCCGCCCCGCTGTGTAAGAGCAAGCCCGCCTGTAGCAACAGCTGAAAATGGATAAACTAGGTGCGAAGAAAATTCCGAAATTTGAAGACCCTAATGAAGATGATGATTTACCGTCTTCGGATTATTATGACGAGTCCGATGGCCAAGAAAACGTCTGTACCAGATTAGACAAAGTCTGTAGCGTTATTCCTTGGAACGTCACGACAGGACCCCACCCAAGTGCAAAAGGATCTAACCTGAGCGAACAGGACGATTCATTAAAGATCGCAACTCAATGCCAACGGCAAGAAACAAAGCGTCGCCAATCGCGTCATCCAGCTATATAACAAAATACTCCACAAAGCAGTTGGTAGCGGCATCACCACCACCAACAGAATGAAACGTCATGACGCTGACGTAGTCAATATACATGAAGAACGAGGCCGAAGCCTAGAAGAAATCAAATGCATTGCCGACAGGAATCAATGTCAACTCAATGAATAACCCTGGCTGCCAAAGGTCAGGAATTCCAAACTGCCGAAGACAGCTAGAATTCACTGGGAGGAGTGGAGGTCCGGAGTCCACCACGCAGCTATGGGAGGAAAAACAAACGCGAAAAAATAGGCAGCTGCTCATTAAACCGGCGACGCAGAAACTCCAAATGCGCATAGGGACACTGGACTGGTTGTCAATCCAGAGAATAGAGTCGAGCAAGCTCAAAGTCTCCACTTTGCACGTACTGGAATTGCGAGAAGTCACCCACGCACGGCTCAGCAAATGAAACTCCGAACCCGACAGCACTCGGTGTAAATCAATCACACAAAAGCCACAAACACCAAGTTATCCACAAAGGAAATAACATTCCAAAAGAGAAAGTCGGTACCGGGTGCAAATTCACAAATACTTAACGTCTAAGCGCGCTTTACGCTAACTCCTGTAGCCAAGTGCTTTGGCGAAAAAATGAACTCCGATGTGCATATGTGCATTCTGTTTCCAGTGCCGTAGTTCGAAGTTTGCATGTGCGAATATTTATATCTGCTTTATATGAATATTTTCGATACGCTGACAGAGTTCAAAGATAGTTTCTTTTCTCTCTTGCAGATTAATTCAGTCTACACAAATTGTATTATTGATTATACAAACTCGAATATTGATGCTGTTACAATAAGACTACCGTTACAAAGTAAGGATGACGCTGAAAGATTTAAACTATGTTTCTAGCGTTATGAAGGTATAATAGTTGAAACAATAGTTGACATAAGCTAAAATCTTTAACAACGATTTAACGCATAAATACGTACAAACACGACACAAAAAATCACATACCATCGTTTCGAAAGATTCCCGGATCCCTTTCCTCATTGCGAGGAAAAATAAAGAATTAAATCCCCCCCCCCTCCCCTCATGGTTCACAATATTTATACGTCTAAAATCTCAGTTCAATTTCCAATAGAATTTTTAACTTTAATCCCTTACTATGGTTTCGTTCGATGTCAAATCTCTTTTTACAAAATCCTGGTATTACGTAATGATTGTGAGTTTTTGACGACAGTTTACTGAAAACCTTTTGCTGTAAGTTTGCCCCTTTATTATAAATCCAGTCATCCTCCACATTAAAAACTTGCAGCTTTCAATACTCTTATTTTCCGCGTACGTAAAATTTGTTCAAATTCTGAGTTACTTAATAGTGAAAGGAACTATATAAAAGCAGTTGTCATCGATCGTAGATTTAGCTTGAATATCATTACAGTATTTTATCTAAACCTTCGATAATCATTGATTCTGTTCCAGCAAATAAAGAATTTTAAAGCGTTATTGTCTTACCTTATTTTCCTAAAATCAGTACACAAATTTCTCGTATTCTCAATAGGTTTAGTTTCAAAGTTGTTTTCTCTCCAACCAATTAAATTTCTTTCTCCAATCTCAAAGATCCAATTGACGACCTTAATACCTGGGTAGGTAACCACCAGTTTAATGATCCAGAGGCTAAAATTATTCAAAAATAATTCAGGTTTGGATCTAGACTTTTACGAAGCGCACTATATTCATAAACATATACTTCCTCCTTAGTGATTGATATGACCAGCACTCCTTTTCGATCGCTAGTGTGGAGGGATCCTGCGCAGTGACTCCCTTTTTTCAGTTAGTTTTGGTCCATTACGTCATTTCTTTAAGATATATAAATTCTTGTTTTCGCCTTTTCAATCTATCCATTGGCCAGTACTCGGAGCTATAACCGAGGGTTTCTTCGAACCCATTTTAATTTTCTTTTTTTTTCCCCCTTGCACTGAGGAAGGGGATCCGAGAATCCTCGAAACGATCGTATGTGATTTTGTCGTGTTTGTACGTATTTGTGTGTTAAATTGTTGTTAAAGATTTTAGCTTATGTTTTAAAATTCGCACAAAGTGTTTGATTTATGCTTATAGTAGACATAGTTGATCAAGATAGATTAACATACTTGAAAATTGTTTACGAACTCGGTTTGTCATATATGTGTTTGGGCTTTACTATGGAATGTTCGTTATTGAAAATAAATGTGTAGCATTTACGGATCTTTTACAGGGACACTCAAAATAATTCCGCTTCATACGGTCTGTGGTGGAAAAATCGCTTGCGGTGTATTTTATTTTTAAGGATATTATTTTAAACATATTGCAATGTACATATATATATGAGGCGCTAACTGCAAGGCGCTAACTGTAGAATAGTGTGTGAACAGAATTTATCGTTCATTTACAAGGACACACAAAAGAATTTGACTAAAATACTCCTTGAACAATAATTGCTGGAAGTACGTTTTCAATTGTAGTACGCATTTAAAAACTTATTTTATTTTATTTATTTATTTATTTTGCATATTACTTGGTGTGTATATATTCTCTAGATTATATAATTTCTGGAAGTACTTTTTTTTATGCATTTTTAAATTTTTTTTTTTTTTTTTTTTTTTTTTTGCACATTACTTGGTTTGTATATATTCTATAGTTTATATACAGGGATGTACAAAAGATCTCAAGTACATTTTCGTTTATTGGCGGAAAGTTTTAAAGGAGATATTTAAACTGTGTTAAGCGTTTAACTGAATTAACTTTTAGCATACTATGTAGTGTACAGTCGTGGAAAAAAAAGTAAACACCCCTACTAACTCCTCAACAAATTATCGTAGAAGAAAGTTACTGGTACCGAACGATTGGAAATAAAGTCTACTTTTAAATGATCTATAAAAAAATTGCTTCGGGGCCATCTACATATTAAAACGAAACCAAACTCCATTTTTTCAATAGCAATATCCAATTTTAACAAGATATTTCAAATCTTCAGTTCAAACTATGCCTAGAAACCAAATTTTAAGTCATTTGAATGATAAGTTTTTGAATTATAAACATTCAAAACTTAGTGCTTCTAATGTTAAATTATATTTTCATATTTTCATTAATATCTCCTGAAATTGTACTCCTAATGTGCTAATTTTTTGTGTAACAATAATACTTAAATACCCAAACATAAATACGTTGAATTTGTAATTTTTATAATTTTATGTTATGAATTATGAAACTAATATTCGAAAAAATTATGAATTGCAACCTGCAATTTTTTTGATGAATTTAGATTTATTAAGTCCTGCTTTATGGAAATCCAAAATTTCAAATTTTTCTTCCAAGTAGTTTTCAAATTATGCTTAAAAAACGGCAAAATGATGGTTTAAGGGGCCGTCTATGATAGAAGTGAAAAGATTGAAATTTCTTATGCATTCTGTAATCTAGCAGTCTTCAATGGAGTCTTCAATGGTCTTGAGTGGCGCTTAAGATGCCTTGATCAAGAAGGGGGCTCTCTCGATCAACAATCCAGTACCGAACTTCAATTTGGATACAGCCCCTAAAATACGGTCGTTTTAAAATAATTAATTTCTCGGAAACTTATCGTACGAATTGCATAAAAATTTGTTTTTAGGCTAATTGAAGGGTGTAGAGTTCATTGATGCTGTCAGAATTGTGTACTACTATTGAAAAAAAACTAAGTTATGGTTCGTTTTAATATGCAGATGGCCCCCGAAGCAAATTTTATATACATCATTTAAATTAGACTTTATTAACAATCGTGTGGTACCAGTAACTTTCTTCTACGATAACTTTTTGCAGAGTTAGTAAAGGGTGTTTACTTTTTTTTTCCACGACTGTACATACAAATTTATAGATCATATACAGGGGCTGCACACACACACAAATAAAGCTGATATTTTTAAGACTGTTGATCGGTGCAGAAATTGTGTTTTCAAATGCGTTCATCTTTCAGCTTAATAAACTGTGAAATTTTGTTACAATATTCTGAATGTGTTGAAAAGGTTTCATAATCCACGCTGGCCGCATAATTTTTTGTTCTTGCTTATTTTTGAATTAATTTTCCAAAAATAATAGATTTATTTTTATACAGTTTGTTAAGCACTGATAGTATGAAGTACATTCTAAAGGAATAATACAGAACTGCAAGACTATCGCAAATTCAATAATGAGCATGGTTAGATTTTTACCTTTTCAAATTGATCATAATTAAGTATAATTTTTATTTTTTTACTTTCTTCTATCTTCAATAGAAGAAAGTATTGTAATCGAAATTTTTTTCGACTTCCGGTTTTCGACGGATTTGCATGTTTTAGGGGTCAGAGATTCCAAAAAACATGGTTTATAGAAAATGTCTGTCTGTCTGTGTGTCCGTCTGTCCGTCTGTCTGTCGCCATTGTACCATCAAAAAGTGTATGAAGTTATGTATAGAATTAAACCAAAATTTTATTATAAGTTTTTGGCTATGGCAAGCAGGTCCTCCCGGAATTTGGAAAAAATTCGCCGGTAGGGGGCGCTGATATAACAATTTTCGTGTGATTTTGAATATTGTACCATCCAAAAGTGTATGGAGTTATGCATAGAATTCAACCAAATTTTTAGTTTAAGTTTTTGGATATGACAAGCAGGTCCTCCCTGAATTTGGAAAAAATTCGCCGGTAGGGGGCGCTGTAAATGCGTTTTTTGTGCGATTTTGAATATTGTACGATCAAAAAGTGTATGAAGTTATGCATAGAATTGAACCAAATTTTTATTTTAAGTTTTTGGATATGGCAAGCAGGTCCTCCCTGAATTTGGAAAAAATTCGCCGGTAGGGGGCGCTGTAATAGCGATTTTTGTGCGATTTTGAATATTGTATCGTCCAAAAGTGTATGAAGTTATGCATAGAATTGAACCAAATTTTTATTTTAAGTTTTTGGCTATGACAAGCAGGCCCTCCCTGAATTTGGAAAAAATTCGCCGGTAGGGGGCGCTGTAATAGCGATTTTTGTGCGATTTTGAATATTGTACCGTCCAAAAGTGTATGAAGTTATGCATAGAATTAAACCAAATTTTTATTTTAAGTTTTTGGATATGGCAAGCAGGTCTTCCATGAATTTGCAAAAAATTCGCAGTTAGGGGGCTCTGTAATAGCGATTTTTGTGCGATTTTGAATATTGCACCATCGAAAAGTGTATGAAGTTATGCATAGAATTGTACCAAAAAAAATTTTAAGTTCTTGGCTATGGCAAGGAGGCCCTCCCTTAATTTGTAAAAAAATCGCTCGTAGAGGGCGCTGTAATAGCGATTTTTGTACAATTTTTGTGCCATTTTGAATATTGTACCGCCGAAAAGTGTATGAAGTTATGCATAGAATTGAACCAAATTTTATGTGTTTATTTTTGGTCATGTCACGAAGGTCCTCCCTGAATTTGGAAAAATTCTGCCGGAAGGGGGCACTATAATTGCGATGTCTGTACCATTTTCATTATTGTACCATCGAAAAGTGTATGAAGTTATCCATATAATTGAACCAAATTTTTTGTGCATGTTTCTGTCTATGGCAAACAAGTACTCCCTGAACTTGAAAAAATTCCGAAAGAAGGGGGCGCTATAATTCCGATCTCTGTGCCATTTTCATTATTGTACCATCGAACAGCGTATAAAATTATGCATATAATTGAACCAAAATGTTTGTGCTTGTTTTTGGCTTTGGCCAACAGGTTCTCCTTGAATTTGGAAATATTGCGCGGTAAAGGGGCTCCGTGCTAGCGATTTTTGTATACTTTTCTTGATTTTTCGTAGTTCTATTGTACATCGGCGGCTCATGCAGCGGCGGGAACTCGCTTCCTGCTATGCCGGCTATTCGCAAACAGCTGATAACGACAGAATAAGGAAAAATTAATAATTTTAACAAATATCATGATATAGATTAACTCGTTTTTAGTCCGTTTAATTGACTTGAGCAGAAATTTAAGATGAAAATCAAAGTTGGTATAGTATTGAACTAATAATATTGAAGTATTAACATGTGTAATTAGGTTTTGAAATATTAAGATGTATAAGATAGAAGAAAGTTTTGGGATTGGCACATCCAACTAGTTTTTTTTAAATAAAGTTGCTAGTAGTTCACAAAAGAAGAGTAATTGAGCATCTCATTAATGGATACTGGTCTATCTTTAAAACAAACGCAATTTGGTAAATATTAAGCAATATTATAAAATTCAAAGTTTTCTATTACTATGAAAAAAATGCCAATTTTCTTCTTCGTGACTGGATTGTCAACAATAACAGCATTATAGCGTACAAGGAAGAGTTATATAAAAAATAAAAATAATAAAAGCTAAATTTTTATTTCCTATTTTTTTATGAACGAAAAACTTTGATGGGGTCGGGATGTCCATTATTGGATATTTTTAACCTGTTAATCAATTACCAACAAAGCATTTATCTTAGGTTACTCTCAATCAACAACTAAGATAATTATAGTGAATTTTCATTTATTTATGGTGATCATTTAAAGAAAGGCCAAATTTATGGAATCGGTTTATAAGATCATAATGTTTCACTTGTGCACTTTATATAGTTTTACTTTTTATTTAAATTAATATTTTTAAAAATGCTGAATAGAAATTAAAACTTATATATTTTTGTTTATTTAAATGAAAAAAAAATGAAATTGACAAATAACATTTCGAGTTATAACGATTATAAATTACTTCACTTTTTAATAAATTTTAAATTAAAATTGAAAAAAAATATGAGAAGTTTTAACATGTGACTTTGTTTACCAATGATATGGTTAACCATCACAAATAATTTCAAAATTTTAACTCAATAAATAAAAATTATTTTAAAATGTGTCCCGGTCCCCCTTAAAAAAAAAATCGAAAATTTTCGTAAAAACAGCGATTTTAGGGTAAGCGCATACCTTAACCTTCCAGCATATTTGAAAAAAAAAAAGCAATTTAACAAATTACAACGACCATTTCGAAAATGATTTTTTCGAAGACTAAAATATTTAAGACATAAAAAATTGCACGGAGTTGATCATAGATTACGTACGCCACGGATTAAACATTAACATTCCTGGACCCATCATGAACAAATTTTAAAAGAAACTTCAGTTTTACAATTTTCGGTACTGTAAATTTTTAAACTTCTACGGAGTTGGTCATACATTACGTACGCCATGGATTAAACATTAATATTCCTGGACCCATTTTAAATGGAATTTCATTCTTAAACTTCTAAACATCCCACAATATTACTTTTTACATCGTCGTATAGAGAAAAAAAAATGTATTTTTAAATGCAATTTGTTTGAAAGCTGTATCTCAATTTGTTTCTGAGTTATTAATTTTTTTTTGTAGTTTTTATTACTTTTTTGTCATAGTGGCAACAGAAGTATCCATCTCTGTTGAAAGTAAAGGGAAAATACAGATTACTGTATACACCCATCAGAAAACGAACAAAATGCAGGATTCAACTAATAAAACGCTTCAGATATGTTTTTGATTTCCTACCCTGACCGAGGACAATAACCATTTTTCCAAATGGTTAAAAAGAAATCTGTAATTTAAAGCTATTTAAAACCAATGACAAAAAGGTCAGAATAGAAAGGAAATACTTATATAAGGAGCGTAATGTGTCAAATGTAACTACGTTTTAGCGGGTAAAGTTACCAATGATTACGTGATGATTTTTCATATTAGCTTACAGCATATAACTTGCTCAAAAATTTAAAGAGACAATCATCGCCATACATTAAACATGAATAAAATGTTAAATGTTGTAAATCTGATCTGTTATTTGAAAGAGAAAAAAAGATCAGATTTTATGATAATTACAGGTGTTAACTACAGTAATTCGAATACCACCATTTTCATACAGCTAATCTGAATAACTTTATACAGAAATATTGCAAGAGTTAAACTTCTCCGTTACTTTGGATTCTAGGGGCTTCTATGCTTACGCGGAATCAAAAGTTCGCTAATGTTAATACTATGGAAGAATTTTTTTAAAGATAGATAGCTCACTTGCATTTCAATATATTTAAATGATTTTTTTTTTTTTTTTTTTTTTTTTTTTTTTTTTTTTTCATGAGGTAACTGGGGTCGATCTATACTAAGGCTGCTTTTTACTTTTTCGATTTTCTTTGCAGGTTTTTTTAATGAGAATATTTTCGCTTTCGAAACCGGTTCCGAAAGTAAAAGTATTCTAATAAAAAAACTTGTGAGCAAAACTGGAATAGTAAAAAACGGCCTTTGTACAGATAGACCTCAGCTAACCAATGGAAGAAAAAAAATATCTTAAAAATATTGAAATACAAACGAGCTATCTTAAAATATT